>WBMW01002484.1:591316-688334 GCA_013396635.1 Penelope pileata | reverse complement strand
ACCTTATCATAGAAGAAGATCAAATTGCTAGGGCAAAACTTTCCCTTGATGAACATACGTTGACTATGTCTAATAATAGTTTTGGTTTAAAATGCCTTTCAAATACCCCAGGACAATTGTCTCCATAACTTTTCCTGGGGCTGAGGTTAGACTAACAGGTCTACCTCAGCTACCAATGTGGAGTCATTTGTCCTTCTTTATTTAGGGAAAGAGCAAGCATTGAAAATTTTGGATTCTTAAGAAAGCTCAAGAAATATTGCCTTTTCTTTGCAAAAAATTTTAAAAAATCAAGACATAAAAATAAATTTTCTGTTGAGCACTGGCACAGATTGATCTTCTTATCTGTGTAACATGGGCTTTGCTGTATCAACATGATTATGTAGTTCTGCTATTATATTTAATTGAGAGGGTTCTGGCATACGTCAGGTTGTAGAAAGCAGAAAGAGAGAGAAAACTATTAGTTCTGTGAGTCTAGATTTCCACAGTCTGAATTATTTTAAAAAGAAGTCACTCAGGAGAAAGAAGAAAAGCTTACAGGGGCCATTGTTAGAGAAGATGTTGCACTGTCCTTGGGGAAACAAAGGGAATTACAGAATTTAGATTTTAATGTGGTCTTGTAGACATCTGTGAGGAATGCACAAAAATATAATTGTTTCAGCAAAAACATGCTCAATAAGAGTAGTGATGGCCAGAACCCACTTGTGTGCCACACAGGAACAATTTTAACCATGGAGTTAGTTATGATTCCTTTTACTGTTTTCCCATTTCCAACAGTTTTGACTGTGCAATGACAAAAAGCCAACCGAAAAAAGATAGATGGCATATTATTAAATAGTAACAACTGACAGTGACCCCACATAGCTTCTCTTTTAGTGCTGTCCGCACTAGTCTCCTGAAATGTGTAGATTTCAATTACCTCTGGCAAAGAAACAAATGTGCCAATGACTAAATATTTTGTAAAAAGTAGACACTGTAAGTGCTGTCATTGGTTGTAGATGTATTACGCAGGAGCCCCAAATCAAAAGTTCCTCAAATGGAACTGAAGTTCATGTATTCCTTGCAAGCATTATCTTTTGATTGAATTTGGTAGCTCCTTGCTCAGTCAGCTGGTAATTTCATTCTCAAGTGTCTGAGCAGGTCTGTATTGCCCAGCAGACCTAGAGGTCAGCATAAGGCAGCTGGATTCTAAAGGATGTGATGAAAAGTTAGACACTGTCAGGATGGAATTTCCCAGTAGTCCTAAATTCTGGTGAAATGGCAGTAAGAGAGAATAAAGAAATTCAAGAAATACTCAGTTGTCAGCTCGCATATGAAAATGAAACAGGTCTTTACTGGAGTCTCTGATAACTGTAAGGGACAGATTGAACATGAAATGAAGTGTTGAAAACCCGAACTATTGATTTAGAGTTATAGGAATTAAAAATGCGATTTAGAACTGTGTGTTGGGAGCAAGGAGAAGTTGAGGGAATTCTGTGATACCCTGGTGTATCCCCAGGCTGACACATGACAATTGAACAGATATATTTCCACATGATCAGAAGTTCATGGATAGTCTTTCAGTGTAATTTCAGTGCTCAGCTTCAGTGAGTGAGTCTAATGAGGAACATCTTTTAAGGGTTAGCTTGGGCTGCAGTTGAATTAAAAAAAAAAAAAAGAGTGAGAAAAAAGTGAAAGCAAGATTCCATGCAAAATAAAAACTTCTCAGGTATATATATGAACACTTTAAAAAGTGTTTGCACCATATGATAGGGAGAGGGAAACATCTCTTCTGTGAGCTACAGTTCTAACAGGAAAAATCCACTTTCTTCTGGCAAGCCAAAGTAGAGAGCTATCTCAGAAGTTTAGACTATGAAATGAGGTGAGTTTGCTCTAACATGCAGAGCATCAAGTGTGGTCCTTAGTTTTCACATTTCACAAGGAAGCTTGTATCACTTCCTTTTTCACTGTGAGCTCAAGCACCAAACACCTCTCAGCTCAGGCACTATGACTGTGATTTGGAGCACTTGCTTCAGTCCAGGGAAAAATGGAGTTGTCTTCCTGGTTTCTAACAGAGTCTCATTCCCCACTGTGTTGGATTATGGCTTTTGCCACAGTCGCTTTGCTGTCTGGACCAGCTACTTGTAATTGCAAACTTGACTTTTAATGTAATTAGTGACAGAGCTGTGCTTTTTAATGTCAGAAGATTTCTTGGCTGCTTTTCCCAACTTTTGCTGCTCCTAGTGTTTAGAGCCTGCACTGAACCTGAAAGCCCATTACTGGCTGTCAACAGTGAAATAAGATATCAAAAAAAGTTGCTGATGCATCATTTATTGCAACTGGAAAACAATTAATATACTGGTTTTATGTATTTAGTAATTAAAATTTAATTAATTCCGTCTCCTGATGAATGTATGGAAGGAGTAGCAACTCCTCCAACATATGTTTTACTTATTGATCTAAGAGTTTTTGGAAATTATCTTATGAGAACTAAAACATTCTCTTCATATGCTTCCCTTTTTTTCCTTCCAGCTAGCGCATGAACTAAGAACTGAATCAGTAGAAATTATGCTCAGAGCTGATGGCTCATCTATTTCCTTTCTTTGGCTGCTTTTACAAGTAGGCAAAGAAGGTGCTGACTTGGCAGGTTTCAGAGCCAAGACTTTTTAAGACCAACTAGTGATTTGGAGTTCTTATGTTTTATACGCCTGGCTTGAAACACTATAGAGGCAATTGATTTTCAGCGGAATGGCACTCAGCACTTTGTAGAAATCTATGCCCTTTCCAACACTTTCAGAATCACTGGTTACTTTTGAAAATTTCAGTCCAGGTCTTTGAATTCAGAATCTGCCAGTGAAAATCTGGATGCAGTTTTGCTCCAAAGCCTCAGAGGGTTCAGACTGCCAGAGCCATTTGGAGCAAAGAGGTTTTCATGTATTTCCACCTTCCCATTCTTCTTTTCTTTCCTGCTCTATTTAGGAGCTGGAAGGAACTAACACAGCTTTTGGTTCTCTAGATAAAAATAAAATCTTTCATATGCTGCTTTGTACCTCTGAAAGTACTTTGAAGTTCAATTTGAGGCCACAGGTTGTTTGAGCAGAAAACAGAATGAGAGAGTATTTTGAATAAGTCAAATTTGTTATTTTGGATAGAATCATAGATAGATTTAAAGAAGTGGGGGAGTTCTACTTTCTAATCAGTGCCCATTTAAGTTCATGAATCAGAGCACACAAAAGATTGAAAGCAAGGCCACAAAACCAGAAGAGTATATATGCACACTCTCTTTTCTAGTATATAGCAATTTGTCAAGCTGAGCAGGCAGTGAAAAGTGTGTTCCTTCTGCCTTGTTTCCTGGGTCATCAGGAAACACGCTGGTTGACTTTTCTGGCTTTCAGCAAGGTAGGGATACAAATGTCAGCTGCAATGTAGGAATTGTTGGGAACAGATAACACTGTATGTGTTTATGTCCTAAAACTTTGTATCCAAACGAAAGCGCTGAGGGGAGAGCAGTTCATACAAAGAAGGGAGGAAATATTTTTCCAAATTAAAAAAAAAAAAAAAAAAAGCCAAAAGAAATAATTTCACAAGCAGTAATGTCTCCATTTTTATGAAGGGGAATTATTCTGTAGTTGTGGAGCAGGATTTAGCCTGGACTGTGACAAGTAGAACAAGCTGAGGCTGAACAATGCAGTATAAATGAAGTGAGATAAGAGAAAACATCTAGTGGATATTTTTTTCTGCAGATTAAAAAGAAATTGACCTTAAACAAGCAGATTAAACTCTTGACCTAAGATTGACGGTGTTCTGCAGTGTAAAATTGAATGATGGGATCCATACACTGTTCTGAGTGGGTTAACTAATGAAAGCACATGAAAACAACCTTAAAATTAATTTTATAGTAATCCTAAGCAAAACTGTGGTGCAAAATGGGGGATGAGATTGGGAGTAGGTAAAAATTAAGATCATTACATTAATGATGCCTGTAAAATTAGGTGAATGCATAATTGTTTTAAGAAAAAATGTAGTAGATGTGGTGAATAATATATGTGACCCATTCCTATTCTAAATTTCAAGGGCAAACAGTTTTTCTGATTTGCTGTTCTCACAAAGTGACTTTTTTTTTCACACGTGCGAATTTGGAAAGAATATCACAAAACAGCAACACATCACATTTTGCCAATTTTGCCAATGCTTTGCCGACTATTATGCCATTTACTCTATTTTTATTCCCCTACAATTTGAACATTCTTCCAGAGAACCACTTGACAGGACAAGGAATGTCCAAACATTCAAGTCTCTAGTAACACTTCATAAGCGCTGCTTTTCTTTCATTCTCTCTCCTCTGCTGCCACCATAAGAACCAGCTTTTACTATTTTAAGACTAGCTAATTCCCTAGGTTTTTGGAAATAAAGTATTTTTATTAAGATGTAAATTTGAATAATATTTATCCCACTAACATGAAACAATTTTATTTAAAATATAGCATTGTGAAACTTTAAGTTTCTAACATTAAGATCCTAGGAAAAGGATCAATGTTTTTCTAACAATTTTGCTTATAATCCCATGCCATTGACAGTAGTGATAAAGAGTGGAATAGGAGAGAAAAAAAGACCAAATTCTGGAATAACTTGTTATTTCTTAACTGTAGTATGCTTGTTCTATTTAATTATCAAAGAAGATGAATAAAATTAGTGAAACTTATGTGAAAATCAATCAAACTCATTGATTTCCCTCCAATATAATGACATTAAAGTTACTATTACACACAGGATGCTGTCCAGTCTCACTTCTAGCACTTTGTCCTTTTGTTGCACACCTGCTATCTTGCCAGTAAGTTCATAACGCAAAAATGAAAAAAAAAAAAAGAAAAAGAAAAAAGGTTTTTTAAAACTTTTCCTGTCTGGAAAAAAAATTCACTGTAAAAAGCTGTAATATTGCTCACTCTGAAGAAATACAAGACTATAAAGGAAAATAACCTTATTGAGTTTTTAATGCTTCCCTTCATATGAATGTCTTTGATCTGACACATCTGGTGCCTTTTAAAGTAACAAAGCTGGTTTAAAAATCTAAACAAATCACCAATCCTTTTAAAATGTTGACTCATAAGACAGTGGAATTAAAATAGATACTCATCAATTTCACTTTTAAAAGGAAACCAGACATAAAGATCTCTCCTGGGCAATACTTAATACTGAAGCATTTGCCCACCAGTCAAGTAGTGAAAAGCAAGAAAACGGTTGCTATCGTACCTCAAAAAAATATGTTGTGAGTGCATCTTCACTTCAAAAAGTAGTTTGGCCCAAAATGCCATGCTGGGCAACAGAATTTCAGAAGAGAAATGTTCACCTTCCAGATAATTCTCTACCAAAATAAGCACATATACTGTATTGCTCGGTGTTGTGGTTTGAGCCGGCAGGCCTGAAATCACCACACAGCCTTTCGCTCACCCCCCCCTTCCTCCCACCTGGGATGGGGGAGAGAATCGGGAATGAAAAAAATACTAGAACTCATGGGTTGAGGTAAAACTATTTACTAACAGAAAAGGAAAATAGAATAAAATAACAGTAATAATTATATACAAAACAAGTGATTGTACAAAGCAATTGCTCACTGACCGCGACCGATGCTTAGCCAATCCCCAAGAAAATGGGCCCTCCCAGCTCACTTCCCTTCCTTATATTACATGATGTCATATGGTATGGAATATCACTTTGGTCAGTTTGGGTCAGCTGCCCCGTTCTTGTCCCCTCCCAGCTCCCTGTGGCCCCCCTAGCCCTTTCACTGCCAAAGGAACACAAGGAGAATGAAAATGTTCTTGGCTCTGTTCAACGCTGCCAGGTGTTATCAGCCTTGTTTTTCTTCTAGAACCAAAACACAGCTTCGTACCAGACACTAAGAGAGAAAGTTTCAGTTAGAAACTAAGACACTGGGACAAAATAATGGGAAAGACCAGTATCATGGATATCACAAAAAAAGTAAGAATATATTCTCTTGGCTCTTAGAGTGTTAAGCTGTGGTAGATTCCAATAAACAGTAATTAACTCAATATCCTTAATTTGGTAAACTAATACTCTCCCTCACGCCACCATTCAAATAGGTAGTTCATGTGTAGCTACAAGTTGTCGCTGAGACTACTTATTGAGAAGGATTTGGAAAAAACCTGGACCATAAAGATTATATAATTGAGATGAGGAAGAGGAGGAAGGAAAAGAAAACAACTTGGGTTAAATAGGATAGAGTAAAATTTGGATTTAAAATATTTTTTTCCAAATCTAGAAACTCAAAAATCATGCTTACCAGGTTTGTTGTAGATGTACCTTACAGTAGATTTATCTTAAAAAGTAATATGCTTTTTAGCATCTCAGAATGATAATGAATTACTTGTTAATTCTGTGATGTTTGTTTGAAGTAAGATAGCAACAATTTTATGTGTCATGCACAATTTGAAAAACCACATGTCCCAAACTGAGACAAACAATGGCATGTTAAGGCCACTTTCTTTTCAGAAGTGCTCATCCTCGTGATCTGACAAAATTGAGGCCAAACAGGCCCATAGAGAATATCAGCAATGTTGTGAAATAGCCATAAATAAAATATCACTTTGACATGAGCAACTTGACTGTGACCATGTTTCGTAGACATAAAAGTGTTAGAATATGAGTTATGAAATAATTGTGGGCTTTTTTCTCTCACAATAGATAAATCTGTGAAATAATTAATAAATATATAATTTCTATGTAATACCCATTCTTTAAATATGATGTTAGCTTTATAGGGATTGCATAGGTAATATAATGGCTTGATGCTGTCTGGCAAATCAATTCTACAAAAAGTATTTTTCAGAGTAAGGCTTCTCATACATCTGAGAGAAGATACTCAATGGCTAACAGTATCAGAAACAAATACCAGGTCAAGGACTGGAGCAAATACCTGCGTTTAAACTGTTCTCTTTTATCCTGTGCCAGGACACAAATGCAGTTGCAAACCACTTGGTTGAACAAGGGCTTACACTCATGTATGTGTTTGAGTAGTCTCCCTGAGCACTTGCAAGGATAAAGTTTGAGCTCATATTTTGCTACACTATAGGTAAAAATGTATGTCAGTGCATGCAGTGGGCATGTACATATATATATTTTTTTACAGTTATCATGGATCAACATAAAGAGAAGAGGACAGGTGGGATGCAAAAGTCTGTTCTGCCCTGAGAAGGCTGCAGATGTGACTTCAACGTCCAAGCAATATGCCCCTAAAGACTGGCAACGTGAATGAATACAGAGAACACACAGGTGTGACAGGAAAACATGATCCAGCTGGTCTCTTGGCCTGTGCTTCAAGAAATTTATGCGCATCCAAGTAGACACACATTTTCTATTTCGTTTTCAGGCCTGAGGTACAATCAATAAACACTTCTTTGCCAAATTCAAGTCAGGATTGTGAAAGCAAAATATGCAATTAATGTCACTATCAGATTGTAGAAAATATCAATGTATAAATGTTATAAAATGTTGACTTTTTAGTAGGTGTAAAAATCTAACTACTTAATTTATTTTCAAAAATTCTGCTTTAACCATTTCCATTTATTTTTGGTCTATGTCATTCTCCTTTTTGCTCTGTATTCCCTGACTGTATCTCACTTTCTATCAGATATTGTTGTTTTCCCATTTCCTCAGTTGATACTCCAGTCTATTCACAATGCACAAAAGGAGAGATAGTTTGAGGTGATCTCTTCATTGAAAAGAAGACAGGCAGCAGTATGATTTCCCTACTGAATCAGAATTTCAAGGACTTGGGATTTTGTTTAAAGGGAAAAGAAAAAGGAAAAAATCTTTCTTATATTTTAATTACATTTAAAAATCTGAGAAAATCAGAAACTTCTGAAAATATCCAATACAATAGAAAATCAAATGTCATTGCTAGAAGTTTTGATGTGATTGATGTTTAAAATGTTCATCAAGTTGAACAGTTCATCTGTAAAACTTCATGTTTTAATAATCTTGGTCACAAACTTTTCAAAGTCTGTCATCTAGCCAAGAACCCAAAATGTTACCATGTATATTTAATGATCAATCACAAGATGGTAATACAAAGTCATCAGAAAGATAATTGAAATTAACATTCATAGAACAAACCAAAGATATAATTAATTTGTGTGAACCAATCTGGTTAAACAATCTGGTAAAAAACAGAGATAAACTTCTCAACTAGTATTTCACAAGAACAACTCAGAATGTTTAGGCACAGAATATTTGCAAGGCTAGAGAAAATTAATAAGAGCGATTAAGGAAATTAATCCCTAAATTTGCCATGCTGGCTGACCTATGCAAATCACTGAACCTGGGCATCATGTTCTGATGAGCTGTGCATTCAGACGAGTAGTACATGCAGCAGCTTTATTCGAGTGTATTTCATCAAGTAAATACTGCTGGTGGTATAATCAGCAGAATTAATTCAGTTAGGCTGTGTACGAGGCTGCCAAAACTGTGCTAGATGGTTCACTTCTTCACTAGCAATTCCAGCAAGTATGTAGCTAGTACTAAGTGGCTTAGTGGCTGTTCTTGCTGCATGAGGAGCCATAAGAATATGCTGAGCTTTGTAAATGTGTCCATTTTATACAGTCCATTAAATTTACACTAATTGATCTGCAAGAAAAAGCAGCTACCCATTCCATTACCATATCTTCCAAGTGCCTTTTAGGAACCAGTAAAATCAATACGTTTCTGTAAATAAAATGGGAACTATATCTGTGTGGCTATAAATTTGACAAAAAGCTGGCAAATTTAAACTAATAACACTTTAATAAAAAACACATCTGTATATCAGTAATTATTTCCCCATGGCCACAATTAACTTGAAAGAAAATATACCCATGAAAATGAATACTTTGTCATTTTCTTTTACAAGAGACTTTTTTTTGCCTCTCCCTTTTACTGTTTCCTAAATATGTTGTAGTGGTATAACTTTAACTATATTTTAATTGCGTTGAGAAAAACTGCACTCCACTTAAGATTTAAGAACATAGATAAGCACATGACAACAGTCATCCAGTGGCTGAAGCTGCAAGGAGAAGTGACTGGGTTTAAGTTATCCCAAGCACCTGAGCTCAGCTCTCTGCCCCAAGTTCAGCAGTCAGCAAAGGAGACGTAACATTACATGGATGTGTCCATCCATGGCCCAAGTTTTCTGTGGAAGAAGCTTAGTCTTTGCAGACGGAAGACTTGCACCTTTTCTCCAAGACCAAACATAGTCATGCTTTAATGAAATGCCTCTTCATGTAATGATGACTATTAATAAGCTCCCCAGTGGCGTTCAGGCACTCTCTGGTGTACATGTTTGTTGGGCCTACCAGTCTCTGGAGCAGCTCCTTAGTGATTCTGACCAGTCAATTACCTCTGGCTGTCCCAGTTCTGGTGGCCACAGTGATTCAAATCTGCTTATGGCTCTTCTTTCTTGACTTTGGGGGAGATGTTTCCAACTCATCTGTAGTGTGTCCATCTAACAGAATCTTGCAATCATGAAACAACCTGTTTCTTTACAAACTTTATTAACCATCACGAAATACCATTGGCACTCAGGAATGAAAAATCATCTCAGATGCTTTTATTTTAGTTCCTCTATTTTAGTTTTCTATTTTTTACACTCTACATGTCCCAAGTGACTACTCTAGTTTAATTCACATCCATTTGTAGCTGAAGAAAAAATTATCTCTGCACTTTCAGTGTATAATAAGTCTGCCAGGTGCCTTTTGGCCATGGCACTAATCATTTTATGGAAAGTTTCAGCTAAGGCTGGCCTCTCGTAGATAAAACTAAAGGTTTTTTTATATAAATGGAGGAAGGTCAAAACCACCTCCTTTGTGTGAGTGGCATTTTGGTTTTGCTCACACCCTTTGATATACAAGCTACCAAGCTACAGTGCTGACCATGTTCTTAAGGCATATTGATTCCAAACTGCCCCTTGAACTGTTTACAGCCTGCTTAATTTTGCGCTTTCTGTTATAGTACCTCAGCAGTGTTAAAGCATCATGCTTTCTGTTAAGACCTGCAAACCAGGAACATTGAACAGTTTAACACATCAATGCTTTTAACACACCATGGGTAGCAGATCACAGACAAACAACTTGCTGGTTCCATGTCTCTCTTGTTCCATTTAATTTCCAATATACATAATTTAAACTTGTTTGTTTACTTGTGGACCTCACAGTTTTAGAACTGGCATCTCAGCATCTTTCATATTTTCAAAACTACCAGTTGCTATGATGTTTTCACTATTTTTCCCAAATGGTAAAGCAGGTTATTTCCATATTTACCATGCTCAGCCAATTCCAGTTGAGTTTTCCAATGAAGTAGCTTGCATAATGAATCCAAACAGCAATCAATTGAAATGGTACTTTCCAAAAGATATTAAAAAAAAAAAACTTAAACTTGTGCTCTGGTTTTATAAGGTAACCAGGCAGAGCCATGGTAATAATTTAGGCAGCAGCTAACTCCCCATTAATTTTTCCCCCATAAATACTGTAGAAATACAAGATAAAAGTGCTTGTAAGGTTACTCAGTTTTGGAAGTTGGGAAGTGTTCTCTTTTTCATAGTCTTTCTTAGAAGAAAATAAAAAGGAGCAGGAGAAGATTCATGAAGGCATAAATTAGGAACCTGAAGTAGGAATCTAGTTCTTTTGGTATTTAGTCTTTTGAAAACTCACCCATGTCCTGAAAAACATGAACTGCCACACTGGAAGTGCACCTTCTTAACAGTGCATTCTTCTTAACAGAAAGAATGAGCAGATATGCTCAAACTTGGCAATGTTCCATTTCCCTGATATTGCTACAAATTTGATGTCTTTTGCCTCATTGCCTATATTGCAGAGAAACTACAATGCAATGTTTGTTTTATCTTATCACCCTGCAACATCAATAAACTATCTCCAAGTTTTATCTTCTAGCTATAGTGCCATTTTTGGTGCCATGGACAGACTTCATATTCAGCATAATTTAGCGAATGTTTTGATTGCTTTTATAGTAATATTCCAGTCATGTCCTGCAGAAACACTTTACATTACTCCTGTGATGAATCCTACTGTCATTGTCTGTGCATCCCACACTGTGTTTGTAAACATTTGCAAAGTGAGGTAATACAGAGCTTGTTGTGGCATCTTTTTTCATATCATTCACACAGGCTTGGCATATGCCATACAAGTGGATTTCTAATAGATCTCTATGTTGGTTTTTTTGATTGTGTTTTTTTTGGTCTTTTTCTCATCCCTGCTGCCACGAGCCCACTTTATTTGTACTCGTAGTAGGTACTGTTTATTGCAGTCTACCAAAGCTTCATGAGGTTTTGGTCAGGTGGGCTCAGAATTTCCACAGCAAGGAAATGAGGACAGGATTCAGAAATCAGAGCCACTGCCAAGGAGTGGTGACCTAGTTATGGGGCTCTGTCTCAAAGGTGACATGGTAACCCCAACGCCTGCTGAATTAGAGCACTAATCACTCCCATTAGCAGCAGTCTATCTTCCTTTTCTTGCCAAGTTATAATGGCTTTCTAACTGATTATTTCTGAATCTTCCAATAGTTTCCCTGTGGGTGACTTCTCTGATCAAAGAAGACATCTGTAGTAAAGGTACCTATAACAGTGTTAGACATTTAGAAAATAGGCACTTTCAGGAGTACTTCAACTCAACCTAAAGTGGGTTTCTAAAATAGGTGAATTATGTTCTAGAAGACCCTGTTTCTCTCTAATGACTATAGAGGAGTCCATATAAATGGTTCAAGGAGACTGTAACATCCTAGGTATCCGAAGCCAAATGAGGATTAATACTAACCTTTAAATCTTCACAGAAATCTGTGAAGGACTCAGCAAGATTGACCATTTAGTCTTATGTCTGTAATGAGTTCTTCTGTGTTTTCATTTCTCTCAAGTCTTGTCCATTTCAATTTTCTTTTTTTTTTTTTGTGGGATAGAGAATCCACAGGTTTTATATTATAGACAGCTTCCCTGCCTGTCAAAGCTGAGAAAAGGTAAGCATAAGAGTCTCAGAATCAGATGCCAACAGAAATAAAGTTATTTTCTCTCAACTTTTCATTTTGACGCCGCCTATGATTTGAAGATGCAGAATGAAGTGCTGTTTCAGTTCTATTCAGCTGTACTTCACTCTTCACAGAGTATTGTTCTACTCCATCTTGTTTTATTCCTGCCACATTCGGTGTTCAGTGATCCACTGGTGCCTGCAGCAAATATGTTGTTCTTTGCATTCTTTTGCCTAACTGTACTATTGCAAATCTTGTCCTAAAGCTTCACAGGCAAGGTCATCCCTGTGTTTGGAATGGATTCAGTGTAAGTGAACTTCCTGGGGGAGCTGTGAAGGTGCTGAGACCCTTCCCTACTGAGTGGACTGAAGGGCTTCCAGCTCACAGAAAAGGAGCACAAAAAAGGTTGCAGTTTCTTTTTCTTTCTTAAATACCAGTGGCAGAAGAGCAATATGATCAATATGTTTACTATTAGATTATAAGCCGTCCAACTAATTTCTTACTGTGTTGGAACTATGATGAGAAGTGGGGAAGAAAGATCTAGAATACAAAATGAGATGGACTATCAGTTAAAATTAAATCATCAGCACTGAAACTATCCAAGAGGCACTTGAGGTCTGCAAAAAAAAATGTTAGGAACCAGAGAAGGCTATATTGCTGCTTCTGTTCCAATTTTACACATTCACATTTGCATAGGCCTTCAAAATAGAAGTCTAGAGTCTTCCTGGAGTTTATTTAGGTAGAGATGCCAGCAGTGAATTTAGCAATCAATTAGCAGTCAACACAAGCTAGTCCAAATGTATTGCTTCTATTGAATTTTCTGTGGGAGGCGTAGGTAAGATGAGGCTGAGGGTTCTCCCCTTCTCTTTTCTCTAATTTAACTGTTGGAAGATTCTCAATGTGATGCATCTGCAAATAAGGTAGATGTGATGCTCAGCAGCAGAAACGTATTTGAATTGTGCAAGCAACTGATAAAGATTCCCATCCAAGTACTGTTTTTCTCTTTGGCCTGAGTCAAAATGCTGAGATGGGGATATTTCCTCACTTCTGCAGAGTCACCAAGGCCCCGTTTTGGCTCTGAGTGTTTTAATTCCGGTAAGCTTGTTAACAGAGGTAGCTTTCTTCTACAGGAAAAAAGAAATGTTGAATTCAGTGACAGTGATACTGCCTTCATTGTAATGAGGTAAATTGTAACAATTGTACCCCCAATATAAAGAATGACACAACTGGCTAGGCCATCGTCACAGCTTGCAAAGAGACCAGCTTCCAAAACAGCAGCAAATGGTTAGAATGAGAGCCTCGTGTCTCCAACAAGAAAGGATGGCGCTGGCAGCTAGGACAGCATGGGCAGTATTGGAGGATGGAGGATGAAGATGAAAGGCTTGAGAATTTAAATATTGGTGGATGAAGAAGAAGCATGGGAAACTTTGTGGAAACTCACTGAACTATCAAGGGTGTAACAGGAGCTTTTAGAAGACAGAATCAAGCTCCTTTTTAATTTCAGGATACATTTGAGAAAGTACAGCCTGTGACAAAACCATTGTGAATACCGTGGTAGCCAGCTATGATGAGGACTGAGGCACTCAGCAGGAGTATCTCCAGGCATTTGAATTTCCTAGGCAAGCTCAAGATGACTGGGCTTTTTTAATTATTGTAACAAGATTTCACCATCTAAAGGTGCTATGTGCTACTACTTCTGTGCGTGGCATCTTGTTTTAATTGTGCCTTTATTTTTTTTTTCTTTCAGTAGAAATCTACACTATGTCAAAGACAACAGTGCCTGCAATTCACCATTTACCATTTAAAAAGGCAAATTTTCTGCTTCAAATTTCAATACCTTGTCACACTCATCAGTCCTCAAAAAATAACACAATGTGTGGAATAATTGGTTACTTCAAGAAGATAAAGTGGGAGATGCTAAAGATAAATCTCATAGCAGACAGGACCATGAAAGCAACATAAAGAAAGCTCAAATGATGGAAAGACATCAAGCAAACTGAGATACAATGAAACACATGCTACTCGACATTTCCTGACCATCATATCAAGTCACAGTGAATTTGTACGTCCAGTTTGCTAATGAGGCAAAGCACTAGACTCTCACCACCTGATAAGTGATATAGAAAACTGCTCCTTAGAAAGTACCTCATCATTCTGGAGATTTTAATATTCACTCATATTCCTGGCATCAACATGCTTGCTGAAGAAACTGAATTTTCTTGGACAAGTATTGCTTTATACTCTTTAATACACATACTTGGATCTGGTCATTCTGAGCCTCTGGGATACCACGCCCCTGGCAAGACAGAAGCAATAACTCTTTGTAATTATTAGCCAGCATTTTTGCTGGAAATGCTGACTTAGATTTACATAGACAGGGCAGGGAACCAGCAAAAATAGCCACAGAGTAGAGTGAGCAGAGTGGGTCTGTGAAAAAAAACGGATGGATGAAGTTGGAAGACTGATAGAAAATACTGGTTTTCACTTTCCCTATCCTTTAAAAATGGGAAGGAAATAAAGTGGAACAAAAGGAAAAGGAAACCAGTGCTGTTTGGTGCTGTTCCTCAGGAACAAGCCAGGGCTGAAGTTTCTGTCCATTATGTTGTGATCGGCTCATGCCACTGTGCTGAATCTCTGCAACACTTCCCAGGTGAGTGAAAGTCAAATCAGAATTGACTGAATCAGAATTGGGAGACCTATCGGGTCATATTTTTGTGAGCTGATACTTGACCAGCACTAGGACAAGAAGACACTTGTGTCCTTGGCTTCATTCTCACTTACAAAACTTGCTCCAGAATGTGTTTCAACTTACTATGTAAACATCTCTGTTTTAATATCTCCTTAGATTAAATTTTGAATTAGAATAATTTTACTGGAATCAAGCTACCTGAAACTTTGACCTACTTTCTCTTGTAAGTTTTTAACCCTTCCAACTTCATTTATATAAGACTAAACGTGTGTGAAGTTTTTAAAGCACTAGAGCAGAATGAAACACCTCTTCATACAGAAAGCAGCCATCTGAAAATTCTGATCCACATTCCTGGCCAAGAAGGTACAGTAAACCAGCTCTGTGTTTCCCTGATTCTGCAAGTTTCCCAGCACTGGTGCACTCCAGCACCAGTTCACAGCATAGGGTTGATCTGTTTTCCGCTGATTGCCAGCAGCCTCACGGGGCTGGCAACTCCTGCTGCTGGAGTCTAGCCAGGAGTAAAGTGTCCCTGGCCACCATCCCCTCTGCTGATGGCAGAGATAGGAGATGTACAGGCTCCTGCAGCAGCCTCTTGAGGGTTGCTGATGTGGAACAGAATGCTCTGGTTTTGAGTCAGACTTGACCCCCAAAAAATGGTGCAAACCCAAATCTTTGTCCATTGGTAGATCTAAAATTTCTGTGTTGTGGAACTGTAGGTGGTCAACAAAGAAGGAGTGAAAAAGCTGCAGGACGTCTTAAGGTTGTTTCTTTTAGATCTTCATTTGAAGCACGATCTCTACAGATCTTAAAACCTAAGATAATCTGTAGAGACAACAGAGATGGCAGGACTTTGTAAGCAGCATACAGTCAGTGATGACAGCCAGTACAAGTACACAGCTAGCTGTAGCACTCATCAAAGCACAGAGCAGCCTGGTACAGAAATCTCTCCAGTTTGCTTAAAGCCAGTAAATCATCATGGTACAGGACAGCATACTGTGGGCTGGGTCTCAGAGGGGCAACATGGTGTGTCTGAAAGCACAGCACAGATGTCACACAGACCAATGCCATTACAGCTTAATTGCTCCTAAATGTAGCAAATAATGTAGAATCCACAAGTATGCTTTCTACTTATATACTTACCTGCAGTTCTTTCCTTCATTGTGGAGGAGAATAAGTCAGGCATAAGGGCACGTCCAGCAGCATTTCCATACACATGCAAGATTACTTTAGAGGTCAAAATGTTTCTGTTTTGCATGCCATACTTTGGAGGAAAAATAAAAAACTTCTTTTCTAATACTATAGATACATATATTCAATTATTTCTACTATGAGCTACCAGTTATTAGTAAAAGTGGCATTTTCCAATTAAAAGATGTTACAAGGTAGATATCGGTTAGTGTGATAATTAACAATAATTGTACACCAAAACAAAATACAAGTAAGCAATTTTTTTGCATGAGAATGTTCTCAATAAATCATGATAAAATACACCATTGTAGTTAAAGAGGATGAAAGAAATTTAAAATTATTTGTCAGAATTTCACCTTTTTGTAATAAATCCTCCTGTCCTGGCATAAATGGAAATCAAGACCCCCAAGTATGCCGCAAGCCAACATCTAAGACATTAAACCAAGATGTGGGAGACTGTATACTAGCAATATCTCTGAAGCATATTAATAACCTCAAACTTATGGCTTCCACAGCCAGGCAGCCCACCAGTGGTATTACAAACCACTGCATAATTCATTCTTGAGTTGTTTTTCATACATCTTGACAGAATTAACTGTCACCATCCTCAGGAAAAATTCTCTTAGGTTTTAGTCTTTTTGTTGTTGCTATTGTTTAAAAAAAGTCTTTTTTTTTTTATTTTTGCAATGGCAAAAATGCAAGTGAGGATGTAGTTTTAAAAATGCTTCTTTTGTTGTTCTAGCTACACTTATTTCTAGTAGAAAAACAGTAGTTAACAGTACAGAACTGTTATATGATATCAACAGTGCTCTAATGTATTAAATTATCTACCTTTTAGCTATCCTTACATCTCTAGATAAACTCTTCTAGAATAAAATTTTGCTTGCAATGATTATAGGCAAAGGGATGCGTTTACATCTAAACTTACTTTTGTGATAGTGTTTTGAATTAATTTTAAAAAAATCTGTGAGTGTTTTTGTCAATAAGTAGTTTGGATAGGATATTTCCCTCCTTTTCAGATAGATTATTTTGCATAAATATATTCTGAAAAAATCTACTTCACAGATAATTTTAGGTACTACTTTGTTCAATATGCAGACTTTGATAAATACTGTAGACATTTTAAAAAGTTATGCAAAAGATGTTACAGAATGTCAGATTTTGCACATTTTTTAGATTTGAAAGTTAAAATACATGTTTTATTAGTCACTGGTAATACTGATTTATGCTGATTCAAGATTTGGCCCTTTGTAGATATTTTCCAAGTGTATTTCCACAGGTTCAAAAACATTTCTAACACATTCCTAACTGGAGAAATGTCACAAAATAAATATATGATTTCTGTCCCTCTTCTATGTACATGAACAGTAAACTATAGAAAATAGTCACTGATGCTTTCTCATTAGATAAACATATTTGGTTGCAAAATATAAGGCTTTGTCCATCTTTGATAGGTGAAAACCTGAACACCTTTGGGATCCTAACATTTCTAAATACCTGTGTTGTCGAAGGAAACCTGTATTTTCAAGTCACCCTCCACATCAGCCCGTGCGTTCTCCAAAGGTTTCTGTCTACCTTTTGAAGTACACTATCCATATCCAATGCTAAATCTTTTCTAAGTGGAGACTGGCAGCTGCAAAAATAGACTGTAAATCTAGTTTCAGCCAGACTGTAAGTAGATTTAAAGACATATTTTAAAAACTCCTGAGAGCCTGTCTTGATTACTGTGCCAAGAATTTCTACCTTGACATTTTCACTCAGTAACTCCACTCCCTAGCGACCCAGAAACCTCTCTGCTCCTCATTACCTTCCCCTTAATGCTTCTTAAGAAAAAACAGTGCTGGGTAAGAAGTCCCTGATGTATACTACTTCCAATGAAAGGCTGGAGCAAATGGTCAATGCTTTATCTGTTGATAGAAATACAAGCATTCTTTCCACATGCTGCCATATTGATAGTAAAAGAAACAAGACAAAAGCACTGTGCTTTATTCTTTAATTCTATTATAGCAAATGACTGCTGTGGGCTCTTCTATTCTTACCCAAAATGACCTGAAACTTGTTCTGTTATTCTTGTGCTGCACACTTGAATCTTCAGTCCATAACATCTTGAAGGGACAAAACATCAAAACCAGCGAGCCTAGCTAATGCATCTCTTTCTGTATCATTAGATATCAAAATGCTTTACAAATACAGCAGTCATGGCTATTCCATTAAGTAAATGTAAAAAATAAGGTTGCATCACAGATGTGTGCAACCTCCTCAAGGTTAAACTTATCTCTGAGCTCATCAAGCACACCAGTGTGAGAGTAAGGAATAGGACCTTAGAGCTGAGATACCCAAATAAGCTATCACATCAATGAATCCACAGTAATTTTTAGCCCATGGCTAAAAATTTGGTATTTGCAAAGAACACAGTTATTTCCTACAGCTGGAAGTTTCTCAATTGAATGTTTCAATTTCTAGTCTTCTGAAGCCAAGCCTAGTACAGTCATTGTCAGCCTTTCCTTTTTAGAGTCTCTGTTACCATAGAAGCTATTTTGAAAAACATTTGTATGTGTATATCTTGTGTATAAGGAGATAGCATTTTGCAATGCACCTAAGTATGGCCATGAACAGGAAAAACACATCATGATTTTTGTCTTTAGCATATTCTTAGAACATATAAATATCTTGAGTAATATTGAGTAGTAAAATGTAATATTATTTTGTATAATTATTTATGTATAATTATATTTATAATTATTACATCACCATAACAGGCCTTCAAAGGAATGATGCCATATAACTTTGTGAAATTTGAGAATCACTTCTATTGAATTTGTCAAAATTGAAAATAGATAAGTGTCAGTGCTGTCAGAAGACTTGCCTTCTTCCTGGAAGAGTATTTGCTTTATTTCTTTATTTTAAGTACCAAGAGGAAAGAAAGTGAGCATGAGAAGATGCTCTGGATAAACCTGTAGTACTTTGAAAACATACTTGGTTGTTGATGGAACATTGAGGTATTGTTGGTTTTTCTAAAGTATGCATAAGAAATCATTACTTCTGATACCCTTGTCACTGGCTTTCAGCCCACGATTCTCATTCTTGCCTGATCATTGTTTTAAAGCAACAGTTGCAGGTCTCTCCTTTGTCCTCACTGATTCTCTTTTCAGGAATAAGGATCTGCTAGTGCTCTGTGGCAGTGTAGGATTTATCCCAAATGAAATCACCTGCAAATATTGCATTTACGGGAACTTTGTTTTACTTTTTAAGATATATGGTGAGATTTTAAAGTAAATATGGAGAAAATAAATCAGTCTTTTTTCTTATAGTGCGGTTAGCATAGTGTTTAGGGAAAAAAAATCTATATTATTTAGACAGTTCAGAATGATTTACCAATATTAATATCTGCATATTGTTTTATTACTAGTGTCATGATGCCTAAGAAGTGTTACTGAAAATTAATTATCAATGAAGAAATTAATTACAATAAGATTCACAGGAAGAACAGTAACATCTGGCTTCATTCTTTACGATTTCCATTCTGATAAGGCTGTAAAGTCTAATAAAATTAATCAGTGATAAAGAAAACAAGCATTGTAATGTGTCCCGAGACGTGAAACTGCTAGACTAGAACTGTCTTGTTTAGGTCTGCTTAGGAGTGTATTTATAGTATTACAATGTTGACAGGCATTCACAGGTGAAATTGCTTTTCCCATTAAAAAGATTACCGGACAAAAATATTTGTCCTGTATCATGTTTTTGCTAGTCTTGTTTGTGGATTAGCAAGGAAAAAGCAGTAAGTACACAGAAAGAGTGGAAGGCAGAGTGAACCCTCAACTCACCAGCTCAGGCTGTGTGGCTTCTAAGCCATGCAGCTTCTTCCAGACAGGGATCCAGGCTTTGCAAAACCTATTAGCCTTTTTCCTCCACTGCTGCTACCCAGGGCTCACTTCATCTCCTTAGTGCGCTACCAGAGAGAAATGCTTCATTTCCAACTGTTTTGTTGAGTAACAAACCTAAAATAATTTCCTGAGTTAAGGACTGGAGGGTAAGAATGAAGTCCCTGGACATATAAGTTAAGCAGCAATTGGTCACAGAAATAGGACTGGCTGACAATTTCCAACATCTGCGGTGTCTGCTACTGGTACAGACTGTAAATAGGAGACTCTGAGGAGAAGCATTCAAGATCCATAATCTATGTATTATCAGAAGATTGAAGAGATCTGCAGAGATTTTAAGTATCCATTTCTAGGCTGTGTGTCACAGCAGGGTCTGAAGGCCTGCTAGAAAGTTTTGCTTATACAGCTTCTGGAGGTGTCAGCTTAAAAAATGATGTCTAAGCCTGGGGGCTTAGCAATTAGACCCCAATCCATTAAGATACTCTGTTTAAGAGCTCTCACACCCACTCCTTGTCCCCTTCCCCAGTGCAGCAGCAAGAAAAGTAACAGGGCTCTCTCTCAGTGTGCATTTCGCCTTAATAGTATATCAAATCAAATGAGCCCAATTCTCAGCTCCATGGAGTTAACTGAATTTCATAGTTGCAGGATTCCTTTACATTGCAATTGATTTTAGGATTTCCCTCATTTCTTTCTTAAACCCTTCAATTACTCCTGGCTTTCTTCTGCATTTTATATTTAAGGCTTTATTGTTATTGCTATTACTGTTTGGAATTTTTCCAGTTCTAATTGGTTGTTTTTGCATTGCACAGAAAAATGTGAACTCTGTTCCATTTTCATAAGAGATGCTGTATCATAATTCATGAACATGTTCTGCAAATAAGAATGATTTTCTTATACACACTTCACATTAGGGAACCACCACAATCTGATTTTTCATCCAACTGTAGTGCTTAATAGAACAGGTTGCAAATACTCAAATCACAACAAAATCAGGACATTTACTAGACAAATAAATGTCATGCCCTACAAGGCTAAAATACAAATATTTTACTTTAATGACTATATTTCAGTTAACACTTAGAAGGAATATACTGAACGTTGCTGAGGGTTGTCTGTACCCATTACCAGTGTAACAGTAGACACTCTACTTAGGCATGTTGATATTTTCAGCTGCATATATATTTTTGTGTTCCTTCTTCATTAGGAGAAACAAGTACCTGTAACCTGGGTACAGGAAGAGGATCAAAACAGTCACCGAACTGTCAAGTCCTCAGTTGGTCACAGACAGGCACAAAAAAAGCTCTTTAATCTTATCTGCATTTTATGTCATCAAAATGGCCCTGGGTGAATAGATTGCACTATAACTAATCCTAAAAGTTATATATACAAAAAAAAAAAAGTAGGGCAAGCCCTGCAAAAATAATCATATTAGAACTGAATTGATGAGATATTTTATTTAAGGAGGATCAGTCTGACATTCTGAGCTTTTACTCTGCATTTCTTTCTTGCTTTTAACTTTTTCCATACCGGCAAAGAGGGTTAATATATATATATATTTTCAGCTGATATTTTATGCAATCTTTTGATTCTGGGACCTGTTATGCATGTTGAGGCTCATTATAAAATTCAAATAATGACTTTTTAAATTAAGGCTTGGTAGAATTTCTTTTTTTTTTTTGAAGGCTACAACAATTGTACACATTTATATGTGTATGTATGCATGCATGCATACATATATGAATGACTAACTCTCATGTCCACTGGGGATTGTAAGTATGCTTGTTTTCTTGAAGTACCCCTGATTTTCTCATTCATAGCCTTAAAATCATATTTAGAACTTTTAATCCCCAGTTGCAAAGATGTATTCAGCCAAATTCATCATTTTTCAGAATTTTGTCAAATAACTCAATACTGTGTGTATCCAAGAAAGGCTTCTTGCAAGTCTTCCTAAATTGCTTTAGAAGTCTAATATACAAGTTGAGTAGACATTGTTTTATTATACCAGCTTCTAGGATCTGTAATCTTTTAATAACCTCTTCAACTGCTATCTGTTCTGTTCTTAATTCCTCATCTTACTGCCTTCGTAATCTGATTTCTAGAGCAGGCAAATCTCCACCTTTCACACTTTTTAAAGTCAAAGCAATAATGACTTATTTTCCTTATCTTTTGTGTATAATTCATCGTTTCTTCTTAACTGGATCTTTTATCCAAGTTTCTTCTGTGAGCTTTTTTAAAAAAAATTACAGCAGAAATGGCTCAAGCTGTTGCTAGCCTGTAACCTTACCACATTGTACTACCAGGCCTCATGTGTGGAGCAGTGAAAAATCAAGCTCAGCTGTGACTCCTCTGGTTGCCAGAAGAAGTACTGGTTTAGCAAAAAGCACTGACTCTTGAGTCAGTTCCAGTTTTTTTTCTAAGGGCCACTCCACTGAAAATAAACCTGACAGAATATCAACCTGAGATAGTAATTACCCTGCTCATGAAAGATGCAATTGCAGTTTTCCTTAGAATAGGTTTGTTCAGACTTTGCCTCATGGCTATATTCCAGTTCCCTTTTTCCTTATACATTTATTTACCATAAATATTCTTCTAGCTTGATATACAAATCAGGCAGATCTCAGTGCCACTCTCTGGCTTGACACAGCTGCTCTTCTCTACCCCTCAGCTGGCTTTTACGGTTACATTAAATGACCCCTGCAGATCTTTACAGGCGGCACATCCTTGTGCTCCTCCAGAATCCAAATGCAATTACAATCACAGCCAATGGCAGTGAAAAGGAATCCCAAGAGAAATTTTCCTGAAGCTAAAGCTAGTGGTCCCTTGGGCTCAAGCCATAGGCCAGCAAATCAGGTAAGGTACCAAACATACAGAGTTGCATCAAATGTATAGAGTTGACTTGATTTTCAAGTCAAAGATCTTCAGGTGTTGTTACCTCCTAGATTCAATTAAATTTGTCTATAAATATTGCTTAATTCTAAGCTCTGTGGAGGTTAGATCTGTGGAACCTCAACAATGTCCATACTTCTTTGCTTGATGTAGACAGAGTAGGCGGAAACTGCCTGCCAGTCATCTGTTCCAGAAAATAAATGCAGAGAAACCCCAGAAAGCTGTGATCTCTTTGTTGTATTGCAGTTCTGTAAATGAAATGTTGTCTGTCTGCTCATCAATAATAGAGATGTAGACAGTACAGACAAAAAGTTTTGTAACGTGGTAAACAAGCAACTTTTATATTTTGAAAATAAATGATGAAGACCAGAAAAACATCTGGAAATTCTCTGGCCGTGATACCTCTCCACATGCAAGATTTGTAACATTTTCAGAGTGAGGTCAGCTGTGATCTAGGAAAAAAAAAAAACAAACTGATCAGGTTTTGGGGGAATTCTTATACTACCATGAAGTTTTCTGAATCCTTTCAATTAACGTTGGTCTTTTCTTTACAACTTGTTATCGTAGCTCTTTTTAGCAAAAAGAAAAAAATGAAAATTTAAAAATGAAAGTCTTCACTTTAATTAAAGTTTTTGTGCTTAGTGGTTAGTATAGCCTTTTTAGGGATTTACTAATTTTCTCACAAATTTAATACAGCTTGCTTCCAGTAATAAAATCTACATCAGTTTTCTTGAGCATACCTCCCTCAGACTTGCTAAAGCAACAGAATCTGATCATCTGTAAAATATGAAACGTGTCTTTACCAGCTACTTATATTCATGTATTCAAAAATGGTACAATTGTAATCCAGTTAAAACATATTCCTTTGTGCTTTCGAACAATTTACTAATGCCTACTTGATTTTCAACTCCAAGACCTTCAAGTGTTATTACCTCCTAGATTCAATTATGTCTATAAATATTGCTTAATTCTTTTCTAGATTAGATGAGTATCTGTAATAAATGTCTTTCAGATGTGCTTAAATTCTAGTATTCATCTCTCCCCTTCTAACATTTCACATTTAAGAGGCACATTTATTCTGATAATATGCAATCTGAGGCTGAAATCTCCAGTAATGCATTGTAGGCGTCCTATTCTGTTATGCTTCACAAAATCCCGTTTCTTTATGTTTCTTCGGCATGTTCCATGCTTTTTCCTCACTATTTTCCTCTGAAATTACTTGTCACTGTGGTAGGTGGTCACACTTGTGAGATGCTTGGAGCAAAAAGCTTCTCTCAACTATGAACTAGTTTGTACCTTACCCCATTTGGATGCTGGTGAAGCAACCTCACAACAAAATCTTCTGCAGCATGAAGAGTTACTGCTATCATGATGCTTGCTGTCCTCAGAAGGGCAGGACTTCAAACATCATTAAATATGCTACACAGAATGTAAAAAAAGTGAGCTCTTGCCATCAACTTTTTCCAACTTGTTGACATGAAGAATGAAAGGGCAATAAAAGGAGACAGGAATGACTTCTGTGACAGAAGTCTATCCATCATATTTGAAAGGTCATGGCAGTCTGGTGAAGTTCTCACTGACTGGAAAAGGGGGAACATAACCCCCATTTTCAAGAAGGAGAAAAAAGAATTTCAAGATAGAGAAAAAGGAAACTACAGGCCGGTCAGCCTCACCTCTGTGCCTGGCAAGATCATGGAGCAGATCCTCCTGAAGGCTCTACTAAGGCACATGGAAAATCGAGATGAGGTGATTGGCGGCAACCAACATGGCTTCACCAAGGGCAAATCGTGCCTGACAAACCTGGTGGCCTTCTATGATGGAGTCACAGCAACAGTGGATAAAGGGAGAGCAACCGACGTCATCTACCTGGACTTGTGCAAGGCGTTTGACACTGTCCCGCACGACATCCTGGTTGATAAACTGGATAAATATGGGTTTGATGGACGAACCACTCGCTGGATAAGGCATTGGCTGAATGGCTGCACACAGTGAGTTGCAGTCAATGGCTCAATGTCCCAGTGGAGACCAGTGACGAGTGGTGTTCCTCAGGGATCGGTACTGGGACCAGTGCTGTTTAACATCTTTGTCGGTGACATGGACAGTGGGATCGAATGCACCCTCAGCAAGTTTGCAGATGATGCCAAGCTGTGTGGTGCAGTCGACACGCCAGAGGGAAGGGATGCCATCCAGAGGGACCTGGACAGGCTTGAGAGGTGGGCCCATGCCAACCTCATGAAGTTCAACAAAGCCAAGTGCAAGGTCCTGCACCTGGGTCGGAGCAATCCCAAGTACACATACAGGCTGGGCGGAGAATGGCTTGAGAGTAGCCCTGAGGAGAGGGACTTGGGGGTGTGTGTTGACGAGAAACTCAACATGAGCTGGCACTGTGCACTTGCAGCCCAAAAAGCCAGCCTGGGCTTGATCCTGGGCTGCATGAAGAGAAGTGTGGCCAGCAAGTCAAGGGAGGTGATTCTGCCCCTCTACTCTGCTCTCGTGAGACCTCACCTGGAGTATTGTGTCCAGTTCTGGGGCCCCCAACACAAGAAGGATGTGGAGCTGTTGGAGCGGGTCCAGAGGAGGGCCACGAGGATGATCATAGGGCTGGAGCACCTCCCCTACGAGGACAGGCTGAGAGAGTTGGGACTCTTCAGCCTGGAGAAGAGAAGACTGCGGGGGGACCTGATAGCAGCCTTCCAGTACCTGAAGGGAGCCTGCAGGAAAGCTGGGGAGGGACTTTTTACAAGGACAGGTAGTAACAGGACAAGGGGTAATGGCTACAAACTGAAAGAGGGTAGATTTGGACTAGATATATGGAGGAAATTCTTCATTGTGAGGGTGGTGAGACACTGGAACAGGTTGTCCAGAGATGTTGTGGATGCCCCCTCCCTGGAAGTATTCAAGGCCAGGCTGGATGGGGCTTTGGGGAGCCTGGTCTAGTGGGAGATGTCCCTGCCCATGGCAGGGGGGTTGGAACAAGACGATCTCTAAGGTCCCTTCCAACCTGAACCATTCTGTGATTCTATGACAGCCAGGCTGGCCCTCATCCATACATGTAGCAGTGTACATACCAGCAGTGAGTTTCACTGCGGTAGCACTAGAAGGTAAGAGTGTAATTAGAGGGTGTTGCTGCTGCTGTGTGAGCTTGTAAGAGGATAAGACTGGATATCAGCATAATCTTTCCTTATTGAATATCTCAGGAGGACCAGAGGGCATAGGGTTTAAGGAAAAAGAAAGTAATTATCTCTGCCAAGATTTGAAAACAGGTGGAAAATCAAGGATGCAAGGGAGAAAACGCTAGTAGTTCACTCATGCAACCTTAATTCACTCTCTCTCATTGTCCATGTGCTTTAGCATAGCCTCAGATTAGTCAAAACTGTTTCCATAGGGAGTTTTCCCTTTAAACTGTGCAGGGTGGATCTGTTCTGAGTAAAGGAATGATATGCAGCTAGCTCTACAAAATGCTGGACTTCCTCACTCCATCTGCTGAAGGGTATGTAATAAACAGAGAAGACTTCAAGAAGAGTAACAGTTATAACAATCATGAGTGCCTCTGTGTGATGTCTGGTACGTTACTCAAACCATGATTTTCAGAAGAGTTCATCACTTGTATGCTTCCCGTTTTCCAGTTTGTTGACTTGTAATTTGGATGTTAGCATTGCAGAAGTGCTGAGTACTCACCTGTTGCAACTGGAGTTGGTGGTATACATTCTTTAAATATTGATATACAATGAAACCAGTGGAACATGTACCTTAAATATTAATGCATAATGCCATGTCGACAGCAGCATAGCCACTTTCCTAACCCTGGACCAATTAACTTTCAGAGAAACCCTACCATGAGATGTTATATGGACAAAGGGTTTAATAATGCTAAGTTCTTTGAAAAGTCTCATCCTGGTACTAAAATTAATAGATAATCAATTTCCTTCTCATCCTCAATCTTATCTGAAAAAAAATGAGACTAATAGCAGTCCCTTGTCTCATATGAGTAATATTGAAGTTTATCAATGGTAGAGAAACACTCTAATACTCTGCAGATTTAAAAAAAAAAAAAAAAAAACACAGAAAAATATATGGCATTCGGAACCGAAGATGAAATTAGTGATAATTAGTAATGAAATGGATAATTTTGTTTTCAGTGTTCCTGTTGACTAGAATTTAGGAGAGTGTAATGACCAGAAAGACAGAAATAAGACTGATGCAGGGATCCTGTGGAAAAGATGTGTAATGACTTAAAGAAGACAATGGTGTTTGCAGATAGAAAGCCATGAAAGTGGAAATTGAAATGGCTCTGTTAACTTGTTCCTAATTTTTGTGGGTTTTTGTTTTTTTAAGGCTTTTTCAAGTAAACATTGACTTCTGGGGAAGAGAGCCATGGAACAGACTCTGGGCCAATTCTATCTGCTGGTGCCATCTCTGTGTGCCTCAGTGGTACTTTGTGAATGCAGGGTGCTTCTCATTCTTCTACGTAAAGGTGCACCTCTCTCTGCTCTTTATCTGTACTTATGAAAATTAAATGCTGGTTTTTTGGTGTTTGTTTTTCCCATAGCTGAGGTATATAAGAAGAAAAATAGAAAGCAGCCCTTTCCTCGTGAACACTTCTGTGAGGAAGGAAGTGTTCTTCAGGAATTTCTTTCCTGGTAAGCCTTTTCTGGCACAGGCAGTTCCAGACAGAAGGTAGTTATTTTATAACTGGCGGCTTAAGTAACTTTTCCACCATTTTTACTATGCCTCCTGGTAGGTGTATTTTCCACAAATGATACGTCTCTTCTTGTAGGAGAGTTGGCACGTCTTTAAAGTACTGCTTGATTCTTTCTTTTCTTTTTTTTTTTTTCTTTTTGTGATTTCTGCCAACCCAAATTTCACAGTATATAAATTCTGCTTTGTAATAGGTAGCTGGAACTGAATAGATATTTGGCTTTTAACCTTTAACCTCATCAGCATTAAGAAGTGACTGCCTGCCAATAAAAACCACACCGTTGCCACAGCTGTTTTCCTACTCTAAAGTGGACTAAAAATGAGTTTCTCAGACAGTACTAAGAGGACAGATGATAGTCTCTTACAAAAGCTACTGCATTCTGAAACAGCAACGTTCCTTTTTTAGTGACAGGTCCCTAGAGCTGGAGTAATATTTAAGTCACTGAAAGATCTATATGTAACGCAGCTCTCATAAATATACTGGTATCTCCCTGTATTACCTGTTCAGCTTTGCGATGATCAGCCTCACTGGCCTGCATCTGGCCACAGCTGCATCCTACTGCTGTTGTTTAATGCAGCAGAGAACAGGCTGAACAGAGATGGAGGTTGAAGAGCATCTAGTGTAGCTGGACTCCCTCTCTCTCTTCACCCCAGTTGTGTAATTTCTACCTTCTCTCACCATCATGAATCAGCAGTTATGGCAGGAGACAGTGCTTTGTCTAGGCAAAACGAAGCACTGAATGATTACAACTGCAACCATTGGAAATATATGCTTGATGTTCTCAGCACCTCTAAAACTTGGTCCTTCCTTTATCCATAGCCTGTACTAGCATTTGTTCCCTTACTTTGTCCTAATACACTTGCATTCACAAATACATACATGCACATACTTCCCAGCATCAGATCTTCTTTCTGCTTTGCAGAACAAATAACTCGCATACTCTCCTTATTGTTTCTGTTCAAGACTGTAGGTTTCCCATCCACCTAGAGCAGGTTCTCACCCTCAGGTCACAAGCCTGTGCTGTCCCTACTGCCATCTTCTGTGCAACGGGGTGATGCTGTTCTTCTGACCTTTCTCAGGCAGCTTTGGCTGTTTTACTGCTACCAGTTCCAACTGGGTTGCTACTCAGCTGTTTGCTGGCAATGCTAGGCACCAAGAGCTAATACTGTTACTCTTTATTACAGAACTGATTATCTCTGCCATAAAATCAATAAAATATGGGGCTATCGATTAAGAGGCCAGGCAATGGAGATAGAACAGAACTCCAATAATACATTTCACAGGCACTTGGCTCAGATATTATTCTTAAATGTGTATCTTCTTCTGAGTGATTTCTTTGTTTTATCATGGAAGGAATTGACATGGAATTTTATTCATCCCAAAATATAGTTGTAATAAAACTGTAAAATACATAAAGAGAAATTCTAATGCAATTACATACTGATTTAATCCTGTTCCCCACATGAGAATGCTAAATTCTGAAAAGCAGCTTTCAGCTGTAATCTATGGGATTTATCTCCAAATGTTCAGGAGAGACAATTAGGTGAGTACTGTTCATTTTGTCCATTGTGCCTTTTAACTCCCTGTAAGTCCTTTTTCTTCAAGCAGAACTCTTTTTATAGCTGTCACAGCAATACATAACAGAGCTGTTCATTTTCTAGCTTGACTTATTTTATAGAGGATTTGTTGGTAATCAGATGTAGCTGTACATGCATAAGCTCCAGATCACTTGGCGTGGTCATCTTATCGTCACTGCTTCCTCATGTTTTCAGCCAGCAAGGGTTGTAAATGGCGGTAATGAAGGAGGATTTCACATAGCTCTGCAGCCAGCTGTCCACCTGAGTTAGCACTGATGGGCTCCTTGGAGAGCAAACCTCACCTGCCAGATCAGGATGGGGAATACAAAGCAGAAAACAGAGAGAAACTTTCCTCCTCTACAAAATAATGTTTCCTGGAACACCTTAACCTGATTTACTGAAATAGAGTGATAAAATATTTTATAGGTTGTAAATCCTGTGAAAGTGCAATATCAATGACCCTACCACCTGAAAGACACCACTAGTTCATAGTTTACTTTTAGGTAGTACACCACTTTACATTTTAAAGAAAGAAAGAAAAAGAATCATAAAGAAGCATAACTAAAATTAAATTGCATAGGCTATTTTAAAATACAGCAAAAAAGATTAATTATCTGTTACTCCTATTTCCCAGTTCTCTGAGAACTACGGCAATAAACAATTGAACACATCTTTATGCTTTGCTCAATATATGAAATTGTCAGTACTTAAGATTTTGTTATGTCTACAAAACTTCTAGTCTAGTACACCAGCTGACTTTTTCTAGGAAAAAAATCTCTACAGCTCAAAAGGCAAGCAAAAAAATCACACTCCTGTCATTCCTATATTTCGTAAATCAAGCAACTGAATCTGTAAATACAAAATGAACAAAAGCTTATTACAAATATTGTTAAATTTAGACATTGAAAATCATGCACGAAGGATTTTGTTGTGAATACAAAGCCAAGGAGCTGGCAACTGAAATAAGTTTTGGCTCATCCATTGTTGCAGTGTTATTCTGGATTACATTTAACAGTTTTCTGGTGGTCCAATTCTTGTGCACAGAGATCTGGCATTTCAGATACCACAATTCACATTCACATCAACAGTAGGTATTCACCCTAGGTGGCGATGGACATTCCTTGACACGTTAATCGTAGAAGAGTTCATAAACAGTTTATTTTCCTTGATACTGTGTGCGTATTTCTAAATACCTTGGAGCTGATGTATACCAGCTGTCTTCCATTTTAAGCGAAGGAGGATCTGCTACAAAAATTGCTGCTTTGGAGATCCCATAAGGCACTTCACTTAGCACTGAAGGAATCTGTTGAGAAAAGCTTATGACACAGGTGGAAGAGGTCACATATGCATCTGATTAAATTACAAGGTTTTGGACTAGGACTTTATATAAAAATGTGTTTGTATTGTAGAAGTCAGATTATTTTAAACTCTTCTGGGTTCCTGAAGAGACGATATGCAAATAACATTATTTTTATTTGTTAATTAGTTAATTTAGATTAGAGGTTCAGTAAACTGGGTACTGTTTGAGTTTTATAGAATGCATTGTGGTGTATGAGTATGGTTAGATACGTTTACGAGAGGAAAGAGAATACCATAGCTAAACACTAGAACAGGAACTGTCCTCTGTATTTGTAAAGTCCTCTCCACATAGTTGAAATGTATCAATGCTCTTTTAAGTGCTAAAAATGTTAAGTAATAACAATAACCTCTAGGACAGTGTGAAGATGTCATGAAAATCACCTATTAAAAACATAGAGGTGGGCAACCCACTGCTATGGTACCTGTTTGGCTGTAATGTGACCGTTCAAGGCAATTGTCTTGGAAATAGTGAGAAGAATGAGAGAGGGAATATTCTCTCACTTTACTATGACTGTTTCACGTACTGCAGCAAAGGTAAGATAAAGGCTCCAGTGTGTATCTCCCTCCATACTTAGTATAAACAAAATCTAGCTCTGTTAGTCATATTCTGTCTTTCACTGAGCTGACCTTCCAAACTCTTGTATGCATGAGCTCTGTCACTTTGATTTTGGAACGTACTTCTCCATCCATTTATCCTCCCTGGAGAAACAGTACAGAATAATTGGAGAGAATTAATCCAGACAAGCCAAACAGATGTTGGGGAAAGATTTCCTCCCACTCAGTCATATTCTGACTGAAACTTATCTTATCACAGATGTCCCTTTCCGTTTGTTAGGCACGTTAATTTACTACTTAAATATGTGCCATTTAGCTAGTACTGGAGACTTTTTCCAAATATTTTAGTGAGGAGATCAGAAGAAGATCCAAATTTTCTTCATGCACGCAGATGAAATTTGAGATCATGACAAAGCACGACAAAAAATCAGTTTTACCAATAAACCACATTTTAGTTGCAGACTTTAAGGACAGAGTTGAAATGACAGTGCTGCTATCATTGAAGGTAAATTTGTATTTTAAGTCTGTCCATTTTGTGTAGGTGTTGTTTCTGTGCTGAAGAAATTTTGTAATAATAATTAAAAGACATATTTGCCATAAATAGCTAATAATGCTGTGCATCATGGGCAGCTTAGCCCAGTAAGACATCCTGGCCCTCTTGATTTACATGGCAAAGTACAACGAACTCCAGTGGATCCTATCTTTCACCTCCCACATGGAAGATGGGAGAAACAAGAGGGAGAGAGGAAAGTATGGAAAGCAATAAGGAAGAATATCTGTCAAATCTCTTTACTCTTTAGGTCCAGATGGTCAACAATTGATAAAGCAGGAATACGGGGTCCACATGAGATCAACAGGTAGAGAGGGCTCTAAGAAGCTTTTCTTAGGAAGGGCCAGAAAAATCCCTAGGAGGGAAGCTACAGATCTCCAGGTTGAAGGTACGTATAGAAAAAAATGTCCAGCTTCATGGGCCTTCTAGGGAGCAGCAGCAGTCTGGAGGCCAGCAGCATCTGAGAGCAATGTTGTGGCACGGAGCAGGAAAAAAACAATGCAGCAGCAGAATGACAGTCCAAGTGCATTCAGAATGGAAGTGGTGATGGATTGACCCATTAGCGTTTAGCTTTGTTTCTGAGAAGCCAGAGTGCAGTGCTGTTCTGCGATGTGACACTAGTCTACTAGGATCTGTGCTGTGTCAGTGAACTAATTTGATATTCATTGTCTAACATTCACCTGATATTACGCAACAGTCAGTGCTTTCTGGTATCAAACACCTTCTATCAGATAAAAATGTTGAGAAGAAAATCATAAATTCCCCTCATTCCTACATCCAGAAATTTTTCTGCTGCCAAAATCCATGAATAATGGAATGTAGGCAGTTTCATAGCACTGGTGTGAAAAAAAGGGTCATTTGTAGTGAAAAACCTCATTTCCTTTATAGTTTTACTAGCAAAAATTGAACAATGGCCATCTAGTTATCACTGAGGGCAGAAAGACACTTTAAAAGATGGCATTTATTTTAAATAATTTACTTTCACATTTCATGGAGTTACAACGGCTTCTGCTGTCTTTTTAAACTTTCTCTCTGAGGTAGATAAAAAGTTAAATTGATGAAGCAGAGAGAGTCACTAGCAGATTACTTTGTGTCCTGCTGCAAAATTTAAATCTTCATTGGAAATAGAACAAAGCTTGGGGGTTTTCAGAGCTAGGATTTTGATTTTCATAACTTTTAACTGTAAATATAAAAATTTAAGGGAGGTCTCATCAGGTTTTTTGTGTGGATCAACTCTGACTCAAATTTGCTATAGTATGAAACTGCAAATACAAAATTTGGAAGACTTACAAACAATTCCTTCATTTTGGATGACCCAGAAACGTATTCTCCAAAATGAGCTTCCCAGCTGAGAGGAGCATGAGTAATTTCAGACCAAAGACAACAGCATAGGACCTATGCAGTCCACTGTTATTTCATATTCCAATGTAATACTGAAAGTTTGTCTGAAGAGGCCAAAATTTCTTCCTTCATGACCTAATCTACAGTAGGTGCTGCGTTTCAGTTGTCTTCAATGGAGACATAGTAGTCAGAGAAGAACTTGATAAAAAGCGCTTTCTCGTTTTTAGCATAAAATATTGCATGATGCCATATGAAGGTACTGGGGATCTTGATGCAAGATGGTATTCTCAGCAAGGGAATTTAGCCCAGGAAAAGTGCTGAGCGTCTTTCTTCACCTGAGATAACTAATTCAGAGTTAATTCAGGTTCCATCACACAGCACTAAATCAAAACACGTACCTTGTGGATATACCTGTCACTTCTTAACTGTCCCTATGTCTTCCAAAACTACAGATAGCACCTTTGCAGACACCACTCATGCAAGTACTTTATTAAATATTTTGCACACACATTAATGTGCTATCTGTCCCAGACCTGCTAAAATATCAAGGCAAAAGCTAAGTTAAGAACCACATATGCTTTTCCTTAGATAATCAGCATGCTTAATGTAGTTCTTTTTTAGTTTCCAAATTATTTGACATTTGTTCTCTCATACTGTACAATTACTTTTAAGTAGTGATATATTTAAAGCTAGTTGTCATTAATGTAAATAACCTTTGCTTCCAGATGCTATAGAGTCAGATTAAGACTGGAAAACCAATGAATGCATGAATTTAAAACATATCTAAACTATTCTGTATTTATCCAGTTATAACTAGCCTGTTGTGTTTTGTTTTTCAATGGAAATCACATCCATGACCTCATGTGCAGAATGGATCACTAAACAATTGAATTGGTACAGCCAGAGATCAATGAACTGGAATCTGAAAGACAGAACTAAGGGGTATGAGAAGGGATTATAGGAAATACATAAAATCTTTGCAGAAATTCAACTTTAGAAATGGCAAGTGATGTAGCTTCATCAGCAGCTTGTAAGTTTATGAGTGGTGTGAAGCTCAACACATTCCCTAAGTCCGTAATGGAGCCAAATACCCTGATGGATTAGCCTGCACCAAGCCATATGTTTCTCCATGCTGCTGGCACCCAAGATCAAAGTTTTATGGTGTAGGTATTGCTGGTGGCAATACTAGCTTAGGTAGGTCTATATTATAGTCACTGCATACCATTTGATTAATTTCAGCTATTTTTATATTCCTATTATGCTACACTGGGTGAAAAATTGCTGACAGGTTTACATTAATGGATCTCATGAAATAATTTTTCAAAAGGGCTACAGTTAGTATGTAAATAGCAAAGGTTCTATCAGCATCATGGTGATGAACAGCTAAAGCCAGAGGTTTAGGAATTAGCCACCAGAAATATCCGCCTGGTGAAACTTGGAAAAATGTAATTTTTACAACTTGATGTTTACAAGATATCTTGTGACTTATCTATCATAACATTTGTGGTGAGGTGACCTTGGCTGGCTGCCATATGCCCACAAGATGCTCTCTCAGTCCTCCTCAACAGAATGGGGGAGAGAGTAAGATAGAAAGGCTCCTAGCTTCAGATAAAGACGTTTACCAAGTACTGTCATGACCAGAACAGATTTGACTTGGGGAAATTAATTTAATTGCTTGTCAATTAAAATTGTTTGGATGGAGAGAAACAAAGACATTGAAACAACATCTTCTCTTACTCCCTTCTTTTACCAGGTTCAACATAACTCCTTCATCCTCAACTTCTCTTCCTCCTCCCCTCAACCCTGAGCAGCACAGGGGAATGGGGACTGTGGTCAGTCCCTCACAGCTCCTCTCTGCTGCTGCTCCCTCCTCACACTTCCTCCTGTGCTGCATCAGCTCTCCATGGGCTGCAGCTTCCTTCAGGACTCTGCAGCTCAGCAGGAAGGGACCTGGGGTTCTGGTGAGTCAGCAACGTGCCCTGGCAACCAAGAGGGCAAACCTCATTTTAGTGTGCAGTAAACATCACAGCCAGATGGTCAAAAGATTTTATTCTTCTGCTGCATTTAGTATTGGTGCAGCGTCACCTTGAATACAGTGTGTAGTTATGAGCTCCACAATATAAAAAGTGTGTTTAGGTCCTTGAAAGCATCCACAGGAGGACAACAAAGACGATAACAGAGCTGGAAGACATGTCCTTTGAGAAGAGGCTAAGGACACGTGGGGTGGTCAGTCTGGAGAAAAGGAGGCTGAAAGGCATTGCGCTCTGCAACTTCCTGAGGATGGAAAGAAAAGGGAGGTGCTGGGCTCTGCTGCCTGAAACCACTGATAGAACATGCAGGAATGGTATAAAGCTGTGCCAGGGGAAGATCAGACTGGGCATTAGCAAGCATTTTTTTACCATGAGGCTGGTCAGACACTTGAACGGGCTTCTTAGAGAGGAGGTTGATGCCCCATGCCTGTCAGTGTTCAAGAGGCATTTGGACAATGCGCTCAATAACATCCTTTAACTTTTGGTTAGCCGTGAAGTTGCCAGGCAGATGATCTTTGTAGGTCCCTTCCAACTGAACTGTTTGATTCTATTCCAGGGCACATCCACCTCTTCTAGTGTGTTTCTCCATGGGCTGCAGAGAGACAATCTGCTCCACTATGATCTCTCCACAAGCAGCAGAGGCCTCTCTGCTCAGGTACTTGCAGCCCCTCCTGCCCCCTCCTGCTCTGCCCTGGGTGCCTGCAGGGTGTTCCTCACCTCGCTCCCCTCACCCTTCCGTGCCATGTCTTGTTTGCCCTCCCTTCCNTTAACTTTTGGTTAGCCGTGAAGTTGCCAGGCAGATGATCTTTGTAGGTCCCTTCCAACTCAACTGTTTGATTCTACCCCAGGGCACCTCCACCTCTTATAGTGTGTTTCTCCATGGGCTGCAGAGAGACAATCTGCTCCACTATGATCTCTCCACAAGCAGCAGAGGCCTCTCTGCTCAGGTACTTGCAGCCCCTCCTGCCCCCTCCTGCTCTGCCCTGGGTGCCTGCAGGGTGTTCCTCACCTCGCTGCCCTCACCCGTCCGTGTTATGTCTTGTTTGCCCTCCCTTCCCTAGGCTGTCCCCAAGGCGCTCCAGGGTGCCTTAAGAGCTTAAGACTTAAGAGCACTCTTAAGTGCTGAAAGAAGAAATAATGAGAGGAAATGTTTTAATATGAAGAGGATAAGAAATGACTGTGAGAAACTGTGGTTCTTTTTTCCAGTTCAAAGTGATATTTTGTTCAGAAATGCAAAATCGTTCTAATAAAAAGGAAGAAGTCTAGAAGTAAAAAAAATGTTTCTAAAATAAAACCACTTCCAACAGCCCATAACAAACATTTATTGGATTTGCTGGTATTTGAAACAATGTATCACAATATTAATTTTTCACTGTACTTGGACAGGACTTGTTTTCCAAACCTTGCAGACTCATGAGAGGATGACAATCTATTTCTTACCAACTTCTACCAACACAATTTACATGTATTAGTTTATATTTCTTCTAACTCCCGCCAGAAATTGCTGCAAAATAATTGATGCCAGGTCACCTGAAACCTTTAATTGTGTCAATGCTATCCACCTCCCAAGAGGTCTTTGCCCTGGGGTGGCCTTCATGGCCCTGCACGGTGACAGGGACTTGTCAGCCTGGGGAGGAAGAAGTTACCCATGTTTGGGCCAGGCACAGGCCAGGCCATGTCTTCAAGCACATATTTCCTCAGTATGTAAGTACTGACAGGAAAGGAGAGGAGCAAAAGAGATTTCCAGAGCAGATCAATTCTTCTATGCATTTTGTTAATGTTCCTGAAGAGGGAGTACATTTTCTTTTCCCCCATACCTAGTAAACTGGTGGTGGCTCAGCCTCTTTGCCATTGGTGATGTTGCCTCTCTCTCCAAACAGAGGTTTCTAACATCTTCAAAAGTCATGGGTGCTGCTGATTCATCTCTCTGAAGGAGGTGAGCAAGCGAGACAGCATGAATGGGGAATTCGTTTCACCTTCTTTAATCTCCAGCGTGCTCATCAAAACGGCACAGATGGGACCTAGTGAAGACAACTGTTTGCTGCTGGTAAAAGTGAACATTTCCACCCAGAGGTAGGATACTAGGCCAGTGAAGTACAACTGTGTACCTAAAGATTGGTTCCTTTCTAATGATACTTGAGTGTGTTTTGCACAGCTACATGCTAGCCATGAAAAACATTGCTTCAGATCATCTCTATTTGTTTGAATAACAGGACTGCTAGAAATGTTAGTGCCAATCTACAGACCATCAATCTTGCCTGGAAATCCTGATTGCTTTCTTTGTCAGTTTCTTTGTCAGAAATTAATGGGGAAAGTGAAGACTGTGGCTTTTCAGGCTGAAGAGAAGCCTTTAATCAGTGTGTCATGAAATCCTATTCTCAGCATTATTTTAGTTGGTTTAGATATGAACAGAATCATATAGGTCAAAAATCAGCTGAAGGGCTATAAACTGTTGTGCTGAATGCAAAATAGAGAATGAAGGGATTTTTCGTCTTGTACAACTCCAGGGTTCAAATCTAGAGCAGTTATTTAAGTTCTGGGAAACCACTTGATAATGGACTTCAAGAAGGATACTAAAATAAGGAGTGATACTAAATTAAGGATACACCATAAAGAAGTGAGAAGGAATACACCAGGCCAAGGCTGTAACTCACAAAAGCTCTTAACAAGGTGCCTAAATCCTCCGGCTCTCATAGGCTTCAGTTTAAGCACATACTTAATGAAGTCACATTGCTAAGGGTCTTTTCTCTGTCCCTCAGTCTTCTGAGTTCCATGGTCCCGTATGTGCTGCAAAAGGGCACTCTCACAGACATTAGAGAAGGGGGTTGCTGAGGTAACAGCTAATGCCAAATGCTTCTCCCTCCTCTTCAAATCTGGCTGTTCTCACACAGCAGTAGGCTGCGACAGGCGTGGAGAATGAGGCCAGCTGGAGGGGAGCGAAACTGGCAAGTGGGGTGGCATTTTCTCATGCGTAAAATACATTGGAACTTAATGTTGCTTTTCAGAGCCAGGAAAATGCTGCTGCAGAAGGAGGATCACTAAAGTGCAACTAAAAATCATGGTGAGGCATGGGTGTCAGAGTTGACTTTTTTAGACTGTGGGCTCTGCAGTGGGAAACACCTCTTGTACAGAGCCAGACACAAAGCCAGGGCTTAAAAGCAAGCAATTGGAAGTCAAGTTTGAAAGTTCCTTCACACAAGGTCTGATGACATCCTCAAAATTCTTGTATGAGATGAGCACTCAGGGTTTATCCTCTTTTCCACCCTGTTTCATTGGGTGCAGAGGGCATGGTTTTGAGCCTGCAGTGAATTGCATCCTAGTGATCAGGCTTCTTAGGGCTGGATGGAAAGCTGCTCCAGGGAGTCTGAGTCTCCTCCAGGATGAGTAGTAAACTGTTTGCTGGCAAAGTGGAGAAGTAGCCCAGAAGAAGTCAAACATTTGTCAGTTTTGGATAACATGATTGTGCCAAGTCTGATGATCATAATACATCCTACAAATATGTGTGTTTGCTAAAGAGCTAGTATCCACCAGAACCTAAAAACATCTGGATGTAAACTAAGTGGTTTCCTGGGTGTGCATGTCTGGAACTCCAGATGAGATAATGGATGTCAGTCTAAATCACTAAGCACACCAGCTTCATATTATCTCCTAACATCCTAATGTAGCTTAAGTACTTAGGAAGCTTGTTAGTGATGTAGTGGTTATTAGTGTAATCAAATTTAACATTCAGCTTTAGGTGACAATGTTACTCTGGGTTTAGTCTTTTGTTTTCAGGTTTCTGTGACAATTTGAGTGCTTTGACTTGATCATTATCCAGACACCAAGGAATCGTCTTATTTTTACCCCATTCCTAGAGTCTGTAGCTCTTACTAGGACTCACTAATATGATAGTGAATGATTTTCTCCTGAAAAAAAAAGATGACTGTGAGCATCCTTGCATACCAAGTACCATCACAACCTTTAGAATGTGTGCATTTTGATTTAATGTGGGATTTTCTACTGCTAAATACAAATGCCTTGATGGTATTGTATAGAAAAAAAAAAAAAGACAAAACTATTCATTTTCAGAAGGTGCAGTCCTAAATGGAAGCCACTATGGTTGGGAATCTGAGACCCAGCCTCTTACCTTCTTATTCTGCCATTGGTTTACTAACAGTGAGCAGCTTTTCTTGATCAAAAAGTGTAAGAGCTGTTTTGCTACCACTTCATACTGGAAGAATGGCACATACAACCTTTCTCCATTTGTGCATCTGTGCAGGGCTAGCAACAATCTGGACCTCAAGATTATAGTGGCCGTCATGAAGCCTAATGTAGAGCCTAATGTGTCATCTGTCTTGCAAATGGATATTGTTTAAACAAAGTAGAAAACAGCCTACAGACAATTTTCATGGATTGTAAGAAAAAGAGCCCAAGTTAGTCTGTGAGCAGTAAAACTAATGATGCCTGATGGGTTTTTATCTCCAAGTCTCCCTACTGTGATTTTCTGATTCCTGCTGATGGGTGAGCTCATACTTGTGCCTTTTCCTCAGTAGGGATACTGATTGTAGACAAGTAGCATCTCTTGCAGGAACTTAATAACTTAATATCATCTCCTCTGTCAGATTTGATCAAAATTGGACAGGAGATTCTAAAGATCTTTAAAAGTGGAGTAGCCAAAGACACACATATGCCTGCATACATGCAGTAATCACATAAATGTCATTTCCTTATTAAACCAGAATAGAAAAAGTCATCACTTGAAAAGACTGTGCATATAAGATACACCTCATATATCTCTGTTTCAAATCTAGAGCTTGCAGAAAGATCTTCAAATATGTGTATAGGTACCTTCCTAACTCTATTCGATTTCAGAATTTAAGATCCTATGCTCTCCGAGAGTCTACTATCACACATATTGCAATATCTAAAGATCTGGAAGAAATTTTTGCTTGTATTGTTTCTGAATCTTAGAACAAAGTATAAGAAAATATGCTACAATGTCCACTATAATTGTATGTGAACAGTCATAACTGTATCACATATTATTTTGTTATAATTAAAATTTTAGCTATCCCTTCCAGTTAACTACCTGCCTTGGACACGATGCAATTGTTTTTGTTAACTATATCAGAAATGAAGTCTCCATTGTTCCTGTCTGAAACAGTGTGTAGTAGATAGATTAAACCAGGCATGTCTAACCCACAACCTATGGGCCACATGCGGCCCAGCACAGCCCGTACTGCAGCCCACCCCCTGCTGCTGTGCCATCATGGAGGCAACTCTTCTCCACTGAGCAGCTCAGCCTGACCCTGGGCATGCACCCATCACTCAACAACAACCAAACATCGGTGTGTGACTGGCACTGTTGGAGCTGAACCTAGGACACGGGGAGGGGCGCAGTGCAGTGCTAACTCATGTTATGGCAAATAATTTTATGAATTTTAATACATTGGCTAAACACAGTCCTGTGAAGAGTGAAAAATATGCAGCCTCGCTTTCTGTTTTGATAAAAGAATTTGAGAATAGATTTCAAGATTGCTGAAAAAATCACCAATTCTTTTGTATATTTGCAATTCCATTTTCAGTTAGCATAAATACATTTTCAAATTGAATGTACAGAGTTGCAATCAGGTATTCAACTCAAAAATTTGATCATGTCTCTTTACTAGACTTCTGTAAGACCTCTCTTACCAGAGAAATATATCCCTCCCTTCACAATCTCACCTTATTCACATCATCACTTTACGGCAGTATACATTTGTGAACAACTATTTTCAAGGATGAAGTACAGGGAGAGTAAAATTTCATCAAAAATCTCTGACAAACACCTTGAGAACTCACTAAGAATTGCAATAACTTCGATCAAACCAGACAGATGCATTAGTTTCACAAAACCGAGGTAAAATATCCCACTAGTTTCATGCTTTTGTTGCTCTCTTTTTTAATTTTTTAATAATAAATATATACTGAAAAGAAGTTTTGTTGTCTATGTACATTAACTGTATTATATATTTTATATGTGGCTGAAGACAATTCCTCTTAATCAATGCAGCCCAGGCAAGCCAAAAAGTTAGACACTCATGGGTTAAATGGTGACTGGGATAGGCATCTGCAACTGGATCTGCCTTTGGAGGCACATTTCATTAAGACTTCAGCTACTAGAAACAATTTTAGCTTGTATTTGAAATGATATGTGTTTCCGTTCCTCATAACTACCCCAAAAAACCTTAAAAATTGAACAAACTTAAAAGAGAAAATTGCCTTTGCTTTTTTTTTTTCCGCTACTTTCACTGTTTGAGGACTTTCTTAATATTCTTGTCTAGCAGTATATCATTCACCAAGTGTCATAATACCTGCCTGAAGACTGAAATAAGTTTTATTCCTCACAATTGATTATGCTGTCCTGCATTATGTTGTCCTGCATGGAAGATGCATTCTCCGTTGCTTACAGTGTCAACCCATGTACAGCTGGAGGTCATCTTCCTCTGGAGGTCAGTAACACAAATGCTTGGTAGGTGTTTGCTAGAACTATGGCATTGTCTCTCATAACGTAGCTGTAGAGTGAAAAAACAGAATTTCTGTGTTTTCACATTGGCTCCAGAAACTACAACCCTGGACATGTGAAATCTGATGCAAAGGACATCAAGTGCTTTCTTCTTTTCAAAGAGAGGTTGTTACATGTCTCAGAAATAATGACCGCTCTGATGCGAGTGAGGCAATGCCAGTTCCTCTGTGGTTTAAAGGAAATTAGATGCAGCCCCATGCTCCCAAAGCCAGGCACTGTGACATTACCTGGAGACCTGGACTGCAGACAGACTGCTATGGCATTAGGCACTGTTCACATACACAATACAATATGGTCCTCTCAACACACAGAGCTTGATGTCTAAATGTAAGTGCCATATTCAGTTTTATCTTTCTCCTGAGAAAAACAGTGAAATTAATGAAGAGACTAACAACAATATATACAGAAACAGATTTAAGCGAAGATTATTTTTGTGACCCAGTAAAATCTTCCCTATCTAGAGGTTCTTAAAATATTGTCACATTCTAAAGAAAGCTTGTATATGCTGACACCAAATTGTGGGAAAAGTCATTGGTCACATAAAATACAGAAAGTTGGCTCTTCATAACACTTTTACAGAGAAGTAACAATGTGCAGTTTATGAGAAAAAGTAATGTAAATTATACCTGCAACCCATTAAGCTCCCTTTTGTTAAAAAGCTCTGAAGTGCTGAGACAGTCCTGGTATCAGCAAATCTGCCATGTTATTGCAGTTATTCATTGCCCACAGCAATTCAAAAGAAAATTAATTAGCATCACTCCACCATAAATCTCAACAGTATTAACTAAAATGCCAGTTCTGTAATCACTTTCCATTAAAGCCAAAAAATACTAATTAAAATTGATTTTTCCCTGTGCTTTGGTAAACTGCTGCCAGTATAAGGATCTCAGCAGTAATGCTGGATGAAGGGAGACCTTTACTTAAGTGAATTTTATATATTGTCTTATCCCCTTTATAAAGATAACAATGTGTGAAAGGATAAGGGCTTTGAGAGTAGAAGCTGACAGGTTCCACGAAGAACGGGGAAATGTGAAGTCACTGGGGAATGTAACCTTATTAAGACCGTAATATCCTATATTTTCAATCTGGACTATCTCTGTCTTTCAGGCAAGTGCCTATTAATACACCTCAATCAATAACTTATGGAAGATTATTTTAATGAATAATTCTAGCCATTTACTGATGATACTGGAGATAGATATGCCAAATACTTTTGCCTCAGTATAGTCACCTTCCAAGGGTATTTCTGTATGCCTGAAAAATAACATACCACAGAATAATTCAGTTTAGTTTCAGTTTGTCCCTGCACACTTCAGGAGACATGAAAAAACAATGTCTGTTTTAATGATTAACTTCCTCATTGTTCAGCACAATTCTCAGTAAAACCAAATGAAGCAAAAGTCCCATGAAATATATATATATGTACAGCTAGTGCTGTAGTTAAAGACTGGATCATGCTGCTTAGACTCAGTCACAGTCAATCTCTGTGCTGAAGTTTACTTACCTTTTCAGAGCTGACTTTGCAAGACTATAACTCAGCTACAGTGTGAGGTGTGTGCCTGGGTTTGAGTGACAGCTTGTTCTTAATGGAAAATTAAGAACAAATTTGCCTGTTGAGCATTGCTTTAAAAGCCAGACATTAAGCAGCACTGGAACCTTTATATACAAAGATTTATGCCACTGTCATAGCAGAGTAAGAGGCAGGAGCAGTAGACATTCTGTCTTATGAGTAAATACATGGTTCAGCAATGGATTTTACGGATACTTCCTGGTATTAAAAAGGTGCTGAAATACGGCTATTATGTTTTTCTGCCCATTGTCTGCTGGCTGCAGACAATGAAGCTGGGTTGCAAGCTCTAGGAAGTGGGGGATATATGCATAGCCATGCTTTCATCAGGTGAAAGAAGAGTATGTATTTCGTTTTCTGGTAAACCTTGGCGTGCAGATAAAATACTCCTTTTTTCATGATCCTGTGTCCCTGAACTTGGTGGGTTCTTTATTTTTCAATCCAGTAGGATCACTCTGCTGATTCTCACCTGAGTCTGTGTTTGGCTTCTCTTTCCAGTCCCTAATACTTATTTGGCTCACTCTAGCCTCAGTCTAATGGTCCAAACCCTCATCTCAGGCAGGTTCAGCTCGGCTGTTCATCTCATACTCCTTTCTCAGCTATCTCAGCCTATTCTTGCTCACTTGACTGATCTCTCTCCTAATCTCACATTTGATTTTAGCTCCTTGTTCAATGTCTGTCCTGGATCCTCCTCCTATATCCAAGTTCCCAACAGAACTGGTTACATTCCCTTTTCTCCCTCATCTCTACCCAAACAAGTTTCTCACTCTCTGGCTAGTTTCTTATCCATGGTCATAGTCCCTTCCTCTCCAGGCCAAATCATTCTTGATGGGAACTTCTTTTGCTTGAACTTTTTTGTCCATTTTTACTCAGGTACTTCTTCATATGCAGTCTTAGTCCTTTAGAGGTTTTCATCTTGGGCCCTCCTGCTGTAAGAGTCACTGTCTTCTCTGGGATGCCACACACAGTAACTACTTAAGGCTAAAGTTGCTCACAAATCCATTCCCTGGTGTTATATAAGTAAAATTTTGCTCTCTTTAAGTGCTTTGTTTGGAGCTGATTACCATGGGCACACTACAAATGCTTTTATTTTTCTTGGCTCAAAAAATTGGAAGAATATTGCCTGAAAATATCTTGTTTTCATGAGAAGTTAAAAAAAAAAAAAATGTAAAGGATGCTGTCACTATTTTGTATGCCAAAACAAGAGTACATAAAAATCAGCATTATAATGAAAGATTAAATATAATGAACGTAATAACATCTCTATTTGGTTCATATTTGCACAACTTGTCTTCAACATTGCATGCAATATTCTGGATCTATTGTTCCTGTTTTAGTTTTACTAACTCAGATATACTGAAGGTATAATTACAGCCTTGAATTAAATATAAAAGTGTCAGTGCCAAGGATTTAATTATAATACACACCAAACAAAATATTTTTTTTCTGAAATTGATTAAGATAAATGCTTAGAATAATAATAAGAAAAATCTGCAGTGCATTAGACAAGCAGGAGAGATTGCTTCAATTCCAATCCAGTGCATTTTCCAAATTTCCAATACTTGTAATGGAAAAAAAAGGCATATTTTCTTATAACTGTGCCATAAAGTGGGGATATAATCTCATCATGCATCTGCTCCATTTGCCATCAATTAGTTTGATGAAAGCAGGCTAAAGCTGTGCAGTGATCAGCAACAGAGATTAAATAGACTTCAGTCTTGATTACAGATCTTCTCTTTTCCATTCTACCAGCTATGGGGTACCCCTACTTTTTGTTATAGATCTCACTGATAAATAAAACTTCATTACTTCATATTTCAATTTTCAAGAATTTGCTGCACTTTTTTTTTCTTTGAAATATTTTTTCCTTTCTATAGTTGTAGAAAGGACTAATATATATATTACGGCTGATCAAGAACCCTTTTGAACTGGGAATCCTTTCTCAAGTACATTATATGAAACTATGAATAGTAAAGCAAATCGCTGAGCCAGTTCTGCATAGGTAAATTATCTCTCAACAGGAGAGGATATGTCTTTCCTCTAGGCCTTACTACTGTTAAAATAAAAACTGATTCTACAGCTACTGCCATGCGCTCTCATTTCAGTTCTGCTTCTGGGCTACAAAACCAGTCAGAGATTTCAGTCACTTCTTACAGATGTTTCTGGAACTTGTAATTTGTAAGTAATTTACAAGTTATTAAGGAATTAATATAAAGGAAATGTAATATATCTACAAAAAAATCTATTGCTTAGAAATGATGGCAAAAATAATAGTATGGAATTAAGGACGTTCAAATAAAAACTCCTTTACTAAAGGTTAGAAGTTAAAAACTGTAATGAATGATGAATGTGGTCATCATATCAAATTCATAGTTTTCTGTTTATGATATTCTTTTAATTTTACTGAAATAGCTAATATTTCACACCACCCGAAACTCAACTTTGCAATATTATCATCAAAACATCTCCAAGAAACTAACAAGTCAACTTCTCAGATTGCATTGATGCAGTACAGCTAAGTAAAAAATAAAAATAAAAAAATTGTAAGAAACATCAATGTCTTTTTGCAGTCAAATGGATTTTTTTCCCGAATGAAAGTTCTATATGGAATTTAAGAACTACTTGTTTGATGACTACTCCCACATTGTCAGCCAGTAGGATATAGCAAATAGCTAATGCTACACTGAACTTCACCAACAGCTGAAGCCAAATACAAGGCACATACTCTTTGTCAGCAAACCTTTGCTATGAGGCCTAATTAAAAAAAATTAAAAAAAAAATAAAAAAAAAAAGGGTTATTTGCAACTATAGAAGTACGTTTTGGAGCTCTTTTTCTCGTATTACATGAGGCTCCAACTATGATTCAGCAGTTACTGAATATGGTAGTTTGAGCTCATGAATCATATGCCTCTTCTAAAAGAATCCAGCCCTATGAGGGCTGCTTTGAAAGCAATGCCTTCTACTTTATTATGTTGGCCCACGACATCAGAGGCGGATGTTGGTGGTATGGCAGTAAAGGCTGAACCTTCCCACCAATATTCTGTCACAATTTGTTGCCATGCGACAGATGGCAGCAGAGGGGCACTCTGACACAATGGTGTCTGACATGAAAGTGCGGATGAAGCAAAGGTGCGGAACTGAATTTCTCCATGTGGAAAAAATGGCACCCATTGACATTCATCATCACTTGCTGAACATTTCTGGATACCAAACAGTGGATATAAGCACAGTGAGGCGGTGAATGGTGTGTTTCAGCAGTGGCGACAGTTATGTGAAAGACAAGCCACATTCCAGACAGCCATGCACAGCTGTCACACCATGAAATGAAGAGCGTCTCAACCAGCTCATCCATGCAAACAGTCTAATGGTGGTGCCTGTGCTGAACAATAATATTTTGTATCTGAGAGTTTTCTCCACCAAATAGTGTTATTGTTCTCTTTGTGTCTGTGGTAGTTTCTGTGGAAATAAATAGGAGACATTACTTTTGCAGCAACCTACATACTACAACAGCTGCTTCATCATTAAAAATAAAAATTCTTTCTTTACATGTTTTTAGCTTAAAATGAAAAGCTGTGGGGCTGCAGTTCTACAATTAGATATTTAAACTACCCCAATTTAATTGTATAAACCTCCACCTTCGATATCCAGAATACCATACTGCTTTGGTTGAAGCTGTAATTGCACCTCTACAAGTACTTTTAATTGGCCCTGCAATTTAACACCTTCTTAATAAAGTAATGATCATTTTTTTTCTATATAGATCCAAGGACTGCAGTTGCTCAGAACTGGGAAATGCCCTCCTGAATAAATAGAGCCATTTCGAAAAAACCTCTTAGCATGAAAACAATATCAACCCACTGCCAAGATGTTAACTATCTGCTATTAACTCTTCCTGAGATTTGAAGGCACCCTTTATTTTGCACACAATAAGCTTTCCTAAAAAGAAATGGGCCAAGTTCATCTCAGGTGTCAGTTCATAGGCTTCAACAAGGATTGATTTAGTCAGTGTGCCAAATAAAGTAATAGCTTTTCTAGCTCAGCCAACATTTTGTGCTTCATTTCAAATACTCTGCAGTCAGTTTAAGTCTTAGTTGAAAAAAAACTCTTTCCCATTTTGCTTGTGCTTTTTTTACAAGAAAGAATTGAGACACTATGATAGAAGTGAATGTCTACTTAGAAATTTAGTCAAATACTCGTTGGGAAGTTAAAAACTAGTGAAGTTTCAAAACCACAACATTCTTTATGCCTTTACACATTTTCATGAGGGCATTCAGTGATGGGATTGTTTCTTGTCACATTTTTCATTCTATTTTATTCTCCAAAGGAAGGAAGCTGTATAAAATAAGATCAAAGAATTGTGCATTGCTGAAGACGGTGAGAGTGCTTATGGTCCTGAAGTAATTCAGGCCAAAATTGTGAGCTTGCCTTCTAAAAGAGTTGTGCATATTGCCAGGTTGGATTTTTATTCATTTTTGTAGGACATGCTCTTGAGAGAGGGATCTGTCAAGTGAAAAACTGATCCTTGAATTTTGGTGGGTTTTGCAAGCAGAATTTTAAGGGAAGCAACACATTATGTTGAAAAGAAGCACTAAAACATCCCATATAGCTCACGTTTTCAAGTAGTAGTGAAGACTTCTTATATATGTACATATCATAGTTCTAAATGGCAAAAAAATACATGATGCTAGATAAAGTCTTTCAGAATGAAATTGAATTTCTAAAACTATTAAAGACTATAGAAAGCACTAGTCTTAGATTGTGCTGTGGAGATTTTAGTACCAACTGTGAAAATTGAGTGGTTTTCAGCCAAAAGTAATTTCAACATTATTTAAGACCCTCTGAGTCTTTCTCTTGACTCAGACAGCATCACCTCAAATTCATCCATGGACTACTCTTACCCAAACATGGAATAATTCTGGGGGAAAAATCTCCTTTTGAGACTCAGCTAGTAAAAGCATGGTCTTAGTTTCCCTTCACTACTTCTTGCCTATTGCATTTCCAGTAGGTTTTCTTCCATTTTATGCTGCAGCCAAGGGCCCTGACACTCCTTTCAAGTGAAATGGCATTATCTAATGGCCATCAGAAAGAAACGTTTCAAGAAATAGAGAATGACGAGAGGAAGTATCTACCCCCTGTCCACCGACAGCTGAAGTCATATATCACTGCCAGTAAAATATTTTTGTTGCTGCATTCTGGCCCAAATCCAGACTGTGCCAGGTCTAGAAGATTACTTTTGATTAGATGATGTTATAGTTGGCCTTCAGTTAGTTTTCTTTCTTGCTTATCCTTAGTAATCAAAAATCAGAAAACGTAAGATTTGCTTTAGGAAAAGAAAAACAGATCTTTAAAATGTTCACTGTGCAATATCGTTATTTGTCTACTGCTACTTACATTTTTGAAGTGCATTTCAGTCAAACCTTCCTCAACAGTCATTAATGCTAGAAGTCTACATTAAATTTAAAAAAAAATAAAAAAAATTAAAAACTCATCTGGTCACATGACTTCAGAAGTTGTTCTATAAGAAAAAAATTAACTGTAATTTGACTCAGGAAAAATTTTTGAACATTGGTCTCATAGTTTGTATTTTATATCGCTGTGGCCTCTGAAATTCTGTTTTTGGAACTGCTCACAAACAGAAGCCTTGATATACTACAGGAAAGGATATTGCAGCATTTTTGGTTTCCTTGTAGAAAAAAAAGAAAAATGAATTTATTGTTATCAGATATCCAAATCAAATAAACTGGAGAAATCTAAAAAATAATGGGTGTCTTGTTCCTCTCATGGAAGCTCATCCTTTTATAAATGTACTTTGACATTAATCAGCTTTGTCATGTCTACATTTTGCACAATCTTTATGACTCAAATCTTAAGATTAGAATGGAAGTAAAATACAAAAATCTTTAAAGGGTACCTATTGAGGATAAATATTTGAATAAACGTATAACTGCTCTATAACGAAAGCGCTCTTGTGAACTAGTGTTTTATTTATCTATGAAAGCACTCAGGACATTGCTTTTTGCTGCAAAGAATATTTTCTCCCCATGATCTTTGGTTTAAAAACATTCACAAGTATGAGAAGAATTTACACTGAATAGCAAGTATTCAGACAGAATGTTTTTATGTTCTGAACAATTTACAAAGATCATCTAGTCCAACTGCCTGACAACTTCAGGGCTAACCAAAAGTTAAAGCCTGTTATTGAGGGCATTGTCCAAATGCCTCTTGACCACTGACAGGCATGGGGCATCAACTCTCTCTCTAGGAAGCCCGTTACAGTGTCTGACCATCCTCATGGTAAAGAAATGATTCCTAATGCCCCATCTGAACCTCGCCTGGCAAAGCTTTGTGCCATTCCCACACGTCCTGTCATTGGTTCCAGGGAAAAGAGCCCCGTGCCTCCCTCTTTGCTCCTTTTCCTTAGCAAGTTGAGAACAATTGAGGTCACCTCTCAGCCTCTTTTTCTCCAGACTGGACAGCCCAAGTGCCCTCCACCTCTCTTCACAGGACATGCCTTTAGCCCTGTTACCAGCTGTGTTGGCCTTCTCTGGATGCTTTCAAGGACCATTACATGCTTTTTATGTTGTGGATCCCAGAACTGCACACACTGTTCAGGGTAAGGCCTCACTAACACTAAACATAACAGGAGAATCAAATATTTTGACCAGCAGGCTGTGCTGTGTTTACTGCACCCCAAAATGCAATTTGCCCTCTTGTTTGCCAGGGCACACTGATCGCTCATGCTGGGCCTGCTGTCACCAGCACCCACATGTCCCTTTCTGCTGAGCTGCCATCCAGCCACTCTTCTCCCAGTCTGTGCCTGCGTCCAGCATCGCTCTGTCCCAGGTGCAGCACCCGACATTTTCCTTTGTTGAACTTCATGGCATTGATGATTGTCCAAGGTTTGTATCTAGTTCCCTCTACAAGGCCTGTCATCTCTCCAGGCAGTCAACAGCACCTCCCTGTTTATTACTGTAGTTCATTTGAATTGTAGACATACTGTATATTTATAATATAATTATACTATTGTAATAGAAGATGTAATTGTATATATAGTATATAGTTTGAATAGTAATTAATCGCATTACAGAGGTACACTGGGGTGCAGCAAAAGGCTGCAGAGGAGGTTGGCACCAAGTACCATGCAGCAAGGAACATGGCTGAACATTTCTCCCCTCTTAATGCAGCAGCCAGGGACGCATTGCAGTTAGGTCACAGAAAGCCACATGGAGAACGAGGGCTGTGGGGTGGGATGTAGGGCACATGAATCCCCTCTCCAGTTCTTGGCAAATGATCTGAGGGTGGCTTGGTCTCTCTGTGTACAGATGAGTCTACAAGATGATTTGCTTGTTTTTGCCTTACACTCATGCCCTGATGTCCTTCTAGAAACATTGGAGTAATTTGTTCTTTCAGATTTAGCAACTCCAGATACCCTTGAGCTTCAAATATATAATTAAGTTATTAAGTATGTAAAATACCATAATCTCAGAGAGGCTTGCTCTGGGGTGGACTGTGGGATGGTGCAGCTCATTATGTTTGCTGGCAACACAAGGAGGAGCGTAAACTCGGCTCAGGAAAGGATTCACTCAACAGGAGAACGGGTCTTTTTGTCTCAAACACCATAGACATGAGGGGATCTGTGAGTGTAAAAATTCATGCCATGAAATGACATGAATGACTGAAATGATAACAGTGATCACCATGTAGTGAAAGAAAAGGAGAAAATATGTGTCAGCAGCCATTCAAGCTGGCAATGTAGAAGAAATTAATAACAAACTATTATTTAAGTTCTGTAAAAAAAAAAATAAAAACTAAATGAAAATACTCAAAGTATTTTCGCACTGAGTTGAAGGGGTAGGTGTCCTTCAAAAGATACCTTTTACAGAGGAATTTCTTAATCTTGATAAAATACTATTTTCCAAAATGAAAATATTTCAAAAAACATTAAACATTTTCACCCAAATGCCAAAGGTAAACAACCAATGTATTTCACAGAAATTCAATCATGATTCTCTTGGAGCTGTGAAGAAGGAGTTTCTGATTTTACTCCAGTGACAAAGACATCACCTTCAGTAATCATTTGCTGGACTATGACAGCAGAATGCTGTACAAATCTAACCTCTCCGAAATCTTGTTTGAAGCAAGGACCACAGAAGAACACAGCAGGTCTTTCCAGGTATGTAGGTATAGTAGATCTTGGTTTGTTGCATAAACAATAGTTGTTTAAAATTGTCTGAGCTTCCACGTAGTCTGAGCTTGCGAATTTTCTAGAAAATAGAGTGATTTGTTTATTTATTTAAAGGAATTGTTCCCAAATTTGCAGCATGCTAAAGTAATTGTAAAGGTTTGGCACACAAAACAAGTATCTGAAAGTCAGAGAAGACCCCACAGGTAAACTGTTTGTTCATTTTTACTTTTTCTTACCTTGTCCGTGCTGTGCCTGTCTTTACAGTCTTTGCGGTCAGTCAGCAACCCATCCTCAAGAGAGTCTCAGCACCTGAGCACAAAACAGTGAGTCAAGCATGTGATTTCAGCATAATTCCATGTTTCCTGAATCCAGTGACCTGTAGCCAGTTATACATTTAGCTTAATTTCAGCACATTTTGGTGCACAGGAATATACCTTTACATTCTGCTTGGCAGTTGAGCATGGAATAATGGGGCTTTAAAAGATTGTAAATGGTGAATAAATGGGGCTGGTAAAGATTTTTCTTCACATTTCAGTGATCAGAAATCTTTCATAACAACATCGCATAGGTGAGTCATTTTGATTATTAGGCTCATCGGGTTTTTACCCTGAAAAACCTGTGACTAGAGGTGCTTAACAGCTTCCTGCAGAGCCCAGTGCCCTTGCAAAAGACAAACATGGGTTAACTTCTAGTGGGAGGTGACCTTGCCCATGGCAGACGGGTTGGAACAAGATGATCTCTAAGGTCCCTTCCAACCTGAACCATTCTATGATTCTATGAACTTCACATCTTCTTATTACCTCTGGGTTTCATAAGCAAGGAGGTAGGCTCTTTGCATTTTAATATCATTACCATGCTTCTCTTAGGTTGGTTTGGCAGAGATTCATTTCACAAACTTTAGACATCCAGAGGTACACTAAATATGAAAGAACACTAGTTATCTACTTTCCCTTGAGAGTCTGTGGAAAGTCAAGAACCTCTCAGCAGCACTTTTTCACATCTGTATTGTGTACTTACCCTGGCAAAGGATGAATCACCTGCTGGAGGTGCATGCACCTCTTGACAATGATTCATTTTAGCTCTGAGTAAGCTGAAAAAATATCTTCAACCAGATGTTCCACTTATGGACAAACTAAAGTCTGATGAATCCCATCTGAAAGCACAAAGTAGTCTTTGCTGTTTATTGTGCTGTATTTTATGTCAGAGGAGAAAGAGAACTTACTTAATAAGGCCTAGTTCAGCCATTGTCCGTGGTGGTTTCATTTTATGTGCATGTTATATACTTACCCATTTATATGAATGGTACTGGTTATGAGGAAGATGATTCAGTGGCCCAGGGGACATATATCATACCTTTATGCTGAAAGCAATCTGAGACAGGACCTCTTAGCTGACTCAGATGCTAGTAATACAATTCAGTGAAATGTTTTATGCCATACAATCCCATAAATGTAGCTGAAATTTGTAAAGATTATCAAATTAGCTTACAATTGCTTTATGTTCTTTTGCCGTATTTCATGCCTTTGATGTCAGTCCCACTCCTTTATGACATCAAACCAAATGATTTTCTTATGCATAAACGTAGAATTTTTGGTAGCCATACTAGATGTGTGTAATATTAGCAGACATCAGCAAAAAGGTATGTATAATTCCATTGTACCCAAAAGACAAGGAACAGAATTTACAAACAATAAAACTTCAGGGAAGCTGGGTAGCAGCAATTCCCTTTCTACTTGATCTTAAATTAATATGGATGGAAGTAAAACAAAACGCAGAGCAAATGAGCACTTAAGGGACGCACAAAAACAAGGGCCCCTATTGAAATGATCTGTTGATAAAGGAACCTGAGAGTTGAACATGAGACTCTGGACTTCACAATCAATTCATAAAACATGTTACCACAAATACAGACATTATTTCATTTTCACATAATATAAACAACATGCAGCAATATAAACACTGTAAAGCATTCCTGCCAAAATCCTTACTGAACCAAGTAGAAAATTCCCATTATTTGAATGGCACAAGAGCACATTTCTAGTGTGTTTGAATTTTGTTTAATACTACTTTTGCTTTTAGGAGCCTTATGGTTTAGTTAACACACCAAGAGTCAAATCATGCAAGACAGAACAAAAGGATACAGTAAGAATTCAAAGAGTAAGAGCACTGTATGTTTGGCTTTTGGTTTCAAGGTCTTAGGGCTATGGGACCATCCCTCTTCAGTGAATGAAAATATTGTTTTCATAGCTAATTGACTTATGTACCAAAATTGGGGGAAAAAAAAAAAGCAGCAAAAATCCCGCACAATAGTTTGGTGTTTGCACTAAAAAACCATATCGCAAAACACAGAACTAAATGAAATATCCTATTCATAAGCAGTGAAGAATAAAAACTTTGAACCAGTTTCGGCTCAGCCAAGTATAATTCACAGTTATGCATATCACTGTAGGTAATATTGATGCTGATTTTTAAACTATTGGTCATAAGAAAATTTATGAATGGAGGAGATTGTTAGGACAGGTCCTGAACCTTTTGCCTTTGTACACTGCAGATACTCATTTTCTGAGCAATCTAAATTACATAGGTACTTAAGTTACTCTTGTAAAAGATGTTCATATAGGGCAGGCTTTTGTGGTTATTTACATGTTTAAAGACAGAAGTGCTCTGCAAATTTTCAAACAGGTTTAATCAAGTTTGTTGGCTAAATCTTTACTAAATCAGAAACTTTCAGAAACACAGGCTAATCGGTCTTGTTTCAAAGCTGCAGCTGTCATTCTCTCAAAGCAGTACGATAGAAATAAAATATCCTTAACAGAGAAATACTGTTAGGAACAAAAGTGGAATCCTAGTAAGGTAAGAGTTGTAATGGCTGTTTAGAGAGATTTTTCATGAAATGGTGAAGAACAAGACCTTCTGGTGTATAATTGATACAATTATCAATTAAAAAAATCTTAATTTTTCCATTAAAATGACCAGATTAATCAGCAGGGGTACAAGCAGGGGCAGAGTCAGAGATAGCAGCTATAAAGATAAGTCAAAGCAAATAGGATTTGTCCTTTTCAACATTACTGCTAGAGAATATACATGCAGTATTGTTCTCGATCAAACATTGCTTCCATCTACTCATTGCTTGCAGAGCCATGGATACAAAGTAGTGTCTTCCAGATTCAATTTCTACAAGTTTTAAATATTTTCACATGTAATGAGCTTTGCTAAAACACAAATGAAAGAACATACTCAGAATATTTAGGCTGTCATAGCCCATCCTCCTTTTCGGATTCTGCAGCACACCCTTTAACAGGGGTATAGCTGAGAAGTGTCTCAGTGCTCAGCCTGCAGCAGCCTTCAGCCAGGCAGCCTCACACACCTCCCTGGGGAGCCATGGGTCTCTGTCAGTGGCAGGTTTGTCTTTCTGGTTCTTTCCCAGTAGAGCTATCTATTCTTCAGAACACTTGCATTTGAATCACCAAGTTTCTCTATTTCATGCCCTTTTTGGATTTCAGCTGATGTGAGATGATAAGACAACAGAGAAGGTAAAAGGCTGTGTATTCAAAATGCAGTTGGCAGTTTCGTCATATTACATAGAGTTCATACTTCTGCACGGAGCTCATAAATTCTGTAGGCAGTTGCCTCAAATCATCACAGAAGCAGATTTGCTAGAAGAAGGAATGGTCCTTAGAAAGCAAAATACTATGTTTTCTTATAGTTAAGAGCTTTTCTAACTATGGAAGTTGGGAGGAGGAAAGGGTTTTCATTTTATCTTGAGGGCAGTAAGTTTCCTCAGCGTAAAGCAGCTCTGCACATATTTGGGCCTGGTACCAGAAGCAAGTGACTTCACTCTCAATGCTAAGAGCCAGTGAAAGGCTACCTAAACCTTCAGAATAGAAGCTCTTAAATGCTTTGCAGATAAGCTTTTAAGTACTTTCCAGATAAAATCAAAAGGAGACACAAAAAATGATAATAAGAAGAACTACGAATGCTGTGTATTTAAAATCTCGTCTCTACAGCCACAATGTGTTAACCGGTTAATTACTTTCAAGGCAATGAAAATTGGTTTGTGATGACAGTTCAGTACATTCACCACTAATGTGAACTATTTCTTCCACCCCTTATGAAGATCCTTTTCAGGTTTCTTTTCTCTTCCTCTCTACAACGATAATTACTGCATACATTTCTGTTCACTCTCAAAAGTATTCAGAAAAATTGGTTCTTGCATTTTGCACATTTTTTATTGTCACTTCTATTCACTTAAAATTGAAGCAAGATGGCTGAGATAGTGCAGGGTAGTTCCGCATAATCAGCCAGAAAATCATTCAGATCTCTCCAACATTTTTACCCAGAACTATTTTGTTTAAAATATATCCCTTTCATAATGCTTTCTCTAATAGCTCCCTCACCCCATCTCCCAAGGAAAGAATCAACATCAGTTGTCAGATTTCTAAGAAATTGTCAGAGATCAGATTGAATATAAAAATGACAGTTTCTGTCATATGCATATGCATGTGCCTAATAGCCAAATGGCTAGAAAAGTAAGTTAGGATGCAGGTTCATGTACCAGTTTTGAAACAGAAGGTGCACAGGCTTAGAGACTCAGGACTGGAAAAGTCATTTGCACTATCAAATCACCCCTTGCACATAGGCAACAGTACAACATATAATCAGGCCATAAGAGCACCGGTCCTCAAATGGTATTTTGCAACATCCTTGATGATGTAAACTGAAATATAAAAAATAAGCAGAACATAAATATAAATAGAACAAAACATTGATGTTTATGAACAACTGTGCGCACAGGAGGAGATCTGAAGACACTCCTGATATCACTTATATTTCTGCATTAGTGTTTCTTGGAATCATCTGCTCTCCTTCACTTAGCAAATGAGACACACCAGAGAGACTTATTTTGAGTTAATCAAGCCCTTAGGCTATGTCTGTACTAGTAAATAAAGGCACAGGCTCAGGTTGAAGCCCTGGCCTGCAATTATCCAAAGCGTCCACTGTTGCATGCTCCTCAGCACAGTGCCTGCCTGCATCACCTAACTCTCTTCCAGAGAGTGGGAAGTATGCTTGAGGAAATATGCACAGCAGGGGCTATTTGCAATAAACAGTATAGAAAAGTGTCTGCCTGATTTGGGTCCTTCCATCCACTACCATGCTCCAACATTATCCCATTAGGCTTTGCATTTTTAATCCTTTTTCTTGCCCTCACATTGTACCCCAGGGCAAACAATAAATATTCTCCAGTGTCATGCAACAGCTCGGCCCTCACATTATTTCAGATACTTCAAACTGAAAAACACCATTATTAATTTGTCTTAGGGCCACAGAGCACCACGTGGAGCTAAAGAAGACTCAGCAGTGTGGATGGCTTTGTTTTGTTTAAGAGTACGAACAGTTTACTGTGTATTTCAGTCAGTTGCACATAGTGCTGGCTTCTCATTCAGTCCTCTTTAGAACCAAGGTTTTTCTTCATGTTGTTTGAAAATCCCAGCCCTGAACTTGCACCTGAGGAAGGCATGAAGTGGCTGCAAAGCAAAAATTCCATTGATGCAAACCATACTGTTACAACACCTACCTTTGAGTTTCTGTTTGCAAGCTCAAAGCAAATTCCTGGCAGCAAGACTTAATTAACTACATGATTGTCTTAGTTTCTAACAGAAGTTACGCTTCTCATAGTGTCTAGTATGAATTTATCTTGTACCTCAGAGATACTGATAACATCCTGGCAGTGTTGAACGGAGCTGAGGACATAACTCACTTCCGCATTCCTCTGCCAGTGAGATAGTTAAGGGGGGCATAAGGAGCTGGGAACTGGGAGGGGACAGGACCAGGGCAGCTGACCCAAGTTGACCAAAGAGCTATTCCATACCATATAACATCCTGTGATTGGTTCATTGTTTTTCCGGGTTCTCTTTGTTATGGAAGGGGCTAGCCGGGAGGAAGGGTCACCAGTGGCTGTGAGCCCTTGCTCTGCGTATCCTCTTTGTGTATATATATATATATATATGTACTGTTATTTCTTTTGTGCTCTTTACTATTTTAGTAAATAGCATTTATCTCAAGCCACGCATTTTACTGCATATCTCTCTACTTCTCTCCCCCGTCCCATTTGGGGAGGGGGGAGGGTGAGTGAATAACTGTGCAGAACTTAGCTATCTGCTGAGTCAAACCATAACAATGATATATGATTAGTATATTGAATTAATAATCTTACTGTCACTCATTTCTGCAGTAGTATTTGGATGTAGTTGAAGTTCTGTTTTAGCATAGTTCTTTTCAAATCCATTCATTGACAAGTAATTCAGTAACTTCCATATAACACGTCTGAACTGAGTCCCCATATTTTCATCATAAATCTATGTAAATTTGGTACTTATATAGATGCTTCCATCCCACATACCCATCCCATACCACATCATCCTAAGCTGATGCTCCCATATTTAACATTTATGCTACTCCACTATCTCTCGTTAAACTTATTGGAGAGTGTGAGATCCACAAAGGTTTGAGGATTGTGGTACTCACAGAAGTATTTAAACCACCAATGTCAGAATCTTTTTACAGGAAAGGATCTAGCAGTCACCAACACTTTTAATGCCATGGCATATGTCAGGCCTATGAAAGTGGAGATTATGGCTGTCCGTCACCTCTGGCGCAGGGTCACAGTTAGGTTCTGTCTACAGCTCAGCAGTGGCCAGTGTTCTTGCTCACCATTTGAATTACATGGAAATAGACTTCGGATATCTTTTTAGGGATCATTTCTTTCACAGGTCAGATAAGGCTGTAAAGGCACCTAAATGGCTTTATTCAGCACATGCTTCAGATGAACACCAGAAAACATAACATTACCTGTCACTGTGCTCTCATGAAACTATTAAACCTGGAAACCAGGAACATCACTGCTCGTTTTTTGCCATAAAAATGACACAGCTTTAATAGCTTCCTAAACATTATCTCAGATCTTAATTTTTTATTGTAGGGAATTGGTAAGCTCTGACTTCAATTTCAAATGCAGGCTCAGTAAAATGTTGTATTGTAATAGTCAGCATAACCAGAGTGGCAGGCAGGAAGGAAAGAATAAAAATAATATCAGAAGGTTTCTTTAATTAAATCACCTCTTATGCTTTCCAGATGGGAGCAGGAGAGTGATTCCCACCTGGTTATAATTTTTACCTATTCAATATAATTGAAAAGAGTATGAAAATAATGTGCATCTCTCCAGGCACATGTGCTGAAATGCAGCTGGGAGATAGTTCTTACCTCTCATCAAGAAAACACCTCATTTTCTGATAGCCACTCTGAAATACTTTTAGGCTAAAGAACTATATATAAGTCATTGTTAAATTAGTATTTAAAGTAGGGTGAAAAATATCCATTTATATTGTAATTGCAAATAAAAGATACGCATTGTTCATGTAGAATATTCAGAGCATTATGGACTGTACTCCTCACGAGTCAAACAATTTACAACTTGAAAATCGCTCTCATGGAAACCTGTTGCAGTCAACTTGCCTGCAATTGAAAATTAATTGAATAGGCAGTTGGTAAAATTTGACAAAGGTTTGGCTTAATTGAGTTCTGCCTTTTCTAGTCCTTAGTTTAAAAAAAAAAAATCATATCTCAAGAAGAGGTCAAAATTTAAAGAACCTATGATAGATCCCCAAATTTCTGATCTTTCCCAAAGGAGGGCTGACGTCAAATAATCAAAAATTTATTACGAGTACATTCCAAAGGGATTAAAAGAGAAACAGCAGTCCAAGAAGTTATGAGGCCAGTTCTGTGCAAAAGACATTTGTATTGTAGTCTCTGTGGTCATGTCTATATTCGGTCATGTCTACATTCAATCATGATCTACATTCAATCATGATCTACATTCAAACCCAATTCTCAGTCGAGCCCTTTGGAAGTAATGAGGCCACCAAAAAGTGCAACATTGATCTGATTTCCAAGGGACATAGGAGTCTAAGCCTGGCCATTAAACTTCAGGTATATAGGGGGCTAGAGAAGAGAAATGATGATGAAGATTGAATCAAGCTCATATTAGTGCAGTACATGTTAAGACACCCTATTAGAGGACAACAGTTACCAAGTCATATGTAAAAGCAGGGACCTCTTTGCTGTACTTGGATGGTAGCTTAGAAGAGATCTGCCCAAGTCAAGGACTGTGACTGAAGGCGCATCTGCTCGTTCATCCCGAGCTAGACGGAAAAGAGAAGGGCCATTTACTTGAGCAAACTTAAATTTCAAAACTCCAATGCCTTTTTGTGGATCTCATTCTCTTTGATTAGTATCACAGTGAGTAAGTAAAACTGATAACCATATATTGTAAAAAAATCATAATAGAAAGGAGTATGGGAAAATAAATAAGTGAAACAGATGGCTGTAATGTATATCAAAGTGAGTGACTTAAAGTAAATAATTAAACCAATAAAATCACCAGCACACATTTTTCATTAAAGTTCTAATTAAAGTAAAGGAACAGTTCATGATCCTTTATCTTAAATGTAATTAACATTAGTTGGCAAAAGTTGACTGAATAATTCTATTTATCAATGTTCCTCTATTATAAAAATGAAAGTGACAGAAAAAAATACATCTTGGTGGGTCTGGTACTCTGTCATTGAAAATTAGTGTAGTTGGACTTTCCATTATGCTGCTATTTGAAGGTCTGATCCAATATTTCAACATGTTTCTAAGAAGTCAAATATCTGAACTACATTGAAAAAATCATTCTACAAAGCAATGATGAAAACAGCCTTGCTGTAATAAAAACATTATATACAACAACACTTTATTTAAAAAATAGTAAACGTGGTGAAAAATGTTAATTACATATAGGTACACTGATCATGAACAAAAATTAATATATAGCGCATCACCCATCATGTGTCACGTGGCAGTTATTCTGGCAGTTATTTCTGCCTTCATATTTGTGTTAGCTGTTAGTTTCAAGAAAAGTCTTTAAATAGTAACTATTTAGGCATCCAACTGCTAAGCAAAAATTTGAGTAATGTTTGAACTGAGTCCACAGCAACCGATGCGAATCCAGTCAGAAGGCAAAGGCAACAGTTTTGGAGAGGGGCAGAAATAAAATGGAAACGGTAGAGAAAGGAAGTCATGGTGAAGGACAGTTTGAAGGGAGGACTGAGCCAACCTCATGGCTTGCTGCCAAGACCAATTTCAGAGTCAGACCAGCTCGGCTCTGTTTATCTAACCACACCATCACAGAATTAGGGGAAAGGAAGAAATGGTGATGGAGAGCAGGTGGTGGCAGTGTAGAAAAAATATTTTCAGAAATGTCATTAGGAACTTGGGCAACAGTGAACAGATCCTTATCCTTGCTAGATTTTCCAGCAGAGAATGTTTTTTTTCCTGGACATGTGTTTTTGGAGAATCATTTAAACTGCTGACAACTGAATCTTTTGAATCTACACAGTATTCTGAAGTTCAAGCATTTTCTATAATGTCATGAATAATGTGTGTGTATTTAAAGGTATCACATAGTGTTTACCTGATGAACACTGAATATCAAGAGGATTCTCACTGCGAAAATACCCTACCATTCCTTTTAGAAACTCTGGCTCTGAGTAAGCAAAGCTCTCCTTATTTATTTCACAGAAGATTGTCCTTTCCTTATTTTATACTGACTAAAAGTAGAAAGTATCTGAAGAAAATTGTGCTTTGGGGTAACAGTGACCCTTTTTTGACCAAATTTTCCTTCCTTTCTTAAATAATTTTGCTGATGTGGTGGTGTTTGTAGCACAAAGCTATTTTTATAGCTAGAGGGAATCTGGAGGAACAATTTCATGTTATTGCTAAGAAGAGCTTTGTCTTTTCTCGTTCCTATGACAAATGCCTAGCAGATGTGAGAGGATTTTTGCCTCAGAATATAAACAATGATGCTCTCTCATACCTCATACAATAATAAGAATGGAACCCAAAAGACACATTTACAGAATCCCATCTGCACAGTACGCTTCCCCCTTCCTGGTGCCATGCATGTCGAGCAGGTGACTCGCCTTCAATTAGCACCTCAGCAGCACCCAGCCTTGGCAGGCGGGTGGGTGGAGAGGTGCTTCATACCTCATTTGCAGTTCTGTTTGCATCGCTGCTGAATTGTTCCTCAGAAGCAGATATGGAATGTCAGAATAGCAGAATAGCTTTTGGTGTTTCCTTCCACTGAATCCCTATCACTGTTAATCGACAGTGATTCTCAAGGACCCAACTATTTATTTTAACAGTATTATTCATTCATATTAAACACAAGCAGGATCCTATAGCTCTGCACTGTTTTTTCTTAAACCTGTATTAACCCATACATGAATTGGCTTTTATGATACTGCTTTTCTGATTATAAGGAAATAGGAATTTAGCAACAAGTACAGAACACTAAGTTTCGGTGAAAACAAAACAAAACAAAAAACACCACAGAGTGAAAGAAGCTGAATATTAATGGCAGATTAGTAACATTTACTTTCTAGGGCCAATTCTCTTAAACATTATTTCACACAACAAGACTCCTAAACAATTCATTGTAAATATAGCTTTGCCCTAGCACCATCTTATGTATGTTTCCCCACATTTTCATTATAACCTAGTTAAAGAGGATTTTGAGGATGAATTTATTAATACTGGAAAAGCATAAAAAAGTCTCGTTGGGAGAGCTAAGTAGTGGGGCAAATGTCCATTTAATCAAATATGTACAATGTCTATGTAGAAACATGGTAAAATCTAAGTTCTGAGTACAAGAACAAAATTTTAACCATTTCTACCTTAATTAGGAAAATAGATTTCAAATGTATATGATATGCTATCATTCAAGGCTTTGGGGTTGTGATAATCTGCTTTACCTGGGTGTGCAGTCAGTAATGTAGTAGCAGGGAGAAGGCATATACTCAGCCTGTAGTTCAATAGTACAATATCTCCCACTTAATAATTCTTTATTTTGGATTAAAAACACCTCAACAACATATGAAACTGATCCACTGTAAAATCATTGTCATGATTCAAATTTGTTCAAATATTTGTGTAGGTTTAGCATGCCATGAGGCTTCCTGTGAGGTCGGGTGTAGCCTGCACATTGCACTATAAATTCAGACCAAACCAGATATAGTTTGTCCTCCTGCATCTGTTGTAGACAACTTGCTATCTCCTTCTTCTTCCTTTTTTATTTTATCCCTTTCCATTTCCTTTCCCCAGCCCCGCTACTTCACTTACTCTGTCTCCAGTGCTCAGCAGACCTTTCCCTGAACCAATTCAACACAATTTAGAGTCTGTTCTTTTGGGGAAAAGAGAGTTGGAGATTTTGTGATACATTAATGAGATAAGTTGATTAAAATAATAGAAATCTCAACAAAATATAGGATAGAAGACATTTCTGGACGTCACTGATTCAAATCTCCTCTTAGAGCTGGATATCTTCAAAATCAGATCTACTTACGTACGAGTGTCCTCATCTGAGTTTTGAGTGCCCCAAGGATGGAGACAGTACAGCCTCTTTGGGCACCTGATCCAGTGTTTGCACACCTTCACAGTGATCTTTTTTTCTTGATGTCCATTTGGAATTTCTCCTGTTGCAGCTTGTGACCATTGTCTTCCCTGCAGTACCTCTTTACACACTGGAGAAAAATGGCTGACAAAGGTAAGCAGCACAAAGCTTGGATAGGGCAGGGACATGGGATGAGGAAGCAGTTCTTCTCCCCTTCCGCCACACTTCACCCAACAGATTGATTCTGTAAGTTTATAGTGAAAGGAAGAACAACACTGACATGGCTGAAGTCTTTATCGTAAGTGGGAGCTGAACTGGAAATCACCAAACTTAAAACCAGGATCCTCAACTTTGGAATCAAGGGCACACCTCTAAAAAGGAGAGGTCTCTACCTGCACTGGTACTTCCCTGGAGTGTGCCCTGTACAAAGCCAGTGAGATCTATTGGGGTGGCTTGCAAAGCTCCTTAATAGTATCCATTAAAGAAAGTAATAATTCTGATCAACTCAGTTAGATTGCTTCCTGTTTTGAGATTGATCACTACTAGTTTGATAATCTGTGCATAGCTCTTAAATTCTCTGTAGATGTACTTTAAAAGCCAGCTTCTCACAGGCATTTAGGTACTTGATTCCTATTTGGGAGAGTTGTGCAAGCTAGGAACCTAAAAAGTTTTGAGTTAGATAAATTGATATTACCAAGAAGTTCAGCTAAAGGGCCACAGTCAGGATCTGTAGTTGATTTCTAGCATCAGGGACTGAGGGAGGTGGAAGCAGACAGGAACACTTTGATAAACAGAAGCCTGTGAAATGAACTTGGCTGGAAAAGCTCAGGACTTTTTACCTGGTAAACATATTAAATGTAGCAATAGCATGAAATAAAAAATGGAGGGGAAGAGAGGAACTGTGGGGTGATTTTTCAAACGTGCTTATCCCAAAGCCCACCGTTTCACTGCTGGAAATGACCAAAGCTCCAGCAAGGATGGCCTGGCAGCTCAAAGGGGAGCAAATTAATGCACACAGAGGAGTGAAAAGCCTCTCATCCATTCTTCATTTTCTCACTCTTGTTCGGGAATAAACAATCCCAACATGCTGGAACAAAATCCATGCTCTAGAGAAGTCCTTCACTGAACTGGCATAGGAACAACTTTGTCTAGGAACTCCAGGCTGTCCCAGGCTGATTGGTATGGGCCATTTTCCTTCCCTTGTATGCTACAGCAACATTGCAAATTAGTCTGTAAAATGGGTCTGGGACCAGGGAGGCTGAATGTGCCCCAGTGGATCAGCTCTGACAACTGCCTGATCAAGAATCCTATTGCTGGCAGTCATCAGAGTTGGGCATGCTGGAGGAAAGTAGGATCACCAAGGGAGGTCAAAGCATGGGATCTTTGTGTGTGCATCATGGTTTCTGCAGATTCAGTATGACATCTCTCTGTAGAACAAGGTTTACTGCGCTTTCAAATCCATTGTTCTTTTGAAGTGCAACAATATTAGAGACAGATAAAAAAAGCTTCCCCAAAGGTATGCTTTTAAAACAACCTAGATGGCAGAATTTGCAGGAATACGCTAACTTTATATGGGAGAAACCGGATATTTGAGCGTGCCTGATTTATGAATACAAATCAGCTTAAATCAGCCACATCCTTTCACTGCATCACTTGCCAGGTGTATCATATCTGGTTTACAACATAACACTGCATTGCCTATCTGCACACAAAAGTTATATTTAACCAAGAGAATATTTTAAAAAATGGGCCTGGGCCAGGTTTCCCATCTCCGGGGAGCAGAAACGAACTTTTTTCCTCCTCGGGAGTGGGCTGCTGTCCCTGCGGCGGCACAGCCGCGCGGTGCTGCTGCCCTCCCGCGGGCGGAAGGGACCCGGCGGCTGCTGGGCGGGGGGGGGCTTGCAGAGCACACGGAGGCAGTTTCATTCGAAGTTTTCCATGCAGAACAAATCTAATCTGGAAATTGCTCTCTGCTCTGCTGCGGCTGCTCTACCTATATACTATACAACAAGTTGGTTCATTATTAAATTTGGGGGAAAAGACTGTGTTTTAACAGCATTTCTGTCTTTGAAGCATTCAGGATTGTTTGATCCCACCCATAACAAACTGATCTACTGCACAGTATGTTTTCAAATGATGTTGCCTATTTCTGCAAGTTTTGTTTAAAGTAGGGGTGTCCAACCTTCTGGCCTGCCTGGGATGCACTGAGTGAGGAGGAATTGTCTTGGGCCACATATAAAATATATAATATAGCTAATGTATATATGCAACAAAACATATTTTTAAAAATATTTTTCATTAAAACATTAAAAAAGAGAGAGTAACAGAACCATAAAACTAGTGGGATATCTGACCTTGCTTTTGGGAAGCCAATCCATCAGTCTGGTTCAATGGAAGTGGCTGCAATTCTTAGTGAGTTCTTAAGGTGCTCATCAGAGATTTTTGATATAATTTTATTCTTCCGTACTTTATCTTTGAGAACAGTTGTTCACAAATGCACATACTGCAAAAAAGCGATGACGTGATTAAGGCGTGATTGTGAAGCGAGGGATATTTCTCTCTGGTAAGACAGGGTTTATAGAAGCCTAGTAGAGAGATGTGATCAAATTTTTCTATCAGTTGAGTATCTGATTGCAACTCTATACATTTCATTTGAAAATTTTCAAATAATGTATTTATGTTGATTGAAATTTGAAGTCACAAATATATCAAAAAATTGATGATTTTTTTGACAATATTGAAATCTATTCCTTTATCAAAATGGAAAGCAAGGCTGCACATTTTTCACTCTTCACAGGACTGTGTTTAGCCAGTGTAAACGAACACCAAAGCCCACCTTTTCCATAGCTAACTGACCTATAGTTGCCAGAGTCTGATTCATAGCGCAGACACTTCCTCCTCAAATATTTTAACTCTGCGAACCTCTGCATCTTTGTAACTCAAATGTTCAAGTTACCTCTAATGTAAGAATCATATCACAACATTTGTGGCTTCATAAAAGTTTTCTTTCTTTTCCTTTACATTTTTTTTCTTTCAATCCTGTGTGTTTACAGTTTCTGTTTCTGGAGGAGGAACACCAGCTCTGAAATAGGGCAGGAACATTTTCCTGGGCTGGTCAAGATACAGTTTCACTGGAAACAGCAAGAAAATCTTCCTCTTGAGCTGTTTTTAGGCCAAAAGAGTCTGGGTGAGGAACCAGTTTGTTGCAACCTTATCTTGGTTTTAAATTTCATGCAAATAAATCACTGTAGTACTAGACACAGGAGCTCCAAATCTTTTTTAGACTCACCCCTGGCATTTTACAGCTTGGATTCCTGAGGAATGGAAACAAGCGATAAAAGGGACAGAGCTACCTGGTGGTTCCTTTATCATTGGTTTTAAACGGCACAGAAATGCATACCTCATTTCCTTCTTCTTCCTTATTTGTCAAGGAGTCGCTGCTGTTTTAAGATCCCAGCTCTGCAAATGGAGTAATTTAAGTAGTCCATCCTGGACTACAAGTAAAGCTGAGCAGGGGTGAGTGGATTAGCCTACAGCCTTGCTCTCAGTAGATACATTTGACAAATTGATCCAACCCTTCCATACTTCCATTTCTGAGTGAAACAATAAGCTTCAAGTACGTCCTCATTCATGAGTAAGTTGCAATGTAAGGACATTAAAACAATGAAATTGACAATAATTAAGGTCACTTACGTAGATATTGATGGTGTGAATTTGCAGGAAATGCTGTGTAAAATGTTAAAGTCTGGAGTGTGACTGCACTGCTTAGCACACAGTGCTACTGAGCATTACAGAGGAAGAAATAACAGGTACTATTAATATTCATTGGACATTAATATATAATGTTAAGAGATTTCTCAGGTTATTCTGTTAATTGAGTAAATTGAATCCCTTTACATTAATTTAAGTAGGTTAGCAGAAGTGAATTGCTATGCTGCCAAAGAACTACTTACATAAAATCTACTCTCTCACAGGAGTGGAATAAGTAACTGGTCTTGTTATCCATGCAGTCAGCAGAGGGCAGAGCACAACCTGCAAAGCACAGAAGAGGATTACTAGAATCAACAGCATTGCTTGAATATTGCTGGTTTTAGAACTTATTATTGTGGATTTTAAGTTATACTTTTTTCTTGGTATTATCCAATACCGAATGGACACATCCTGTGTGAATGCTTAAAAGGATCAAAATGAAAAAATGAATGAAAATTAAACTGTTTCTGTTGATAGTACCATTTGGTTGAAGAAGTATTGATCTGATTAAATACTAATCACTGAATGAGTTAAGCTTAAATGACTGTATTAAATCACTGAGTTAATTTTGATTATTTTGTTTTTACTGATCAATTGGAATTAATTTATTGCTGTGTTGATTTATAGCGTTCACAAGATATTTAAACAGAAATGACTACACGTGCACTTAAAAAATAAAAAGTAAAAAAAAAATCCATCTATACCTTAAAAGAAATAAGCCTCCCAAAAGGAAGATTGAAGCAATTATTTCAGACTAACAGGCTACCTAACATATATGCAGGTTGCTATATAAACTGAGATACTCTTATAGCTCTGCAGACAATCATAGAATCACAGAATGGCCTGGGTTGGAAGAGACCCCAAGAATCATCAGGTTCCAACCCCCTTGCCACAGGCAGGGCCACCAACCTCCAGATCTGGTACTAGGTCACGTTGCCCAGGACCCCATCCAACCTGGTCTTGAACACATCCAGGGTCGAGGCATCCACAACCTCTCTGGGCAGCCTGTGCCAGCACCTCACCACTCTCTCGGTGAAGAACTTCCCCCTGACGTCTAATCTAAACCTTCCCTCCTTCAGCTTAAAACCATTCCCCCTTGTCCTATCACTGTCTACCCTTTCGAAAAGTTGGTTCCCCTCCTGTTTATAATCTCCCTTTAAATACTGGAAGGCCGCAATGAGGTCCCGCCGCAGCCTTCTCTTCTCCATGCTGAACAAGCCCAGCTCCCTCAGTCTGTCCTCGTAGGGGAGGTGCTCCAGCCCTCTGATCAGCTTTGTGGCCCTCCTCTGAACCCTCTCCAACAGTTCCACGTCTTTCCTGTTTTGGGGGCCCCAGACCTGGACACAACAAGATTGAGTGCAGCAAATATTGCAACAAGGGGAACTAATACACTCAAATTTAACAGATCAACCTTGTCTTTTCCTCATATTCTCTATAAAAATATGACTTCCTCAAATGATTTTTAAGAGACTTGTAAAATACTGATAACCTTGAGACATCAAAATTCTAAAGTGTTTGTTCTTTGGGGCCTTTGTTTGTTTACTTTTTATTTAAAATAAATTTCAAGTAACATTCACTTAAACACTGCTAGTCTTGTGGGAAAAAGGCATAATTGATAAAGTTATAGATAATAGCTACTTTTTTTCCTAAGGAACTTAAATTAAACAAAAAAATGTACTACACCTTCCCTTTAAAGCTCCTGAACGGAATATTAGCTTTTTTTTCTGTAGAGCTGTGCATATTTCCCATATGTGTATATGGGATGAGGGCTTCTGATTAACAACAGCAAAAATACATCTTAGAGGATCACAAATGTTTCATAATTGTATGGAAATCTGCTGTCATTTATGAATATTTTCTGTTGTAACACATTACCTTGTTTATTTCAAACCTGAATGTATCACTTTGCATACATACAGTTGAAACTCCAAAAATATATATTGAAGTTGTAGATTGAAACCACAAACATCAGTCAGGCCTGGTTCTCCAAAGTTTGGACACCAGATTTTAATAAAGCCCAGTATAGAAGAAAAGCAATAACTCATAAAGCTCAGTTTCAGTTTGGCACTTCTCTGAAATCCAGGAAAAATCCCAACCCAAAGGAATCAAGAAGTGAGAGTCCTGGAATAAAACACATAAACAGATATATCCGGTTCCAACGCAAGCATCCTGTAATTCTTGTAATTATGGTGTCTACAATTCCTAACAGAGATCTTGCTTCCTCGAGCCTGGTCTTCAGAAAATGGGTGTAGCTCCATTTGTGTTTTAGCCCAGCCCAGCCAGATGGTGACAGTGCTGTATGAGACTTTGAGCAGTGTCAAGGACATTTGGAACACAAGACCTACAGTTTTCCAGTCGGGATTTGGGTTCTAAACTCCACAATGTGCCTAAACATTACTATATGTTTTCAGACAAAAAAATTATACGAAGAACTTTGCTCTGTTTCCTAAGTGCTGTTTAGAATTATGATGTGAAGAATTCTGACAGATCGTGCCAGTGTGAAAGTCCTGTCCTTTTGTGTAATACCAACTGTGTTACAGGTGATGTTGCCTCTCAAAATTTTTTGGACTGGAAAGAACAAATGCAGAACTGAAATTGTCATAGGAGGGGGGCTTGAGTGGTTATCAGATAGAGTGAGAAAGCAGGTGTTGTATTTCACAACCAGGTGAGTTGCCTGCCTGCAATCTTGTGCTTTGGTTTTGCTTCTCTCTTTCGTTCTCTTTTATTGATTTCAGGTGTAACTTTTTGCATTTTCTCTTCATCAGTTTGTGACAAAGCAATTTGACATGAGCTACAAATCCAGGAATCCCTTGCATCTAAGGTCCAAGACAACTAATCAACCTAACTGTCCTCTGCAACAGTAACAGAAAAGGAGAATTGAAAATTATTCAGCATCCTGTATGGTAGCCCAGCCCTGTATGGTAGCACTTGTAGGGGCTCATTAGGTTAACTCCCATGTTCTCTGTCACCCTGGAACTTGTTGGTTTGTCAACCAACCTAGCTGCTGCTAGAATTGCAGCTTTGTCTAGCAGCAATACACTCTCTTAAAAAGTTTTGCATTTCTGTCTGTCTTTCTGCTAAGGACTTCTACACTTTATTATCTTCACAACCATCCTGTCTGTGGTTCAGTCGTTGCCTACGTTATACAGAGAAGTGTGACAGAGATTAAATCTGACTTTCCTGATTTCGATAGTTTTCTTGAGAAACGGAATCAACGTTCATTCCCAAGACAACCAACCATTAACCTGGAATTTACCTTCTTCTAAGGCAGTACACTATTTCCCTGTTTTTTTCCCCTGCCTTTGTTGACCAAGTAATTATTAATGTCATCCACAGGAGGGCAGCAAGAAGTTGAAAATCGCAAATGATCTATAGCCATGGTGCCACTATGAGCTGTTCGAATTTCTAATTTACATTGCAAGAGAAAGTCCATTTAAAATCTAATTTTCAGTCTAAATCAACATGAGGAGTTCAAGCATCATTCTTTTTTCCTGAAATGGAAATTTCTTAGAAAATTAGTTTTAAAATGTTGAGATGTTTTACTCTGTCTTTATCTGAGAGTTTACACTCTTGGGCATGCCACATGCCACATGTTCATGGAGTTATAGTCTTCCACATGGAATAGATATTCTGAGTTTTTCTTCCATGTTGCTTTAACACCAAAAGAGGTGCAACCAACACAGTTAAGACTGTACCACACTCAGACCACCTAAAGGCCAACAGAAGCACAGGAACCCAGGCCTGTCTTTCTCAAGGTGGTTCATCAAGTCAAGTCACACAAAATGGATCCTTGGAAACTGTCTAGGAATCCTAAATGCCTTAGCATAGTCTGTTCCAGTCCAACATTAGATATTTTCTGAAGAGACACTTTAAAATTGGGAGAAAAATTAAAATGTTCCTCATGGAAAGCCTCAATTACTGAAAAGTACTTTGTTCATTGAAAAAATGCAATATGAAATTCCTAAAGACATCCATTAAAGAAGGTGATTTTCACCTCTGTTCAGTTAACTGTACTTTGCAGAGCCTGTGTGATTCTTTGACCACCAAAGTTTAGGTTTATTTTAATAAACATGCTTTCATAATCCCAATTCCTTCTGTAGTACTAACATGAAAGGAAGATATTGAGACATTATGGCATGCTGAGATAAAAGGTTTAATCTATTCAGGATTATTAAATGTCCTCAGTTATACATACCTGCTTTTTAAAGACAATTAGACCGGCAGGGGATTGTTCAAATGGTTTCCACCACAATTTTTATTTGCATCTAGTTACTTTGGTTTTGTATATATATTTTTTTAATGAAATAATTTTGGTTTTATTTGTTCTGATAAAGCCATAGTTCAGTCTAGCGCAGATTCTACCAATCACACTCCTCACTTCTCAGCAAATTCAGGCAAAGTAATTTATGGTATACTTTAAAGAATGCCAATGACTTTTCATAACCAAAATCCACATTATGAACATCTCAGAGTCCTAACAAATCACTTATTCAATTAATAAGTATACACATTAGAGAGGGCTGCAGCTTGAATATTGTTCCACTTTATCCAACCAAGCATTGTGTGAATTGCCATCAAAGTAAGACCTCTACACAAAGAAGAGCTATAGAAATTGAGCTGCACTTGTCATGCTGCTGTTAGTCTGAGCTGTTTGGTTGCTGAGTTACAGGAATGTTGCAAGCGGCATTGATTCCTCTGCTTGAACACGAAGGACTTTTTGCTTCTTACAGGTCTTTCTTTCACATATATCTTAAAGCCCACACCAGCTCTATTCTGAATTGTGATCAGCACAGCAGAGACTTCACCATATCAGTTCTCTCAACATGAGAATTGCTTAACGTGTGCTGCCCAGAGCCACCCTACAGGACAGTGTGGTGACTGTATGTTTTGTTTTCATTTAAGTAATGTGCCAGTCCCTTGCTCTGGCTCATCACACACTTCTGCAGAACATTTCCTTGTCCCTCTGGCATTTGGGATCAATTTTGTTAAATGATCTAAGGTCTTGGCTTTGGAAAGCTCTCAAAAAAAAAAAAAACAAAAAAAAAAAAACCACCTGTAGTATGCAGCATTATCATCTAAGTTTCCTGTTTTTTAAACTAAATTGACACAGAGGCACTGAAAGGACAAAATTCATTTCTTACAAACATGTACATTGCTCATAATTTATTATGTAGATGTTGACACCGAAATTCTACTTTGCAATAATTGTTGAACATTTTACATCTAAACCTCTGCCTTGTTCATCAATGGATTCAGTCACCTTGTAGTAATAGATTTATTTTTCCATTATCCTATATACAAGCAAATATATAACATCATCTTTAAGTTTGCCTGTGCACTAGAAGAATTGTAGCAATAAACATTTTACAAAGTGTTTTCTGACTGGTAATGGTTGAGGCTGGATCTCGACATCACTGCCAAGCCATGAGGGAGCACTTATTTCCTATGCTTGGTCTGATATTTCTCAGTTTAGACAGCAGCATTTGAAGTTGCATTGTCAGTGAGAAATACAATAAGCGTAACTCAGAACGTACTGAGACCTTTTAATGAGTTCACAAAGATGTCAAACATAGTTTGTCCAGTTCTCAGGCGCAAACTCTGACATATCTAAAAGCTGGTACTTCCATCAAAGCAGCCAACTGAAGTCCCCATGGGGCTTTCATTTCACAATGTCAGGGCTTAGCTGCAAGTATGCAGGAGCTGCCACAACAGATCACACAAGCGGTCTGTCTGGCCCAACAGCCTGTCCCTGGCAGGACGTGGCACCAGAGGCTTCCAACAGGTCTCTGCAGAGGATAGTTAAAAGTACCTTCTCCAGAAAAGATTTCTTCTCAAATTCAGCTATTTGGTGATTTCTGTGCTGATGTATGAGTTTGCACGTCTCATGTATGGAAGAAGTTGGAGGCTTCCTTATTCTTCTGCTCTGCTTTAATGTAACTTGTGAATGTCCTCATTCTTCTTATGATAAAAATATTTTATTCTCTTGTTTGTAAATAAGCTGTGTAAGAGCCTGGACATTATCTTATTTTCTGACAATAAGTTCCAGAGAACAACTTGTGTCTGTAAGTGTGTATTCTGCACCCTATTTTTGAGCTATCATGTTATATTTTAGGGGAAGTCTGTATCTATATACTTTAAATATCCTGTCTATCATTCTTTATTGTACAGTGTACCTCTGCTAAGCCTTCTAATACTTGTTTACTGTGTAGTCTAAAGCATTCTGACATACACATTCCCTCACTGTAAATATTGTGTATTGATCATCTGCTGCATTTCTCAGTGTTGTTTTAGTTTGAAGATTTTATCTATTTGTGGGTTGTTTTTTTTTGGTGGTGCTGTGTTTTTTTAACAGTTTTGACTTTTGATTTTTTTAACTATTTTGACAATGTGACTTGTGATGACATAAGCAGAAACAATGAAATCCATGGAGCTATACAAAGAGCAAACTTACTGAGGGAGATGAATTTCATGCTTTGGCTGGTCTGAAAGAAAGCTGCATAACTTGTCTTCACTGAATACTTACTAACATTTCTCAAAATGACGTTCATTGTTTCATACTCTCCGTTCCTCAGTCCTGTTAAAAACAGTGTAATTTAGCAGTTCAGGAGAGCCAGAATTTCACAGTTCAGGTGCAGCCGCTGTTATTCTCATAAGTAACAAAGCAACTACATCCATTTTACAAGCACAGAAACTGGAACATCAACTGTTGTTCAAGAGATTATCCATTAAGATAATCTAGGTTCAAGAGGAATAAACCCATAAAATGTGTTGGCACCTGAGTGAAATATTGCATGTATTGGAGTCCAGTTCTGTTTCACATCTTCATTAATGGTCTGGATGATGCAGCAGAGTATAAGCAGATTTGCAGATGACACAAAACTGGGAGTACCTGATTCACCAGTGGGTTGTGTTGCCATCCAGACCTCAACACATTGGAGAAATGGGCTGACAGAATCCTTATGAAGGTCAGCATGGAGAAATGCAAATGCCTACACCTGGGGAATGATAACTGCATGCACCAATACATGCTGCGGGCCACCCAGTTGAAAAGCAGCTCTGCAGAAATGGACCTGGGGGTCCTGGTGGACATCAAGCTGAATACAAGATAAAAGTGTGCCCCTGCCACTTAGTGTGCCGCAAAGCACACTAACGATGTCCTGGGCTGTGCTAGGCAAGGTATTGCCAGCAGTTTGAAGGATGTGAGCTTTCCTTCTCCTCAGGTCACAGCTGGAGTACCAGGTTCAGTTATGGACTCCCCAGTAAGAGAGAGACATAGACACAATGAAGAGAATCCAGTTCAGGGCCACCAAGATGATGAAGCAACTAGAGCATCTCTACAACGAGGAAAGTCCAAGAGAGCTGGAGATCCCCAGCGTGGAGAAGAGGGGGCTCGGGGCAGGGAGAGGGTCTTAGCAATTTATAAAAATACCTGAAAGGAAGATGCAAGGAGGACAGAGCCAGGCACTCTTCAGTGGTGCTCAGGGCCAGGACAAGAGGCAATAGGCACAAACTGGAACACAGAAGGTTTCCTCTGAACACCAAGAAACACTCCCATACTGCGCGGATGATGGAGTACTGGCCCAGGTTGCCCAAAGAGACTGTGTAGTCTCACTCCTTGGAGATATTCATAAGCTGCTTGGACATGGTCCTGGGCAACCTGCTCTGCATGACCCTGCTTGGGCAGGTTGGATCTGATGACTTCCAGAAGTCCCTCCCAACCTCAGCTGTTCTGTAATATAAATAAAATTTACATTCTCTGCTCAATAGCCTTATGAAGCACTGGGATACCTAGTTCCAAAGAAACTTGTGCCTGGAGCTGCCTGAGGTGCAGCAAGCATTGTACAAATAAGTATCCCAGACTAAATGTGAGCGAGAGGCCTGGATTTTCACTCCTGTCAGCTACAGAGCCAACGTAAGGTGATGATCTCACAGCACACCCACAGCATCAGTTTCAAGCACTGCTTCAGTTACAGTTCACATTGTTTAAATTAAGCTGATACAATAGAGAACATTGAAGGACAGAAACTCAGCTCTTTTTTCTTTGCAAGGAAGTATTCTGACACCAAACTGTCTCATTCTATTGGGAGAGATACAAATTTACAGCCTCTCAGTCAGAGGAAGAATATGATCCTAGTTTTCATTATCGCAGTGAAAATTTTAAATACTGAGCTACCAGGTTAAAAAAAAAATTACCCTATCTGTCTCTTTCCATGTTCTTTATTGATGGTTTCTTCATCTTCAGAGACTTGGGAATAGCTTAAAGAATTAGACTTGTGAAACCCAGAATAAATTGTTTTAAGTCCAAGGCAAGAGTATACCCACTTGTTTTTAGTATTTCCTGCTCATTTATCAATACCATCTTGAGTGTCTACTTCTTGCACATCATGGAGGAAGCCTATGCTCCCAGCTCAGGACTGAACTGTTCGGGGGAGGGCAGGTGCCCTCAAGATCACACGTTGTACTACTGACTGTTGTACAGCCAGACTCTCTCTTATATTTCCAGCTTTGAGCTTGTTTGCAGTATAATTATGATGACGATGACGATAACAATAATAATAATAATACAAAGAAGTAGTCAGGTTTTATTAGACCAATCAATATTGCTAGAAAAAAAGGCCAAAATCCCATGCACATAAGCTTTACCGGTCTATTATATTCCTTCTCCTTAAAAACCTTGCCAACTATGTTCTTACCAATGGTGCAGTCTCACCAGAAGATTTGAAATGGGTTCAAAAAGAAAAGAGAGAGAATCTCTTTTAAGTAAATCTAGCACAGTTTCTCTCATAGCACCTAGGATTATCATAGCTCTTGGTCATTCCTGGATGCTGTAACATATCCCTTCTTACAAGATCTTATATCGGAAAGCAAATGCTCTGCTTTTGCTCTTAGGTATACAGTAGTTAATCCTTTTTACAGAGATCTTACATTTATCTCCAGACTAATTACCATTAGCTGCAGTATGTTACTGGATGTTAACTCACGGTGCAGAAATAATGTACCTGGATGGCTGAAAAGTAATTTAGTTATGTCAACAGCAGGTGAACAATGTTCAACTCTAACAGCAGTAATGCTCTGCACGTATTACACAGTATAAAATAATTCTACAGATGGTTGGATCAAACTCTGCTTGTATTTACATCCTTTAATTGTGATGAAGACATCCTTGCGCCAGAAAAGTGAAAGCAGATCATCTAGCATCTTCTGCTAGATGATTAGTAACAGACAAATTAACAAAAGCTATGTATGTATCACTGCAATTTCATGCATTGAATGGCTGTGAAGCAACATCTGCATTCAAGACAAGATCTTTGCTTGAATGAAAAATTATCCCCACCGGAATCAAATGAGGCTATTTGATATAAGTATAGAAATTAATTTAATACTTCTCTCTGCCGAGGGACTCTGGGCTTAAGCCTGCTGCTGTTGAGCTCATAGGGCTCATTGTCCTGTCCTTGTAGGAGATTATGGGCTACTTCAGTGCTCCTGCAGAAGGCGACCACTCATCAGCGCAAAGACATAACTGCTCTGATAAGTTACTTTCATTTCCACAGGCATAATATTACAAACACTTCTAATGCTGTTCCCAACGTTGGAGCAAAAACCTGCACTCAGACTTGTGGGCTATGTGATCATGCTGCAGTTGTATGAAGAGAGTTTATCCTTGAAATAATTTTCTTTCTCTTCTCAATGTTTCAGTAGGAGGAAATTGCAATTAATCTACTTCAGTTTCAAAAGAGAAAAAGGTAATTACAAAAATTATAGTAATTGAGGCATTCAGTTGCACTTCAAGGGATAGTCATTCTTTAATATCCTTGCTGAAATGTAGTTTTAGATTTCCTAACAAAATGCCCTCCTGCCTATATCATTGGTCTTCTTAAAAAATGAATCTTTTAGAAATTATTACAGGCTGACTACAAAGTCACTGAAATCAAAGGATACGAGTCAGTGACTGTTGCATTCAGTACTTGCTCTTAAAAAACAGCAGGGAGTTACATAAAATTAAATCCGTATAGCTGATGTAAAGGAGAGCACCTTTGAGCTTCCTGAGTACCCAGGGCCTGAAGAGAAATTTTACTAAAATCTTGGTAAATTCTTCCTTAACTTATATGATTTAATACAGCAATTTAGTGTCCACAGGTTCCATGAGAATAGTGCTTCTGTGAGCAACAGAACTATCAAGCCAGGTTTCCTTCAGAAACACGTGCTTTTCCTTTAAATAATCCCATCGTTATCATAACTCCAGTGCCTCCCCATTGCTCTCCAGTTCCTCGCATCCATTCTCAGGGCAGGGTATCACATGGCTGCAGCAGGGCACTGACTGCTGCCAAGCAGGACAGATAACAACTCTGATCAGTCGTCCTCAGAGGGAGAATTAAAATCTCCCTTCTGTTTGAGCACTGATTTTCACCAAAGTAGTAGTAGCACTGCATACTTGAGACTTTGAGACTTTTCTTCAGTTTGGAGCAGGCTAATTGGTTCAGAAGTTACTTGCTAGTGATGATGATAATAATAATATAATACAGTTTTATATGTTACATGCATACTTTCATTATCTACCTCTTTCTCTGGTGTTGTACTAACGTGTCGCTGTTCCTCTGAATCCCAAGATCAGTGGCTCCAGTGTGGCTGGAGGAGGAGTCCTGACCCGTTCGCCAGCAGAAGTCCGATGTTGATGCTGCCTTCTACTGTCTTTTAGGAACAGCTTGAGGTCATTTTTTATGTTTGCTAACACACAGCATCCTGCACTCCACTTGCCAAGGCCTGTTCTGTTCTACCAAGGCTGTGTCCTTGTGTTAGTCATAAATATGTTCTTCTGCGCCGAATAGCTGCTTGTTACTACTAGCTACATAAAATTATAGTCATACATATAAAGATAACCAAAGTATAACAACATAATTGTAGCCTCCTGGTCTTTAGGAAGATTGCTGTTTCATCTAAACCTAGCAAAAACAAAGTTCCAGGCAGGCCAGGACAAGCTGAAACAAAATACATCTGATAGGCTCAGTTCTGAGGTCTCACAAAATCAGTACAAATCCTGTGGCCGGTTCCTGGCAGTAGTGTTTCTAACAAGATAAAAGGCTGCAAAACAGTCTCTGAAAACAATTTTCTTTACAAAACAGGGTAATGTCAAGAAAGAGATGCACTGAGTTGCCTGTTTTCTTTAGAACAGTTCTATATATCTTTCAGGTGTAAGTGATTTTCAGTGGAAAAATAAAAAAAAAAAAAAAAACACAAGAATGACAAAAATATTTAAAAGGCTGGTATGGTTAGGAAGCTAGCCTGAGTACAAAACAGAAAGGAATGTCTAATGGAGGTCTCAGAGATACGGCAATAAGACTGTGGGACAGAATGAAATATTACTACAGTCCTTCTCACTTTTCCCTGTCCATAGGTTCAGTGACGCCATGTCAGCTGTGCTCCTTTGTTTTTACCTGCACGTCCCTTTTTGCACCAAGGTGCCACACAGCATCAAAGACTTCTCCTGGGAACCATGGATCATAAAATCATGGAATGCTTTGGGTTGGAAGGAACATTAAATACCATCCAGATCCAGCCACCCTGCCATGGGCAGGGCTGCCACCCACCAGATCAGGCTGCCCAGGGCCCCACTCAACCTGGCCTTGAACACCTCCAGGAAGGGGGCACCCACAGCTTCTCTGGGCAGCCTGTGCCAGTGCCTCACCACCTTCTGAGTAATGAATTTTTCCCTAACATCTAACTCAGATCTCTCTTCTTAGTTTAAAGCCATTCCCCAGAGCCAACCTCCTTGGCTCACCCCACTCAGGATAACGTCCTAGATCTGATTTGCTCATCCTGGAAGTCAGGACACGAGCTGCTTTTCTAACAGTTTCCTTGCCAGCACGGCAGCACACCCAGTCGAAGCAGTGAGCAGTCCACCAGCTTGTCTCTTGCTCCACACTGCACACCTCAGGCTTTGTTTCCACACCCAGACAGCTCAGGCACTGGGGATGCGCATTGCCTGAGCTGCTTCGGGTCTTCTTTCTTGTTACCCACTGCTCTGGCTGGTTGGTCGGGATTCCCCTTCGACGCATGTCATGGTACAGTACCTCTGACAGCACCAGGAGGGTATTAAAAGAGGAGGCATCACCAAGAGACTGCCCCAAGCAAAGAGTCACAAGAAAAGTGCTCCCGTGAGGCTCAGACCTTGGAAAGACTTCAGGCCAGGAGAGTGCTGCAGTTGCATGCGATTAATTTCCTACTGATCCCATTTCCATAATTGGAAGACAGATCTGTTGGCCCTTAATACGGATTTCTGTGCTAATCCTTCACAGAGACTGAAGCAGATGAAGAAACACTGCATGCAGGTGAGGGAGAAGGAACTGAGTTGAGAGATATCCCTGGCAGAAAGCCACTGTGTATCCTTGGCATTTATTCCATTTTCAACCTGGAATGTCCTTCACAGCTAAGAAATAGGAAATAGACATAGCTATGGAAAGAAGCTGTTGACTGCAAAGCTATTTTAAATTAACAGAGATTGCTTTTCATGGTCTTTTGTGAGATGTGAGTAACGTTTTTGAGGCTTTTGGTATATTCAGAAGGCCCATTTCCAACGACAGCAAACTCCCTGTGGCTTTATGCACTCTGAGAACCTGATCTCTAAAACTAGTGAATTACCAATTAAAAGCAGTAATGGCAACTGCAGCAAAGAAGACAGGTAGTAGTAAGATCTTCCTTGTTTAAAGAAAACGAAAAGTGCACTTGCTTTCAAGAAACAATGATCCTCATACCGCATTAAGAATAGCTTACCTCAAGCTCCATGGGGAGCAGATGGAAAGGATAATAACACGCAAGCTTTCGGAACAAGTCCCCTGGGGGGCCTGTTTGCTGGAAAGATCTAGTTCATTATCTGCTGAAATGTAAATGTTATGTCATCACTACAGGGGAAAAAGGAGTGAGCCTTTGTTTTAAAATACAGGGCCTCGTGTTTTTAAGATTAGCTGTATTCTCTATTCCCTGTTATAAATTTGTTCTCCAAGATCTAAGCCTTTATCTAAAACAATAGTTTCTACACCTCTGCTGTGAAGAAAGTCTTCAAAACATCACCTTAGCCTAAACTGATAAAATATTACTCTCCTTAAGCAGCAAACATAATTTGAAAAAACAGACTCGATTTTCAGATTTGCTCAGGTTTCTTCACACTACTGTGGTGTCGCAAAAGTTCCTCAGGGGGACAAGGAAGTGGCCCATGAACAGAAAATTTCCTGTTTTGAGTTTGGCTAGCTGTTCTTCACTGGCTTAGCCTCAACTGTCTGTCTGAGGGACAGACCAGACTTGTGTCTGATGCTCAAGCATGGTGCATGAGGACCACACCTGCTTCCAGGCATCCACAAGCCTCCATCTGCCAACAGGCATCATGAGGCACATTGGTAAGGCATCTTGCATACTAAAGAACTTGCATACAGGCTAAAATAAGATTTGAGGTTTCTTCGTTCTTGCTCCTGGCTCTTTGCATCTAAACCACTTACCACAATGCGTGCTTCACCAGCTTCAGAAAAAAAACGATTTCATCAATCAACTTCCTCTTGTAACTTATCCTAGCGATGGCTGATAGCTACGTGTAAGTTAATGACCAATTTTGCAATGCAATTATCACTTCTCCACTGCTTTTGTTTTTATTCACTATATTAAGTAGAAAATAAGTCTTGCTGAGTATGTATATTTCACAGACAATTTGATGGGAATTTATCACTTTAAAGTAAAAAATAATAAATAAAATGTATTGTTTTATTAATTTTCAGCTCAGAATTTCCTAGTGTTATAAGGATTAAATTTAAAGATACTTCTAACAAACTTCTATGATTTTTGTTTTCATTTTTGTTGTTGTTGTTGTTATTTATCACACAGGACATTGTTTACACAATTATTTTTTAATTCTCTGAGAAAGCCATCTTCATAAAAGAACGCTTATTATGTCCCCAGCCATGTGCGTTGCAGAATTTGAGGAAGACTTGGTGTGAATGACAATTGTAGTGTTATACATGCAGGAAGACACTATAAATAGAGGAGCTCAACTCAGAGACACACCTGTTGCTATGCTTTAATCCCTCTGCATGGTTCCGAGTACTACTAAGCAGAAAGCTCATAGAAATCACTAGACTTTCAGATGATCCGTGCCTACACTGGAGAGTGAGGGTAATGCCAATGCTGTTGCAAGACCCCTGAAAAGAGTTATATTGATGCATACTGAAAAAGCATGTACTGAACTCTAGCATGTCTCACAGTGCTTCCTCCTCCATGCTAAAAAAGCCAGGGCACAAGACCAAAAGATGCCTAGTGAACTACAGCATCAGTGCAAGTGGTGCCTAAGTGCAAATTTCTCCCATAGCGCTTCCAAAATCACCATCTCTTTTCAAGAATGAGCTCCCTCAGTAACTGCCTGAGACAAAATTCCCTCAAAACCAGTACTTAAAGCCTCTGTCTAGGTCTTCAGAGAAAATTCCCCATCCCGGTACCTTCAGGAGCTCAGACTTTCTTGACTGTCAGTTTCTCAGCCAGCACAGCACACTCGTGCTCTTCACTGGGATTTGTAAGCCTGCCCTTCTGCTTTCAGAAAACATAATATCACATACATCCCAGGAACTGGGGATTAAACAAAAATGTCAAAAGGTGTTGTGAGAAAGGGGAGGCTGAAATGGGAAAAAGGAAAACCAGTGAAAGGGAAACAAATATTGCCTGCACCGTAGCTTCCTTTCCTTTTTGTGTGTGTATGTGTATGACCTCATGATACCTAGGAACACAGAAATAAGACAAGAATGGAAAATTTCAGTCAGTGAATCCAGTATCCTGTCCTCAAGAATAATTATATACTTTTTTCCATAAAGTTATGAAAATCCCATTTGAAAACTGCTCTAAGTATCTTATTTTTTCTAATGATTAGAAACATTCTGCTAGATTTCGAGCCAAAATGTACTGTGCCCATTTACATGCATTTGTTTTTATACATCTGCTATTCTTCAGTGTCTGAGCCTTTCCCATCACATTCATCTGTTCACTCTACTAAAAAGGAGCAGTTGTATGCCCTCAGGCCTTCTCGCTGCAAAATGAACAGAAAAAAGCTTATTTTCAAACTTGCTAAGAAACCTGTTAGAACTAATAGGAAGAAAAAAAAAAGAGAGACACACATTTGAGCTGCGTGCAATGTAAACGTATAGCGTTCAGCACTGCGCATTTCACTTATTTCCAAAGGTTTCTTATATTTTCTGCTATTAGTCACCTTGGGTTATTTTTAGAAAAGATTTTTCAATACCTTAAAAGTTTCTATCTGAAATAAAAAATAGCTGGAAAACAATGTCTTGCATCTTCCATAAAGAGACGATGGCATGTTACAAACTTTAAAGAGATGAGAAATTATATAGCATGCAAATATTCCATAAATAATAAGCTTTCCAAGTCTAGTTTTCCTATAGTTACTTTGGTCTTTATCGTAGTAACGGAGAATGTCACAAGGAACTTTAAATTCACTCAGGAACTAAAGAGTGTCTGAGAGTTTTACAATATTGATTGGAATGTTTTGTAGCAGTCACCAGTATATCAAGCCCAACAGCTATTGTGCCTTCCACTGCTTGACATGGCCCCATGAAACCTACCTGGAAGCTTGCTGAGTTCTAATTTCCTAAGACAGAAGAAACTTCATTGTAAGAAACCCATAAGGGACTTCCAAACTTGAGGAAATGGCACAGGTCAGGCAGCTAAGAAATAAAACAAGAAAAGACGGACATAAATGAAAAGCTGCCGGCAGTGCTTTTGCTACAGTGCTTCATTATCAGTTTGCAAGAGATAAGTATTTTTGTGCAGCAGGTCAGAGTTGAAGGAGGAAGAGAATGTAGGCTCCTCTGACTTTCCTCCCAGGAGTATGCGTGTGTCGTCTCGATTTAAAATTGACATCATTTGCAGAGATTAACTTGTAAGTTACACAGTGCTCTATACTAATCAAAATATGTGAAGAAAATTAACACAAAGTCTTTTGCTCTCCTCAAGGGAGACACTTTTTAGTGTTGTTTCCAGTTGATTTAGCTTTTAAATGAGTAAGGTTATAATTGGTAATTAAGCAGGCTGCAGTTTGGGCATACAAATGAAGATGAAAAGTGGAGTTGCAGCTTTTGAGGGGAAAATGAGAGTAAGCATATGGGAAGCAAATGAGGCTAATACGGCACAATTCACAGCTTCATTAACATCAAGTATGCAAGTCAGGCAGGCTCCTCTTGATGTTAACACTACATTTGCTGAGCTTGATAATCTGATGACAAGCTCTGTAGCAACCCTAAAAAAATAAAAAGGTAGCTAGTAGATGAGAAATAGCCTAAAAATAATATGATGACAAGCCTCCCTTATAATCTGAAATGTAAAGCTGAGCCAGACTCACACTGTTGACACACAGAAGATCTGGAGTCCTCCAAATCTTAGATGGCATGTGAATTATGGCTGCATCTGCTGTAGTTACAAAACAGTCCTGAATATCATTATTCCTTCTGTTTTGTACAATAAAACATTTTAATTTTTCAGCTTTGGCCAATTTTCTTGCATTAACACACTGATTGAGAAGCCAAGTGATTCGCAGAAAGAAAAAGGAAGTTGCAATACATTCATATGACAGAGCATATAGAAAACAGAAAGATAACTGAACAGATTGCAGACTTTGGGCCGATACCCACTGAAATGAACAGGAGTCTTTCCAATGACTTCATAAGGCCTTACACGAGTAGGCTCTACGAATATCTAGCAATATTAACATTTGGGATGCTCCAGATAGAAGTTGATTCCCGATAGTGAATTGTAATCTTCATTTTCTTCCAGTTGTACTTTCCTAGTCCTTCTAGCTTTGTTCTTCCCGGTTTCGGTTCTTCCTACCATTATTCAGCCAGGCATTCTTCTCTAGGTTTTGACATCAATGTCTCTTGCGTGCTGCTCCCAATGTGGACAGCCGCACTCTGGATCTTGCTATGTGCAAAAATCCATAGCAGTTCAGAAGAAAAATACAGTGCCTTCTTCTCTCCACACTCAAGAATATTTTGATACTAGTTATGAAACAGATTTCTAAACAAAAAAGATCTAAAAAATCTCCAGGCCAACAATCTTTTTCTGATATTTTTTTAATGGCTTGTTCAGAAATATGCCCTATATAATTATATCAGGAATTATAGTGAATGAGTAGATTTTTTAAAAAGTTCTAACCAGAAATATTAAAGTCTGTAGGAGCATCTTGCAGACTTCTGAAATGTTAAGTCTGACTCCTGCATGTCTTGTGAATATAAACATTTAAGTAAACCTTCAGTGATAACTAAGAGAAGTTTCATTCAGATTTTGTTCACAGTTCTCAAGATTTCATGAAGCCAATTGTTACCTTTCCCTTCAAAAACGGAGTAACAGTGCTATTTGACACATTTCTTTGCTAGTTTACTTTGCCATTAACACCCTAAGGAATGAATTTCAAATTATTTCTCACAGTAAGACCATTCCATATGGTCAGAACATGTCCTTCCACCTTTTTTTTCTTTCCTCCCAATAAAGCTATGCTTGTAGAGTTGGTTTTTTGTTAGTTCGTTGTATGGGCAGGCGGGAGATAGAGTAACAAAGTGGATGGCAGCTACAGTAAGGAAGTCAAAAGAAGAAATAATGAAACCATCTCACCTCTGGACGTTTTTCTGTGTAGATTTTTGCAGCCTGTGGCCTTGGTTGGCATAAAATTGGCTTGTATTTAGTAGACATTGCATCACTCTGATGTAAGAGGTGGCCTTGCCAGTTGCAGATAAAGTTAACAATTTAATAGCTGAGTTGCAAAAGGATGTGCCTGGTCACTTCATGTTTCAAATTGCATGCTGATTCGGGAGGCCACATATTGTTTTACCGAACTACCTAACTGCATGCTAGTTAGTATACAGCTTGCTCAAGTAGCTCAGCAAAACTGTGCTATTACTGTAGCATGTCTATCCTTCCAGTCGCTCTAGGCCATAGTATAAGGCTTTTGTTCACTGAAATATCACATTATAGATCATATGTATCTACAGGTAACAATCTCCTGAAGCTTCATTTACATTTAAGGCTTGTGATAAGCATGACAACACATTTGCAAACTTTTATTCTTTTCTGAATGTTATGTTTATTAACATGGAGAATTGCTATACTTTTGATTCCTTCACCTAGAACGGTTCACCCCTGAAATTCTTGCGTAGAAGAAGGAAGAATCATTCAAACAATATGGAAAACTAGCAATGACTTGAAATGATGATATAAATATCTTCATTGGATTGGCCACATGTATGAGTCACTGATAACAACGTGCAAAGACTGAAATGCATTAGAAGTGTCACAATTGTGCTGCTGGTTTTATTTTTTGAATCCCATCAATTATGCAGTGAAGTGTCTGAATGCATTAGCCTTATTTAATTGATTTTTAATGGAGAAGTCACAAGTTTTCTGTTCATGACATTGACTGTTATTAGGACATCATGTATTTTGCAAATATGTTACTACAAATATCCTGCTATTGAACAGACTCATTTGGCTGCCTGTATATGTGAACAGGCTGCCTTTGCTTGAAGAAACAAATGAACCAACAGAGGATGCTGAGGATGTCTAGGCTGAAGAGGATGTTGAACTAATTGTTACTACAGGCATTCCCTTGCACAGACAGTTGTATATGCAGATATCTTTTTTTTAAATTAATTCTCTGCTCCTTTTAACATGCTCTAAGATAAAGACATTTTTGGGAATGAGGATCACTTTTCCAGGAATTTTGAAAGAGAAAATTCATGACAGTATAGCAGCTGTTGAGAGAATAAGAACTAGGATGATAGTTGGTCTAAAATAAAATAATAATAATAAAATCTAACTACTATGTTACAATTCAGAGACAGGGAGCTTTGTGTTCTGGTAGATTCAGGAAGGAACTGGGTGCTCACTCTGCCCCTTCCCTAGCAGTTGGTGAGAACGTAGTTGGAAAACTGCTGTCAACTGGCTGCTCCCCGGCTAGGGAGCCTAAAACACAAAATCCCATCCTTGCATAAACATAGCCACATTTGTTTTATCTGAGGAGATTTGCTGCCAATGGGTTGGAAAACATTAAAGTGCCACAACAGTAGTTTGAACAGTTTAAGAGGACTGGGACCAAAGTTTTTCTCAACATGAAAATGTTTCTAACTTTGTTTAACAACAAAGGCTCCTATTCACTGAAATATCTATTTCCAACTGATGTATATATTATGATATAGCTCAGCTTTAGAAAATTGATCTTTGATGACTGCCAATATAAAAATATAGCCCTGTTTTTTATGTATGTATTTATATTACATATCACACAACACATGAAAAAAGCATTATGTAAGTGTAAACATTGTCAAATTAAAATGGTACACTGGGCACTCGCTAATTTTGCTAATGTGGTTTTGGAACAGGGCAATAAAAAATGGCTCCTCGGTATTGTTAATACTCACTTTTGTAGGTAGCCTGTTTATTTTTTCTGTCTGCTAATGTTACAAGACAGGAAGTAAATTATGATGACTAGACAAGCAACATTCGAACACTGTTCAAGTAATGTGGATGTTGTAGTTTAGTTCCTTCGCTGGGGTTCCATGAAGGAATGAGGGAAATTATAATGATTTTTAAAACACTGAATCAACTCAACAACACCCAGAAGCTACAACTAGCTATTTGAGACTAGAAAGAATCAGTGTTATTTTTAACAGTGATGATGATTAACTACTGGTCTCTTTACTAAGTCATACTTCTCTAAAATAATGGAAAAATTGATTTCTTAATAAAAATTGGTGATCTTTCTAAAGCCCACAGCTTTAGCAAGTAAACAACCCATGTGCTCGAGAAACAAATGTCTGGATTTCATTCCCCGCTCTGGGTTATGCATGAGGTCAGGCTAGACTGCTGCAATCGTCTTGCTGTCACAAATAACGGGAATGACCTGTAGCTGGTATCTGTCCAATGACCCGCATATTGCTCTTCAAAGTCTGGACAGTCTGTGCTTTAATGCATTATCACCCAAAATTATTTGGTATGCAAGAATTGAGCTTGCTAAGCGGGTAAGTAGACATCTGGTGTCAGCTTGGTTTCTTAAAATTTTCTTCTCCTCCTCCACCAAGAAAAAGTGAATAATGTGATCTGGAAAGCTATCAACCCTAGTAGTTTTACTAACTCTAAGTACAGTATTCAATGTAATGTACAAAATAGGGTATATGGTAATCACCAGTGATAGCATATGGGTAGTGCTATAGAATGTAAGAGTAAGAAAGACAATTTAGCATTAGCTAAGATAGGAAAATTTATAGTATCCAGAAACATCAGAGCTGCAAGATGTGTACATTCAGGCTTCCCATAGGCACAAGATTGGAAGCAACAGACTGAAAGCCAAGTAGCAAATAAACTTGTAACTAATCCAGCATGACTCAATTTGCCTTATTTAGGTTAAGTTAGTATAATTATGTCTGATTACCTTATATAAATTATTTTTATATAATTAAGATAACATAAGGACAAGTACCCCAAGTTTTCCTGCCTTTAAACCTACAGTTCATGCAGAGGCTCCTAAGTCCACCCTTCCTGATGTTTTATCTCTGATCTTAGATAAATCAGATCAGAGTTTTGTACCAGTGGGTAACTTTCTCACTAGTGCTTTACTGAAATTAAAATTTTTACTCTACTAAATAATACAACCTTTAATTTTGATCTACTTTTTGTCTTCCACATTTTGTTACTTTCACTCTAATTTCATAGACATTATTTGTTTATATTCTATAGTACGAAAGAAAATGTATTTGTCATGTCATATCTGCATCACACAACTGCTGAATTTCATTATATTACATGAATGTTAAGTAAAAAACTTTTCATCTATTACTATGAGAGCCAGATATCTTCAGGGAATGTTTCCAAAGCACATATGATTTCCTGGTTAATTTCTGGGGACCAACAGCTCAGAATGCTTTGTTGTGTATTTGTGAATAGCTATCTTTGTTCATAGAATGCATCTATCTACTAATATGCTACAATTACCATTAATTACTTTTCAGATTTTTTTCCAATGTTAGTTGTACTTGGCAGAGAGAGAAAAGTCTCAATCTTTCTTTGTAAATTTAATGAAAACAGGCACCTACGACAAAAAGATCTCAACGCCGCTATGCAAGACGAGTGGAATGTAAGATAATTAAATATTTATTAAGTACTAGAGATGCGTGAGGACAGAGGTGCTTTGAATTTCTCAATCCTACGACAATCTTCAACACTACTTTATTACTTCCTACACACCAGAGAATTTACTCAGTAGGTACAAGTTTATAGGAGACTTCATTAATACAAATGCTCACAGAACTCTATAATAATTCTGTTTTCTAAGTATTTCAGTTGGAATGAAGTCTGGCATACAGTTTGACAGTTAAGATGGTAGTTAGCAATCCATCATTAAGCCAATTATAGAAGCAGGCACTTGAATAGGCCACACATCATCAAAATGTGTACAATGCAGGAAATCATAGAATGGTTTGGGTTGGAAAGGGCCTTAAAAATCATCGAGTTCCAACCGCCATGCTGTGGGCAGGGCTGCCACCCACTAGATCAGGCAAATTCATTTATTTTCAGAAATCTGTCTGTGATATGAGAAGACAAGAAGGTGTATTTATCTGTGTTGAAGCTTTTCTTAACTCTTTTAGCTGCCAAAGCTGTTCAAGAATTGATACTTATCACTACAGTCTAAATTATTAAACTAGATATTTCAGGACTTCCTAACACGAGGATCTTGTTATGTACTGTAATCTGGCTTGCACTTCATCAGACATATCTATTTTGAGTGTTTGTTCAACAAATAAAACTTTATTCAAAAAAGCCTTAGGTATGTGTTGGAAGACAAATTTAGCAGCCATCACCTCAAGAAAGTTGAATCCATATGTCACTCCCAAGATGACAAGGAGAATAACATGTGCCTTGCTGCTTCTGAATCAAATATTAATTTGTTTAGCAGGGCAAGACTGTGTAACACAGGCATTCTACTCACGGATCACACAGCTGCTTGAGGAAATAATCCTACACTTAGCAACCACAGCCCCTTCTATTTTGCAGAATTCTATAGAGAAAAACATGGAGAGCTGGGAACTCAACATTGCTGGTGTCAGCAGTCACTTTCCTGAGGCTATGGTGGTCATGATGATGAGCAGGTCAGCAAGTCTCTTTCCACATGACTGTCAGACATTGTTCTTGGAGCTTCAAGGGGAAGAGTGACCACTAGGCTTCCTGTCCATACCACAGATTCTCATCTTACAGTAGAGTCCTTAATTCAGTATAACTGAAGTGATGATCGAGCTCTGCTTCATTTATATTGTTAGGAACCTAATTTTAACATCTCAGTAGTGAGAGAAACACAGAGAGACATCCCCCGAAATGATTCAGATAAATCTAGATGTATAGAATTGTAGTTATATATATATATATATATACATATATCAGAACAGCTTTTCTAAGTATTAAGATATTTTGGGGTTAAAAGAGAAGCAGACATAGTGCTCATTAAACGGAACCAGCAGGCATCTGATTTGAAATGGGATTAGTTCCCCCATCCTGCTGTGCTGTTTTCATGTACATGGATGGATTAACAAAACAGGTTGGGTTTGGGCTTTTTTTCCCCCCTCATTTCAGTTCAGGACTATCAGTCACTACTTTTTCCTGACTTTGTTGACTAAAACTTTTAATGAATCTATCAGTGGTAACTAGGCCACTGTCAGCAACGATCCTAATACTATCTGACACTTTTTGGAGATTACGGCTCAGTCTGTACATACAGTGATGCATCATTTTAATTTTAATTAGCTAAAAAGACACAACTAAAGACAGTCTTTACTTCTCATTAACTTCAATAGAGGCAACACGTGTACTTGGCAGCAGCATGGAGCTCCACCTGCATTTTACAGAGGCTGATAGATTCAATCAATAGGATACTCAGAAATCTAGCATGTTCAGAGACAGGATTAGGAAAGCCAATGACCACCTGGAAGTGAATCTGGTGACAAATGTGAAAGGCAACAAGAAGGGCTTCTACAGGGACATCTGAGTACCAGTAAAGCCTGCAGGCCCGTTAGACTAGTAGGAAAGTGTGGAGCAAGGAGAACTTAGCCCTCAGTGAAAGAGAATCAGGTTAGGGAATATGTAAATAACTTGGACAACCTGCAATCTGACGGGATGCTTCCATGACAGCTGAGAAATCTGTCCAACATCGCTGCAAGGCCACTGCCAAACATCTTCAAAAGGTTATGGCAATCAGGAGAAATCTTTGACTAGAAGAAAGCAAATGTCATCCCTATCTTCAAAAAGGGCTAGAAGGAACATCCAGGGAACTACAGGCTGGTCATCCTCACCTCAGTTTCTGGGACAAGTTGCTCAGTCTGTAGAGCCTCCATCCTTGGAGATATTCAAAACATGACTGGATACAGCCCTGGATACAACCTACTCTGGCTTACCCTGCTCTGAGCAGGAGCTCGGACCAGATATCTCCAGAGGTGCCTCTCTGTCTCAGCTGGTATGTGACTGCGTGTGTGATCAGAAATGCTGCAGAGTGTACCTCAAATCAATACGTCAAATCTATTGTACAAATTCTTTTGATGGGGTTTTCTTGTCTACTTTCTATCTTCTTCTATGTTTAGGCATCTAAGTAAATTAATAGTGGTCTTTCTTAACATGGTGTTAAGGCATTAACTCCTCCTTCTGCAGGTAAGTAGTTTCCAAGTGTACAATTAGTGCAAATGCACAATCAGAGCTGGAAGAAGGCAGGGCTATGCAAACAGCCTGGACACAGGGACGCTTCAGTGTTTGCTGTATGATTTCACTCACTGCACAGGAAGCAGATTTTTCCCACTCTTTTGTTGCTGAGTACTGATTTTTGGCCTATAGAATTTTAATTCTTAGAAATAAACGGGGGTGGGAACCACTCAACAGATCAGCCCCTACCAATATCCTGTCAAGGAGCAGTTTCAACATGAAAAAAATACTGAGGGACAGTAGCATGAAGATGTCACTTTTCTTGTGTTTGCTGCTAAGGAAGACTGCAGCATGAAGACAGCAAAGCCTATTTTTGTCCTTTGATAGCACAGCCAATGCAATACATTCTTTAAGTAAGTATAGAGCATTTGCTAAAATACTGAAATGCCTACATACTTCAGAAGCAGTACCTTAATCTTGTACAGTAGGTAGTGATATACATCTTGCTGCTCTCTAAAATAAGTAACTATCTCACTGTATACTTTTCAGGCCAGTATTTCAACATGTGGAAAGCTATTAAATGCTAGTAATTTTTATAATGCTGTGAGCAGGAGGTTATCTCTGCTGTGAAATCAGAGCTCTCTGCACTACTCACATTTGGGGAGCCACTGGATCTCTGGCACTCCCCCAAATTTCTCACATAATATTACATACCTGTTAGCTAAAACTGTAATTAAACTTTTACTTGAGCAACACGAGACTGCAGGCTACTTAAGATAATTTTCATTAGACCACAGTTCAACAACCAGAAGGCTCTGGTAACAACTGTGGAAGTATTCATAGTAAAAAAAAGCAAGTTCATAGATTTTCAAATATACAAAGAATGGAACAACTGGATAACTGATCCTGGTGAAGAGAATGAAAGATACAGAGCATGGTGACATATTCAACTCTGGGCAACAACTTCGTTCAACAGTGCAGAAATAAGTCTTGGGTAACAGCGTGAACTAACTCCTTTAAAGGTTGTGAGGAAATTCCAGCAAAGGACGTGGCGTTTTGTGAAAAGGCCAAAGGTGATTGTGTGAGAAATACTCTAATGAGGGAGTGAAGACTAGTATTACTGACAGACAGAACAAGGGCTGATGCTCAATGAGATAATAAAGCTGATTCAGCATAGAGGCAATTGATCAGAAACTCTGAAGAGGACAAAGAATTTGCCTTTGATGCTGATGAATTGAAAAGCCAGAAGAGAGACAGAGACATTATGTCAGCAAAGAAGATAATCCTCACAATGCAATTTTGAATGAACTTTAGAACACAGTGAAAGGCACAGGAATTAGAGAAAGAAGTTGATAACAGCTGAGGTGTGAAATGACGGACTGCTGAGACAGTCATCAAGGCTGATACATAGGAAGAAATAAGATAATATAGGGACAATCTTCACGTATTCAAATTAAAAGTCTAAATGACTGGAGAAAATCTGATCTGAACGTACTGTGCCTGTGTTAGCTATGGTAACCACCCTCAAGGAGGTGCCAAAAAGGTACAGATTTGAATCAGGTGAGGAAAGCCAGGTCAGCAATGGGGATGGAGAACCATGAGTCACCAGAATAAGATGTGAATTAATGCCAAGCTCATGGATAAGAGAACTAGAGATAGGGCTCACAGCTGTGAGAACTTTGGGGGATGTATGACACATCCTGATTAAAAGCCGAGTAAAAGCCAAGAATTAGAAGGGAAATCAGACAAAAGGGGAAAAACAAAAACCCAACATGAAGACTTTATTTTAGAAACTGTCGGATGATATTGAAAGGTCAATGAAGAGTAAGAAGTGCTGGGATTTGGGTAGGAGAAAGGCGTACCTAGATTGTGAGAGCACTTTCAGTGACTGGTAGAAATCCAGAAATCTGTAAATTTCTGGATGATCAAAGAGCAAACCGAGGCCGTGCCAGAAACAGTAGACAACACATTCAGTTAAGCTGAAAAGAAGTGTAAAAAGCTCTGGCTGATCACTAAAGGGCCAAGAAGCATTGTAAACGATAATCTATGGATGAAAAAGCAATGCATAAGCACCACTTAGAAATTAAGTGCTATGTCAACATTATAATTAATCACTGAGATCTTATTAGGATTAGGAAATCACGTGTTCTTCCAAACAGAAAATCAGGATAAACGAGTTACTAGAAAAACTTTTTCCAGAACATGAAGGCGGGAAAGTCATTCCTCTCTTTTGTCTGCCATTCATGGCTTGTTTGAACAGCCACAGACAGATTTATCACGTCGCTGATCCACTCTAATCAGCAACCTGCTAGAAGCCTTTGCTTACAATACATAGCCTGCTGTTGCTCCACTCTCATGTGCTGTGACTGAGGAATAATTTCAGGTTGGCTCAGCTTCCTCCATTCCATTAATGTACACAACTGTAGATTTCTTTTTTCTAACCTCGGACAACACAGAACATGCTTTTCCACAACTAATTTTTCACACTAGTTGGATATTCTATTTCAGGGGCAATTGTCAAGCCAAAAAAATTAACAACGAGCAATCTGCTTCTCCATCTGGTTTACTGAGGTGACAGCTGAGAATCAGACCACTGGCATTGTAGTTGCCTTCTAAAACTTTTCTCAGCGGTGTCTCTTTGAGTTTGGTGCTGAGTTCACCCACTGTCCAAAACAAGCCTACATCTTCTTCTTTCACACTTTAGCTAACAAAACTAGATTTTAATGGAGGAAGATCTCAGTTTAATGAAGGCACATAAGGTCAGTGAGTAGAAGAATGTGTAAAAGATAGAGACTGGTGGTGTGACAGTACCCTGAAACAGTTTCATGTTGTAGAACGACACAAACATTTCATACAGTGATCAGTGGAGAAATTTCCTAGATTTGTATTGCAGAATAAGAAGGTCATTGAGGAGAGAAACTGGAGGAAAATGGTAATAAGGGGAAAAAGCAAAAAACAGAAAGAGGCTAGAGCAGAAAGACTTGGGCTGCCATTAATCATGTATTCATGCAGTCATTTTAATTAATCTCTACTGCTGCTTTCTACTCTTCCTGCTATCTCGACACAAGCTCTGCTGTGCCAAAATGAGTGTCTGGGCAATCATGCAGTGAACTAGACAAGAATCTGGTTGATGTTGGTTACTTTTCAGCACATAACTCAAGTCAAAATAACAGGAACAAAATGGATAGAAGCTGTGAACACTTAAGCTGGCATTGCTGCCAAGAGGATCACGGGATCACGGCCAGAAGGGCAGACATTCCAAAGGGACTGGATAAATCATCAGGAGGACTGTGAGCGAGGGCTAAGACTTTGGTGATGTTACATCTAGTTAGATCCAATTTCAGACAGCAGGAAGGTCAATCACATTGCCACCCCAAAAATCCTTACACCAAATATAGCAATAACATAGCTGAAGATACAGTCATTCCAATGAGCTGATCACAAAAAGCTTTTGTCTTTGTTCTTCTGCTGGATCACCTCAGTTCACCTTGGAGTAGCCATAAGATCATCAGATCCAAAAAGAAGCAAATGAACAGATGAGGGAGAGAACTGCCTCTCTGCAATTAGGTGTAACGCCACACACTAAGGGGGCTAAAACTAGTCAATAAAGGGTTAAAATGATATGTTACAGAAAAGGTCAAACACTGAGTAAAGTTAAAAGAGCACTGAAAGTATAGGAAGAGACAATAGATCACAAAACAGAAGAGTCAAGACAGTGGATACAGCAAGGTTTTTATACCTATATATATTCAGTCTTCCGGGGCGAAAGCTAAAATAAACTAGGAAAAGCTGGAAAACACTGAAACAACAGATCTGAAACAAATAAACAAACAAAAACCAGAGGAAAAAAAGCCTAAGACAAAAACAAAAGAATTGGAGAAAAATTGTATTTATTAGCTGCTGACAGAGAACTGCCCTAAGAACATTAAGATCCACCGCAGTGCCTGGAAAAGCCACCATCGCCTGACCTACAGAGGAAAAAAATTTCCCTGACCCAGGGGAGAGCAAAGAAGAAAGAGAATGAAATCAGGCTGATTTTGGAATGTTTGGAATGTTATTTTTTAGGTATTTTCAAGGGGGCAGACCTCACCTAACTGTAAATTTTAACTTTTCTCTTTTCCTGTATCTTTTAATATATATGTGCAAACCTACACAGATACTTACATTTGAACAGTGCTAATGCTATTCATTATCTTCACTGGGAGCTTGCTGCAGTATCTTTAATAATGCCTAAGCAACCCCACCTCTCCCTGGACTCCTGCTTGACACAGTATTTTTCAGTAAAAATACATTTTAGCTTTAGAAATTCTACGTCTTCACTTAGGAAGATGGAATTAATACGCCCTCAAAAGACCGGCACAAGCTTTTGTTTCTAATTGTCAGCTATTTAGAGCGAAGAGACTAATGAAGTTAAAGACCTGACTTCATGACACAGGGAGCAGAGTATCACTTTCAGTTCTGCATTACCCCCTCAGCTGCCTTCCCACCAGTGCTTACAGGGCTGTACTGTGAAACGAAGTAATGAATTGATCTGAGTTAGAATTAATTTTCTTTCTCTTAAACCAGTTATCCAGTCCCTTGTGTCATCTCATTGAGACTGAAACATGGCAAGGAAACAGCGTGGGAACACGACCAAGCAGCCAGGGGAAGGTGAAGCAGTGGGAATTATTAAAATACGATTACTGCCAAAGCCTCCCTAAAATGAAAACACAGGCTCAACAGAAAGGAGGAAAAAAAAAAAAGAGAGAGAGAGATGAAACACATTTGTTTGCTGCTAAACCAATTTTCCAGTGAAAGTAAATTCCTACCTAGAATAATGTGTACTGATGAAGCAAGGGATTTGGGAGGAAATATATACATGTATGTACATATACAAACCACATCATGGGTACTAATTAAGACTGAGCAGCATTTTTTTTTCATAATGTTGCACCTGAAACATTTTCTTTCACTATTTTTAATGCACTGACCTCTATGTTTTAAATGAATTTTTTACAAGACAAGTAGCTCAATTACCAACAGCCATACTGTCTCCCACATGTCAACACGTCATCTGTTTACAAGACTCGTGGCTTTTTTGCCACTGGATTTCACAGTTGCTGATACACTGTGGCAATAGGGTGTTGAGGCATCAGATTGTGGAGGGGAAATTATTCCAATATTTATATATTTCATAATCCCCCTCACTGTCACCTGACCAGCCTCTCCTTTCTGTTTTTAAGTCCTCTACTCCACACACACCCTTTTCTCTCTCCATACTACTTCTGCAAATTGTTCCGCTATCCTCCAACAGAAGTAAATCCAAAGTCCAGCCACTACTTAAAAGCTGCAAAGGAAATGACTAACACAGAGAGGGTTCTTCTTCCTTCTTGACAGAATTGAAAAAAACGCACCAAGAAAATACAGTGAAAGGGATAAAAAATAAACCATAGGGAAATGTGTTTTGAGAGACAAGATTCTGGAAGCTGACGTAGCTCTTTCGTAAGAAATCCCACTTTGACGTATAGGAATGCATTGTGGGTAATTTTCAGGAGCTGCAGAAATTCTCAGGAAGATACAATCTGCCCGCTGCGGCTTAACCGGCTGAGTGCAGGCACACAGCTGAGTCAGTTTTGCTTTCCGTTCCGACAGCACTCACAGTCTGTGCTTGGTATTTCCCATCACATTAAATATGCACACGTGTGACTTTAACGCTGTTACGCTTTCTCTGCTTCCATTTTCCTTTTATGCACAGAACTTTTAGCCCTGTTCAACAGTAACTTTTTTCCCTCCTTCCTCCCTGGGTACACGAAGTGAAAACTAACAACAATCCCTGAGGACTGTTTTTCTCCCAGAAAGCTCAGGGTAGAGTAAGCCCACCCTGAGCCAACTAAAGAACGTCACTAAAATTCAGCAGTGATTTGCCCATTTTGTATATTCACGTGGTATCTGATCATAGAACCACAGAACATCCTGAGTTGGAAGGGACCCACAAGGATCACTGCGTCCAACTGCGGGCTCCACATAGGACCACCCAAACACCAGACCTCAGGGCTGGTGGAGAGCGGTGTCCAAACGCTCCCTGAGCTCCGGCAGCTTCGGGCCATGACCACTGCCCTGGGCAGCCTGTGCCAGGGCCCGACCAACCTCTGGTGAGGAACCTTTTCCTAACACCCAGCCTGACCTCCCCTGACACAGCTCCATGCCGTTCCCTCGGGCCCTGTTGCTGTCACCAGAGAGCAGAGCTCAGCGCTGCCCCTCCGCTCCCCTCGTGAGGAAGCTGTAGGCTGCCATGAGGCCTCCCCTCAGCCTCCTCTGCTCTGGGCTGAACAGAGCAAGGGGCCTCAGCCGCTCCTCGCACATTCTGCCCTCCGGACCCTTCACCATCTTCGTAGCCCTCCTTTGGAGGCTCTCTAACAGTTTCATGTCCTTTTTATATTGTGGCGCCCAAAACCACACACAGAGCTCAAAACAGTCAGGGCAGAGCGCTCAGAACACGCTCGAGAACGGAGGAAGGACGACGAACACCACTGAGCCGCAGCGGCCGCACCACCACCCGCCCTTCCCCTCAGCCGCCCCCGGCCCCCGCAGGGGAGGCACCGCAGCCGGGCACAGGGAGAGCCTAACGGCGCCTGCGAGCGGGGGTGCTCGATGCCCGCACGCAGACGGCCAGCCTCCGGCTCGCCCCGCCCCTCCTCTCCTACCCCCCCCGTCCTGCCGGTGCGGTGGTCTCGGCCGGAAGCGGTGGGCGGTGCCTGGCGCCGGGCTCCGGCGGCGCTCGCTGGCGAACAATAGTGGTGCGCGGCGCGGGGCGGGAGGCGGCAGCGGCCCGGCGAGGCGGTGCGTGGGGGGCCTGGGATGCTGGGGGCGACGGCGGTGGAGCAGCAGAGAGAGCTTCCGCCGCCGTGGTGGGTGGGCGGCGAGGGGGCGCGAGGAGCCCGAAGAGGGAGCTGGGGGCAGCGGGACGGGACGGGACGGGAGAGGCAAGGGGAGGGGGGGGACGCGGGGCCAGAGGGGCGGCGGAGGGGCTCGGCCCGCTGGGCC
>WBMW01002484.1:495688-590961 GCA_013396635.1 Penelope pileata | reverse complement strand
GGGGGCAGGGCGGGGCGCCTGCTCGGAGCGTGCTGAAAAGTGTTCGCAAAGCTTTGAGAACTTGTGTTGTGTTCAGGAGTTTTCTTGCTGTCCGGACCAGGTTCCGTTTCTGGTGATGGTGGTTTTGGAGACTTTCGAAGATAGCACCTGTTGGTTGGGTGTAGGGATGCGCTCAGGTTCAGGGGCTTCCACAGGACTCTGGCCTCAGTGTAGGTCAGAAGGTGTGCGTGGTTGGCCATCGCTCAGGGCTGCCAGGCAGTGTACAGGGGGCTGTGCCTGAAGCTGACTTAAACTGCTGATCTCAGAATGTAACTTCCTTGGAAGCAGATCAGCGTTTAACGGGCAACAATCAGGTTTGTTTCGTGCTTTCATACGATGATAACACATGCAGTGTGTCAGAGCTCCTTAAAGTTTGCAAAATGTGACGTAGGAGCTTTGGCTATTATTAAAAGACTGATCTTGTAAGTGTTGTCTCTGGTCTCCAGAACAGGACGGGTTCAGTTTGTCTGTACAGATTTAGAATTTGAAGCCTTGTTTTGCAAATGAGTTTACCCATCTTGTTGGTTTTCTTCATGTCTGACGTAAGCGTTGGGCGTGAATGATCAGCAGATGAGAGACCTGGCTTCCCTTATTTAAGTCAGATAAGNTTTTTTTTTTTTTTTATCTAGTATAAACATTGTTTTTGGACAACAGAGTAATTCCTTCCACTTACAGGAAGTGGTATTTGCTAGTTCTGCAGGCGTGTGACCACCTAGAGTAATCTGATCTGGTAAGGGCAATTGAATATGAAGATTTTAAAGCTGATACATGAGTGTTCTGGTTTTTTGATGACAGCCAGTAAGGTTTGGTTTGTCTGATATATGTGAGAGTACACTGAAAGTCTAGAGATCCCTTTTTCTGATGGGACATTGCTGTGGGATGTGAGCACTGTGCACGGTGGTCTTGTGGCTTATTCTGAACTTAAGAAGACCATTATATTCCCAATTTCTTATTTTGCATAGTAAAAGAAAAGTATTAATGTCTTGGTCATTGCAACATAAAAAATGCCTCATTTTCTGCTCCTTTGTCTTCTGTGCACCTATTTGAAAAGATGTGCTGTCCCTTTTATAGGGAGAGGAGGCTTAAGTGCAGTGGTGGTTGTGGAAGTGACTTTATGAAGAAACTTTGTAAGAATCTTTAGGCAAACCAATGTATGACCTAATTCTTTGCCATATCTAGGATCACATTCCTGTTACTTCTGGCACATCTGTTGCATTCATCTCCTGTATTCTACTATGATAAAGACTATGATTTATATATATATCTCTAAACCAGGAGTCTTTTGGCAGTTCTGGGTAGGGAATGACATGGATCATTCACTCAGAATATTATGCTGGATGTTTTCGTATCAACTTGCGGCTTATATTTTAACGGACTTCAGGTAACTTGTTGCACAGAATCAACTAGAATTTGTATGTGTGTAATAGTATATTTAACAAGTGTCATTCATTCTTGCTAATAGTTTATTTTAATTTAAAGTCGTATTTAAAAATCCAAGAAAGTAAAACATGCACAAGTTTCATTTTGTTCAGTTATATTTTTAACTGATTCAGGAAGTGAAATAGGCTGTTTTAGGAAGAGGTTTATTCAACAGCTATGACACTGCTTGAGGATTATTCCTTTTTAGTGTTGATGTGCATGTGTAATTATTCCTTCCGTGACCTGTCACAGCCAAAGATCTTGCAGGATGCTTAAGTATTTCCACTGTTTACGGCACCCACGGTAACTTTCATGCGTGAATTTCTGGAAGTGATTTTGCTCATTTCCTTGTTTAAAATGGTGTAGTATTCTACTGCTTTAAGGGAAACAGAATTTTCATTCCCGCTAGCATCTGTTTCCTTAAAGCTGCATCTGGTAAATTCAGGCACACGAAAATGACCTAACTTAAAACTTAGCTGTCTGATCTCCATCTGAAGCAGACTTTCTCAAAGGTACTGTACAATAAATTTTGTTTATATAAATGTATGAAATTTATTGTACAAAAAAAATATAGCTAGCTGCACATTATAGATAAGTATTGGTGAATGTGTCCTCACATCTGTGAGTTCAACAGCTGTAAAAGTTTGCATGTGGATAGCAACGTTCTCAATCATCTTGGTTAAGCAGGATGAGTAATTAGCAACGAGCAAATCTGAGAACACCCTAGTATTTAATAACTCAACAAGTTTCTTCCTGTATCAGTATTGTGATGTGTCTTGGTCTTTACCTGCCTGACGTTTGTTTGTTTTTATAACTTTGCTTGGACAGTCACTCAATAGTGATACATAATTGAAATAAACATTCAAGTTCTTTTTCAATCTTTTTGTACAAAAGACTCCTGTACAGAAAGCTTAGCCTGTGAATGGCCACATAGTTGCTGAATTTCTGAACAGGAAAAAAGTTGCTTATTCTGTTATAAAACCTTTTTTTTTTAATCAGAAATATTGTCACAATCTTAATTTTTTTGGAATACTATATTTTTAGTGTTTAAGTGAAATGAAAACTTAGCCTAAGATTTGGCTGTTCTTCTCGCTGTGTTTAGTTAATTCACAGAAACTACTGGTTTGAGTGTAGCTTGGAGTTTGGCTGTAGTGTCTGCTACTGAACTTGTTCAGGAGTGGTGTGTATGAATAACAGGGTCCATTTCTCTCAAGGTTGAAGGCAAAATAAGGAGAAAAGGGCAAACAAGCATGCAGAATAATCAGAATGCTAAGATGCAGATTTAAACTTTCTTGAATTACGTCGTCAACTTTTCTTGAGAAACGGAGAGATTAATGTAGAGGAGAGCTTAGCGGTGCTTTTGCTGATCTTCACTCTAAATCAAGGTGGGCAAAAGGACAGTGTTTTTATCTGTAATGCTTGCCCTTACAGCTCATTTCGTTTGAGGATTCATTCTGAGGGAAACCGAGTGGGCTAAGCTACGCATAAACACTTCATGTTTTATTCCCAAACTGTCTTTTATCTGAAGGATCATTATTAGGTGATTTAGCATGTTAGAGTGTTAACACGATGCTTAAACTTTAGGATACACAAAATACTTCAATATGAAATACAAAGCCATAATACAATGTTTTGGGGAGCGCAGCTGGTTCTGTATTGCAGCATTAAAGGTCTAGGTAGAGTGTAGAATATATAGGTGGTGTGGATCTGCTGGGATTTATTACTGGCTTTTGTATGCCTTATACAAGCAAAGTGAGCGTCAGAGATTGTGTACGGTCTTGTTTTTGAGTAGGTGCAATAGTAGTAATCTGCAATTGAAACAGGAAATGTTTTAAATTCAAGTGTAACTAGATTGCGTAAGCTAGGAAATAATGTGTTGTATGTTGGTTTGAGACCAGTTTCTTCTCAGGAACCTTTTCACTGAAGTTTTCGAAGTTTAATAATCACAGCTTTGTTTTCATTATTTGTCATAGATGCTGTATTTATCTTGCCCTGTTCTTATGCTGGTATATTTAATGCAGAATTGTTTAAAAGTGTGTCTGTTTCCTGAAATTCAAGGGTATGTAACGGAAATAAGAATAGGTGGGAGAATCTGTTTGAGCTGATTCTTATTTACTGTTTTGCTTATCTGGTGCTTCTGATTGTTAACATTGTGGAGTTAGCTGACAAGCCAACTGGCTTGCTTCCATTTCTGTTCAGAGTTGAACAGTGGCTGAATAGTAAATGGCAGGAGTTAAAACCTAAATCTGTGTTGCAGGGCTTCTAACGTGAAAGAGGAGCTGGGGGAGTAGATAACCCAGTAGTTATGTTGGTTAATGTTAAGCATAGTTAATTTTCTGTGGCCCTTTAAGGTGTGAATAGACTCAGTATTTCAGGCAATTTCAGCGTAAGATTGAGTGCACCCTAGTCCTGAAGTTGAGACAACGATGCTATAAACAAATCTGTCCTACTTCTTTTTTTTTTCTTTTAAAGTCTATAAAATCTTGTGTCATACCCTCATTGTGTGTTCTCTGTGTTCATCTTTGAAAAATGTGGTTTAATTCTTAAAAGCTGTAAGTACCCAAATTTCACTGTTTTTCCTCTTGATCTTTACAGAAGAACATCTCACTGAAACATAATACATTGTAAGGTATAGCTGAAAGGATTGGAAACTTTTACTTTCGTTCTGTTCCAAAATATTACACAGTGTTGTTTTTTTTCCCTCAACGTTAATAAAATAACAGGAACTGAAATGTATTATTCTGGCAACAAAAGCTAAAAACTCATTGTTATCCTTTAGGGCAGACAAATGAAAACTTGTTTTAAGGTAGCATTTGCAGTCCAGGGGTATGACTAATTTCTGCAAACTTGAATGGACTTGTGGAACTAGCTGCAGCTTCCAGTAAACCTCTTAACTATGAAATCAAGTCCAGACATGGTTGGAGATGCTGTTATTAATCCTTTAAGTGCTACGTGTAAGTACTGCTGAGTAAGTCGAGCTGTATGGCCTGTTCTAAAACCACATTTTTGAACTCTCAAGTTAGAGAAGTTCGTGATGCAAGCAAGTAATTTGAACAGTTAATGTTAACTTACGTGCTGTCATACAGAATACAGAAACTCGGTCTCACGGCTTCTGTTCTCTTCTAGGTAAGCTTAGTAGTTTTTTCTTACAAAATGTGAGACATTTCTGACGTGGTAGTTCCTCTAATAAGGTTCTCAGCAGAATTCATTGGTTCATTTAGTACAGTAATAAAATCTTTTTAAACATGTTTACAAAATCCATGTTCCGTACAAGACTCAGTTGGATCTATGTTCCGTCTTCTATAGGATGTGTTTGCTGTATGGTAAAACAGGAGTATAGCTGATAGAAATATGATGAGAGCTTTTTTGTACACACCTGATCTATGGAATGCACTGGCTTTATCAAACAAAAGTGAAGAGAAAAGTTTTAATTTATGAACAAGATAATGTCTATTGTTTGTCTGGTTTTGGAGGTTAATGAATAGCACTGGCGTTTTTCCTTCAAGCTAATCTAGTAAATCAGAAGATTTGACTCTTAAATGAAATTGCATACATACATTTAGTTTTAAATCTTGTCAGGCAGATACATTGGAGATAAGTCTCTAATTGCCACATTTTTCAGTGTTGGCAGAATTGTACAAATAAGTTTTTTTCCTACCCCTAGTCATTTAGATGTGAGGGTGACTTGCTGTCGTAGGTAGTCATGGGCTGGTTTTATTTAATGTATTTTGAAGAGCTCTTGAGGTAAGAACTCTCCTCTTTCATCAGTCTGAATGATCTGAGTGGTAGATGGACATGAACATTTAATGTCTTGCGAAGCATTTCCTTCTGTGCTGCAGGTCCTGGCCCTGCACACGAGACAAATCGAAATTGAGCTTGTCTGATCTTAGTGTTTTGAATGGAGATGAGCAGTTGTTCAGGGGCTGTTTCAGAGGCTGGGTAACCATCTGTGTTTCAAGGGCAGTACTGTATGCAGGCAAGGAGGAAAGCTGAGGAGAGCAGCAACTGGAGTGCTTCACAACTTGTAGTCAAAGCCAGTGCTCTTAAAGTAGGCAGCCACGGACTGAAGCTATTCACAGGAGTTTGTTCTTTCTTATTTATGGGATTAAAGGAAAATGTGTGTGTTCATCACCAATATTTCTAGAGGTAACTACTTATGATGAAGTGGATTGTGCCCGAGAAGCATTTCTCCAGTGGCTGTGAAGGCAGTCTCCAACTAGCTAAAACTAAAGGTGTTACATATATATTTATATATATATATATATATTTTTAAAGTGTTCAACATCTATTTCACCCACTTTGCCAAGACTATTGAAATCTGTATTACGAAGTGCATTCCTTCTTCTTTTGCCGCCCTTAGTAACCATATGTACTTCATGAAATTAAGGAATTTGTGTGTATGATGGACACTAGCATTATGCAGTTTTTCTTTCATTATGGTCAGGTATAAATCTTACCCATAAGTATTTTTAAATTCTTTGAAGATATTTCAATATGGCTTTAATTAAGCAATGTTAAAGAACAATTTATAATTGAAATAATTGACTTTGTGTCTAGAACTGTTCTTGTTAATTTTAATTCATTCCATCTTAAATTCTGTGGGGCTTTTTTGTTTTTTCTCTCCAACTGCTCAAGCTAAGGTTGTTCACCATTGCAAAAACAACTTGTTCCCAGCATCGCATTATAAATTGCTAAGAATAGAACACAGACTTTTCTTTAACATGGAGCTGCAAGACCAACTAAGGAGTTTTAAAAACAACAACAAAAAACACTGGAAGATAAGCAGGCAGGCTAATGATCACTTCTTTTAATGAAGACATTTGTTTGTGAAGGCATGTGAAGTAGTCTTGATATTCAAGAGCATTCTTCTTGAATTGAACTTATTTATTGTTATTACAGCTATCCTCCAAGTAAAACAGTTGTTCCAGCCAACTTCATTTATAAATGTGAGCAAGCATTTCAATTTAGTTCTGTATCTTATTACGAAGAAGAGTTGTACATAGTTGCTGTAGATGTGCCAGTTGCAAGGACAGAATTTGAGTCTTTGTAGACATCTTCCCTTCAGAAGAAAACTTTAATTTGATGCAGACTGACTTATTTTCTAGTATAAATACTTTAAAATGGATAGAATTTATTGATTGCACACTTAGTTTTACAGTAGATGGTCTCCCTCTTCTCTGCTACTTTGCTTTTAGGAATAACTGGAAGTTACAAAAATGTATACTATTTCAGATATTGTATGATCACAAATTTGTTTTCAAAATCATATCGCAGGAGTGGATTAGGACTCAATGTTGAGAATTATAACAGTATAGAGGAAGGGTTTCTGCCTTGCTTAGCTTAGGAACTGAAATACTCTGGTTTTGGCCTGAAAACTAGTCTCCTAAGTAGTCTCTTCTGTTCTTAGAAGTGCTGAACATGCAAAGAGTATTGCTGAGAAAGGTGATACTTCCTATTCGTATTTCATAGGTTATTTTTGTCAGAAATTGATGGCAAATGCATTATTCGTTTTGAGGTTTCACAGAATCATTAGTATTAGAAAGAACACTAAGATGATCTAATCCAGTTGACTCATCACCACCTTGCCTACTAAACCATGTCCCTCAGTGCCACATCTGCCCTTTTCTTGAAAACCTCCAGGGATGGTGACTGCACCACCTCTCTGGGCAGCTTGTTCTTATAGCTCACCGTTCTTTCTGAGAGGAAGCTTTTCCTAATATCCAGCCTGAACCTCCCGGGGCACAACTTAAAACCCTTCCCTCTCGTCCTATCACTAGTTACCTGGGAGAAGAGGCCAACCCCTAACTTGATACAACCTGCTTTCAGGTAGTTGTAGAGAACAGTAAGGTCTCCCCTGAGCCTCCTCTTCTCCAGACTAAACAATCCCAGCTCTGTGAGCTGCTTCTCTTAAGACTTGTGCTTCAGATCCCTCACCAGCTTCGTTGCCCTTCTCTGGACACGCTCCAGGGCCTCATGTAGCGAGGAGCTCAAAACTGAACACAGTACATGAAAATCAAATGGGCCTTCATGAGTCCATCCTGCACTTTCTCTTGTTCTGTATGACTGATAATTGTGCTTTTTCTGTTTCGTATAGTCTTACACTCTGGGAAAGAAGAGATCATGCCTCAGCATAAAGAACACTGAGATTTTTTCAGCTGTGTAGTTTTGTTTGGGGGTTTTTCTGGTGGTGTTGTATTTATTCATACAGTAGTGTTCTGTCTTGCTGAATGCGAGATTCACAGAAATAGGTGCATCTGTAACGTTTACAGTGAAGACGAAATGTGTGAACCTTAGAACTTGGTCTGTGCCTCTTAGCTAGCTGCATGTCTACTCTAGGGTTTCCTGTACACTTTCAAGTAGAATTTTCTCAGGTTTGTCAGCACTTAACCCTGATTGGGATTCTCTGCTTTTGTTTTTTCAAGGGTCAACCTCCAAATAAATGCATTTTGAGTGTTATATTAAAAAATTATCAGGATAGCACTACTTAGACCTGTGTATGAAAATTCTGTATAGTGTAGCATGCTTTCTTCAAGCTTAAGCTTTTTTCACATCTGAATTTGTTGTTATTTACCAGAACATTTACAGAGAAATTCTTGATACATCTGTGTTATTAGTAGCCCAGTAAAATATTGCAGGACTATAGAACTTGTGTATTTACCTTCGTAAGTTTTATTTGGGAATTTTTGAGTTTATCTGTGCTTGTTTGTAAGTACGTATGCAGTTTCAGGTACTCAATATCTGATTTTTTGAAAACTCCTCAGTGTTTTATTTTAGAATGTTTTTTATATTGTACTTCTATTTCTCATTTGTTTGCTGATTAATAAAAAATTGTAGTCTATACCAGTGGAATCAGTGATTAGCCTTTCCTACTTTATTTTCGTGCGTTGAATGTTTAATCTGTGGCGATTTAATACCCAAAAATCAAACTAAGAGCATTTTAAACAACTTCATAAATCTTGCTCTTTCTCATTAATGCGGATGATAACTTTTTTCTGGAGAAGTAATGTATTATTCTAATTTTTTTTTTTTTTCAATGAAGCTGCGGCATTCTGTCATTTTTTGTGCAGGTGGTTTGTTTTGTGATTTGCTCAGAAGTGATAGTGTATATACCTACCTGCAAGAGGCAATTCCTCTGGATCTAGCTTTGGGAATCGTTCATTGAATTTGCAATATTGAGTTTCTATTTTTAATCAAAACTGTGTGGTTTTAATAAATGTGTTTTAGTAAAAACTTGGGTAGTTCTTTCCCAAGTTTTACGGGGCTGTTGAAGATGCAGGGGAGAATGGAAAGAAATAAAAAGTTAGTGGGTGTGTTTGGGTTTGTTTGTTGAGTGGGGAGAAGGATGGTATCCCAGAAGCATTGCAGATGGCAGAACCTATTAAGAGCCAAGAACTAGAAAAGATTTGTGCAAAACTGTATTTGTCCCAAACCTTGGTAACTGTGCTTTCTGCAGTTCCCTCTCCTCTTTTTTCACCAAGTCTTAAGTATTTAATTTGGACAGGATTGCTCTGTCCTCCCATTAGAAGATACTGGCTTCATTCTTTCAACTTAGAATGAAATTGGTAGGTGGGATCCTGTGAGCAGAAGAGCAGAGCACAGAAAATTGCGTGAGACTTTTCATGCCAGTCTGTTGGTTTACTTCAGTGATTAGTGTGTTAATGTGAAAGCATGTTTGTTTTCATGATTACTTGTGAGCAGAGATTTTTGAAAATGAGTTGAATATACAGTGAGTGAACTCCTTTCTTTTGTGTCTTTGCAGGTGTACCAAAGTCAGATCTTCTACATACAAGATCTTTAAGGGGGCACAGAGACTGCTTTGAAAAATTCCACTTAATAGCAAATCAGGACTGTCCACGATCAAAGCTCTCTAAAAGTCCATATGCAGAAGTAAAAAATATTTTGAGCAAAAAAATTAACTGGATCATACAGTATGCACAGAACAAGGAGATAGACTCTGATACTGAAAGCTCAAAAACATCCCAGCACCCGCTTTTTAACTTCAGACATCAGACTGATAGAAAATTACTCCCACAGTTTGATTCCCCAGTACCTAGATACTCTGCAAAATGGATAGATGGAAATTCTGGAAGCATCTCAAACTGCTCACAAAGTCTGTTAGAACAAAGAGAAACCACTGATTTCAGACTTGATATGTTACAAGAAACAGGTGCTACATTCTGTTGCAACAGTGTTTTGTGGTCTAAGCACAACCAAGCCCAAAAACCTGAAAAAACTGAAAGTGATTCGCTCACCAGTGTTCACAGAAGACATCCTCGTTACAGCAGGGAAGAATGTAAGTATATTTCTCTTTACATACAACCTAGCAAGAAAGGGGTACCCTATGAAATATCTCTTGATGTTTCCACAAGGCATTACTTCACAGCTTGAAATGCAACTTTAAACAGTTTGAAGTTGCTATAAAATCCGTGAATAAGATGACTAAATAGCTAAGCAGATGGGAGGGAGGCTGTTCTGTTTTTTTGTTTTGATATGATCTTGGTTTTTTGTTTTTTAACTTCCCTGTTATGCTCCAGAGTGATACAGGGCATGTCTAATTCATGCAAAAAAGTTACTGTTAGAGTTGATGGTAGTGAATCTTTACTGTCAGTCATGGTGGTCACACAGTTCTGCTTGTGCCAGCTAGAAAACTCCTGAAAGCAGCCATCTTGTTGAACATCTCAGGTCTCTTGAGTTACCTTTTGCACAGAGCCACTCTAAACAATAAAGGAAATTAGAGGTAAAGTAGCAGGGCAAACTTGTGAAGCAGCATACTGAATTAAATGTTCTCAATAGCAGCAGACCCTCAGTGTTCACTTCTAGATTTTTTTTTTCCTTCTGCATGTTGAGCATAGGAAAGTATGAAGGCCCTTATGCCATGTCATCTCGAAGGCTGTAGCAGTAGACCTGGTGATTCTTGTGGTAACTGTGGTGATGTTGAAAGCAGTGGAAAATAAATGTTCCTCTTACTTTAGAAGATCACTAGAAAAGTCTTCAGAACTACATCCAGGGTATGGCAGTGTCTTCAAAATCAGTTTATGTAAGATGTGTTAACTGCTGGTTCCTAAAGATCTACACAGTTACCATGATGCTTTTACAGAGCAGTGCTTGGTCCTAAACAAGGATACATTGGCTTTTACTCTTGTAGATAAGGAAAGTAACTGGGGAGTGTTTCAGAATTTCAGAAGACCCAAGAAAGATGAAAAAGCTAGCAAAATGGTCAGTGGAAAATTTAGATAATGGAAAAACATGGCAACAATAGAATTCATAATAGCAGAAGAGAGTGAGAAAAGGGGATTTTGTAAAAAGTTGGAATCAGCTTCTTTAGACTCCCATCTTTAAACTAGCAAAACTTGTCCTTGCCAAATTTGGTTATTCTTCATTATTTACAAAAAGATTTTAATTGCTGTATGGTATTTCATGTTGCATTTGCACCTTTGTAGTAAATTAGTAGCTTTAAAGTCATAAATCAAAACAGATGTGCTGTTTGACCACCTGTCCTCTGGAGTCATAAATTGGGATTAAATAAATCAGGACAGAAGTTAACAGAGGAATTATGAAAGCTTGACCTGGTTTATGGGGTTATCTAACTGCAGTTAGTCACTTGGAATTTCTCTCTCTGATCTCTGATTTCAGGACGGGGGAATATAAAGCTCTTTTAAGCATGATAACAGTTATAATTTCCACCCCTCTCTGTTGTGGCTACGTAATACATTTCTAAGGCATTTTTGCTGTGTCATAAGTAATCTTTTTGCAGTGTTTAGCTCTTCTACCTTGCAAGACAGTCGTGTGAAGACTTTGTGCTTATGTAAAGTTTATTGTATAGATAAACTTAGTCAGACTTTCTGTGCCAAAATTAGGTACCTTCTTACTGTAGCACCTGTGCTGTAACAACAGCATTCTACTAAAAAAACAAACCAACCACAAAACAACTGTTGATAATGTAACTGTAAGTAGCTTGGTCAACTTTCTAACTTACCTCAGCTGTGCAAAGAACCTTTTTGTCATTTAAATTCAGCATTCTGTTCCTTTTTCCTTTCCCTCGTGTATCAGAATTGTGACACAACGCAGTCCTGTCCTGATACATACTCAGAGGAAGTATGTGAAATCTGCTTACTTGCTACAGCTGATGAAATGTTGATGAAAACAATGAAGTAGAAAGTAACTTCCTACCACTGAGTCTAGAAAGAGGGAAAGATTTCTTGTTTTTTTGTTTTTTTTTTTGTTTTGTTTTTTTGTATTTACTTTTAAAATATTGATTGCTGTATTAAATCTGATCAGGATTTCCAAGGAGGGTAAAATGTGAGAAAGGAATTTTCTGTTCTATTGGTCGCTAAAGGTAGGAAGGAGCTCTACTGTGATTGGCTGTTGCAGGAGGCAAGTGGATCTCTTTCACTGTTACTGGCCTGATGTCTTGAGTAACAACAAACAGGCTGTCGTAGCTGTTGCCAACTTCTTTAGTTTGGCAATAACAACAGAAAGTTAATACCCTACAACTGCAAGATGTGAGAAAGGTTGGAAGAGAAAGCATAAGAAAATGAAGTAGTTTCCTGTGTAAATAAAAATCAGAACTTAACAATATAAAAACTTGTGGCATTCAGAAATCCCTGAACAAAAGCTGTGTGATTGCATCATGTTTTTTTCCTCAGACTCTCTTCTCACTATTTTTCTTCTCACTGCATGTGAGATGGTTTTGTTAAGCTGCAGCATTTTAGGTGAGAGAGTGGAGGACTAACAGGGTATTAAAGTTTCTTTCAATGTCCTGTATACATTATTTTGGTATGCATAAGGCATAGAACTTTCTAGACTGCAGATTGTGTACAGAAAATTCTGTCCCAAAGTAATTTTCTGTGGGCTTGCAAAAAATATAGCAGGACTTGCTTCAGTCTTGCCTGCTTACTGTCAATGAAACAGAGGTACGTGCAGGGGTCAGACTGTCACAAGTAGTCAAAGAAGTGTTAAAAGGGGACAGGCAATTTACAAGCAGTTCTGATTCTGGATGTTTCTATTTTGAGTGCTTGAGTTTCCATCTTTTTGGTGTTGAGGATGGAACTTCCCTATAGAATAACAGATACTTGTCTATGTCCATGTGAGAGAGACTTTTCAAGCTTTCTAAAAATTACTAATGAACAATGTTGCCTCTGATTTATGCTCAGCTGTTGATCATTAGGATGCAAATAAAAATTTGATAAAATGGCAATGTGTTTAGAGGTGCTTATGTTTCTTTGGTAGAATTGATAACTGATTTTATTGTTACAGTGAATACGATGACTACTGGAGAGTTAAAGCAACTTAATGAAGAACTGCTCAAGCAAATCCAGGGTGAGAATCTTTCAGTACTCTTTGTTTTGGTAAATCTCTTTACATTTTATTCCCACATAAAGCAAGAGAATTCTGGGAGCTTTTATTATGTAACCTTGTGTGGCACACACTTGAGCTTAATGTGTATTTTCTTCAATTTTTTTGACTGAATTCAACCTCATTTTGAGTTACAAACTGATCTACCTTGGCTTGGGTCACCTGAAGCCAAATTGGTGATCCTGTTTAGTTTACAATGCGTATACCTAGCTGTGCTGGAACTGAAATGATATTCTTGTGTGTGAGCCAGCTTGACTATTAAAAAGGCACGGAGACTTATGTTTACTATTGCTTTTTAACTCTTTAAAAGCACAGCGACCAAATGCGTTAACCTAATAATTCGTGTTTTTGCAGATGTGTTTGAGGAGCTGACGCAGCAAGTCCAAGAAAAGGACTCTCTGGCCTCAGAACTGAATGTCCGTCATATTGCTATTGAGCAGCTGCTGAAGAACTGCTCCAAATTGCCGTGTCTACAAATGGGACGTGCAGGGATGAAATCAAATGTCCCCATATGACGGGGACACAACTGGTATCCTCTGTGGAGCTGACTTTCCCCGATGGCTTTAATAACCATTAAATACACCTGCATGGATATTTAGAAGCTTTTGAGGAGGCTTGGACAGCTTGCTCTTTGCATTCATAATCCATATAAAGTCTTATTCCACTTCAGTTTTAACAAAAGAGGCAAATATTGAAGATACTGAAATCTACTGTAATGGGATATATTCCCATTCTGGATTTATTTTTGCCCATAACGATGTATGAACCTTCAACTGAATTTTGTTTTGTTGATAATAAAATTGTTTCTAACAAGGACCTGAACCCTGTAAATCTGCCTACTTCATACAGAGGGAAAAATAAGAATTTGAGTTTTGATCAGCTTTGGTCATGTTACATCAAAGAGCTTTAACGGGAGAACAGTATTAATGAAACTCATGTTTTCTTATTTATTACAAGCAATATTTTATTATTGAAATTTTATACTAAATATTACTATTTTAGGTACTTTTTCAAATCTCTTTATAAAATGTCTGAATTACTGTGTAATGTTTATGCCTTGTGTATGATTATCCTTCTTCAGGTCTATATCTTTCATGATACAATGTTTTAAAACAAAAACAACAAAAAACACCCTTATTTCCAAAGAGATTAATTTCACATCTTTAAAAAAAACAAAAAAAAAAATGTGGTGGTGCATCACTTATTTTTATCGAATTTATAACTGAGGAGTTTGGTTCATTAGATGTTTAAAAAAATAAACAAAAAGCACAGCACTTCATTCCTAAAAAAATAAAATCCATACTTTGGATTTAATGCATAGAAGTTGAAGTTGTTTTGTATGTGTGAATTTTCAATGCTGAAAAAGATGACTTCAAAGAAACTAAATAAATTTGTAATACTGCATTGCTGTCATGGCTTTTCTTTACAAAGTTGGATCAGTGTGATAGTGTTTTCATTTTGAAGTACAAAAGGTACTAATGTTATAAAAACGGAATCGTCTCTGCTTTTTTGCGACTTCTATTGGTTAATCATACTGAAAAATTCTAGTTAATATTTGCTGAAAAGACTGCAGAGCTGCATTTGCATAAGAAAGTTAAGGGTTTGCACTGAAAGTAAGGGGTGGAGGGAGAGACTTTATTCCCCTCTAAAGTTAATCTTTGTGCTTTCTGATTTTAATCACTTCAAGTGAAAGCAGAAACTAAATTCATTCAGAATGACTGGTGGGAGGAGTGTGTTAGATTTGATATTAAAGTAAAACTGGAAATTAAGCTGAAGTCAAATTTTTCGATTGCCCTTCCTGGCACCTGAACAACACAGGGCCGGTTTATTAATTCTTTTTTCATAATGCAGTTCTGGAAGGGCACTCTGAACAGCGTGAGAATATGCGTGAGTGGGACTTGAGCTTGTCTGTCTGCAGGTATTCTGTGGTGTAGGGAGGGAGAATGGTTGTGTTACATTGCCTGCATGCAAAATTGAGTTTATAAGTAAATGCGCAGCAGGTAGTCCCTGATTATGATTGTCAGAAGATGGATTTATCTCTATACTTAAGTCTATTAATACAATACTAACATAACTGCAGCTATAAAGTGAGAGGAGATATACCATCATTACTTCTGTCTGCAAAAATGATCATTGTGCAATCTGAAATAGACTGAATCTGGAAGTCCCCAGCTGTCTGATTAGACTGATGAGGATCTGAATTTCAGTTCATGGATAGTGAGGTGCTCTGAAAGAATTAAGTTGTATTTCTGCTCTTGATGTTTGCCTCTGTGAGAGTTAAAAGTACAGCATCTATACTAAAGTCCTTCCTAATAGATTTCTACATATTTTATTTGTGTTACATTAGAATGGATTTTTGATACAAGAAAGGTGAGGAGAGCTTGTAAAGGTAGATGATCATTAAGAACGAGAACTTCTAGGACACGTAAGCTATAGAAACAATTTTTTTATGCTTTGCCCTTGATCTGATTGTGAGTCAGGAAAAGAAACCACAGTCCTAGCATATGTGCTTAAAGGAAAATCGGACTGCATAGCTGCTGCTGCTGCTTGAGCCCAGAGGAAAATACTGGAAGTGCAGAAGGGTTAGCAGGTCTCCCAGCTGTCTGGCAGCTCGGAGCTGGAGTTGCTGCTGTAAGTCTCTGTATTCCAGAAGGAGTTCGAGCAGATACATGTGTGCTCTTGGGTGTGTGGGTTCAAAATAATATGCTCTAAGAAAGCGCTCATACCGTTACATGCGTGGGGTTTCTTTCCTCATGACTTCCTCGCCTTTCACTGAGAAATCTCTGGTGTAAATCTTGCATCAAATTTGAGTTGTTTCTGTATGTGAAATGCTGATCCTTAGGGTATTCAGATACAAGATGTATTTTGAGTGAGTGGCAAACAAGCTTTCCGTAGGAGGAAGAAAGACTTGTGTTTGCGAAAGTGATATCGGAGACTACAAGCACCTATCAAAGCCAGTATGAAAGTCTTAGCAGCTTAAAACTCACTAGTTGTTATTTGTATTGCAAACTACGGCTCATTGAAAATGCTAGCAAGACCTAGCCAGAAACTGGTGTACTTAAAAAATAGAACGATCTTCCTAAGTGCTGTGTGAAAACATGCAGAATTGCTACAGATTTTTTTTTAATTGCTAATGGTAAAAACAGTCCCGGTTTTGTTGTATTTTTGTTGTTGCTTCTTTGGTTGTTTTGTTTTTTTATCTTTTTTTTTTTTTTTTTTGGAGTGGGTGGCAGAAGTGATTTTTGTTTTTTATATAGGGATCTATTGCCAATAAAAATATTCAGCCAAACTGAATATGAAATCCTTTTGTTACTTTATTTGTATGGCAGTGCCTGGAGACCCCAGCAGTGAGAGCACAGCTGGATCTAAGGTTCTCTGAGTGATTAAATTCACAAGGAGGAGTCTTGATCAAAATGAGATCCTTGTGACTATAAAAGAGAAGACCACAAAGTTGGATCCATTTAACAGCTTTGATCTGTTACTTTCATGTAGATTTTTCCTGTTTGGGGGTTGGGTTTTTTGTTATTTTTTATTAGAGCAACTCAGGAACTGCATTATAAAAATGTTGTTCTTCTCTCCCCTTCTAATTTGAGTTTTCAAGTTGGACATGGATATTCTGGTAACACTCCTGAGTGGAAATGTATGCTCTAGTTTCCATGCCAACGAGCCATTTCCAGAAGGAGGGTATGGGGCTTGGGGCTTGTTGCTGCTTTTTAATTAATCAAAGCCTAGGAACAACATTGATTTTTTGTTTGTTTTTGTTAGAAATATTTCTTCCATGTAACATTTTCTAGATATTGCAACTGTTCTTGTCAAAACTGGAAATGCAGATTACATACAGCAGATGTCTGTTAGATTGCACGTGGAAGTTAAATTTCTATTACAAGATTTAGGTTGACTTACATGTATTTAACATACGTACTGAGATTTAATTTTGAGGAAATAATTATCGGTTAATTTCTTTTTGAGATTAATAGATTGTTTACTTGATTTTTTTTTGCCCAGAATTTTTGTATTTCAACATGAATAAAGTGTTAATTGTCTGGATTTTACTGGATTTTACAACTGGACTTTACAACTGTGAAACAACATTAAGTAACTCCAGTAACTGCATTACGGTAAAAGTCCCTTTTTATTGTGTTGACTGAAGCAGACATCTATTCACAGTAATTAAATGTGGGCATTTCTTGGCTTAAAGTTTTTGAATGTTGATTTTAAAAGAATATTGCGTTAAGAATGGGTGTCTGAATAAAGGGAATTAGGAATGCAGGAAGGGATAGCTCTCTGGGTAGATTAAATTCTGCAGTAGAGTGGAAGAAACAAAGATGCTGCTAAATTGCTATTGTTGTTTGGTAGCTTAATAATTAACACAAGTCAGTTGTGGATTCCATTGTGGAATAAAAGGCAGAACTTACTGGGTTTTTCTCCCTCATTTAATTTATTTCCTATACGGCGCCCATCACCAGTGAGTTCTGCAACCTACAAGGAATGTCTTGCAATTGCTTCTTTATCTACCATCTGCTGAAAAGTTTATTTAAAGGACTGGTTCCCTCAGTTAGTGAGAACAAGTTAATTTGCCAGCTGAAAGCACAGACGTGTCGGCGTTTAATTCTTTTCCATAGACCTATCCTATGGTGGCCATTTTCAACACCTCCTGGTACTTGCCTGTGCTGACCTTCTCTTTTACTCACTGTCAGTTCCATTCCTGCATTGCCATGGAAAGCCCGAGAAATACCATCATTTTTCTGCTAGCACAACCACCAACAGTGAAATCATGGTTCTCAGTATTCATAATTCCTGAAAGTTTCCTCTGCCCATCCAGAACATAACTTGCACTCTTGGCAACCCACTGTCACCTTCCCCACCAGTCGCCTCCTGGCTCAGCTGCCATCTTCCATGGGTCCCAGGTGCAGCTGCCTCACTGGGGCATGGATCTCCAAGCATTGCCACCAAAGAGAGAGCTGTGAGAAAGCCTGCAGGAAGGGGAGAGGTGAAATCACAGGCTGAGGTAGGGATGTTGATATACTAGTAGCTCAAGGATTCAAGAGTAAAGCATGGATGTGCTGAAGTACAAAATCCTGAAGAAAGGAAGGGTGCTGAGTCCACAGCAAGCAGGTTAGGTTGGTGGTGCATGGGATGTGGTGGGCAGTCTGCAGCTCTGTTCTTGCTCCCAGCTCTCTGCTCCCACCACTCTCCCTGAGCAACACCTGCCTGCTCAGCAGACTCCTCAGGCACCTTACTGGGGCGTCACCATGCTGCTGCTCAGCCAAGTATCTTGGTAAGCCCCACTGATCTTTGTATGTGAGAAACCATAAATACATAAATACCATTTGAAGCTGTTGGTATGTTGCTTGCAGAGCCTCTGCAGGGCTACACTTGGCCAAATACACTGACTCAAGCGTAAAAGATGTCTGCTTTTGTATGACAAATACAGTCTTCAGGTAAATTTGCAGGTATCTTGCAGGAACATCTTGAGGGCATTTTTTTTTTATGCTGGCTGAACCTGTGATAAGCATGCAGCAAATGTCCTTGATGCCACATTAGCATATCAATAGTACAGACCAAATATTTCAGAAAAAAAATCCTGATGGCTACATTCAAGGCAGACAAAGTTGCAGTGAAGATGTTGTCTTACAAAGTAAGGAAAGATTTATTTGTGCACAGGGGGCACAAACGGGGGTTGGGACTCAATGAGCTTTAAAGTCCCTTCCAACCCAAACCATTCTATGGTTCCATGAATTCTTGAGAAACTTACCTAAGTTTGATAGGAATTTGATAGCTGAAAATGTAATAGAAAGGTAAAAATCTCAAAATCTTTATAAGGTTACATGGCTCAGAGAGTTTTTATGAAGCCCTCTACAGGCATTACACTTACAAAGAAAAGAAATGTCTGCAGGATAAAGTCACACCAAAGCGTCTGCACAGGGAGAGCGCAGTGGGGAGGAATGCCACAACCACAAGGGAAGCTTTGCTCTATGCCTGGAATAAGGGGGATTCACAAGTCCGTGGGCAAAAAGGCTTTGCTCCTTCTCTGCCACAACTGTGGTGATGTCTCTAGATGCTCCAGTGCTTGTGTGCCCAAAGGCAATCCTGCAGTGTCCCTTCAAGCCAAGAGCAATGAGCTGTGTTTCCAATTGACTTCCTGCTGTGGGTTGAAGCAGCTGCAGAGCAGCTCCTGCTGGGTTACCGAGACAACCCTGTGATGTTATCTTTTCAGGATGCATCAGCTCTAGAGATGGTCATGCCATCAGAGAGGGTCATTAAGAGATGTTTCATGTGAGCTGCTCTTAGAGCGGCAGCAGTGCAGCTGTTAACCTTGCACAGCTGCCCTTGGCTGTCTGTAAGGAGTGGCAGAGGAGCGCCAGCTTACCAGGAAGTATGTTCAGCTAAAAGCTTTTCTTTTCAATGTGTCGCACACAAGAAATAAGGTTAACGAGAAGAGTGGTTAATAAATCTGATGCAAAACCACTAGAAGTCCTTGGACTGCTTTGTACAATCATCGTTTCTCAGCAAGTCTAAAATCTGACAGGACCCAATGGATGCATTTTCGATTTCTTTAAAATGCAGCCCATGTATTAGGATAGCATTTCAAAGACACTCTTACTGTAGCATTCAGTTTTACTCACAACAACATAACCAATGTGAGTTTGGTTCAAGCCTCAAATATTCCCAGGGTGCTGCTTTGACTCCAGATGAAGATGCCTCTGAGTAAAATCCTCAGCAGTAACGAAAGGCCCACCAGTAGCAATCCTGGAGCAACTTGTACATAAACCACTCTTAAAACAACTGCAAGATCTTCCCCGTCATCTTCATCCTTATTTCAGGAGTGGATTGCAATGCTGAGGGACTAAGCAGAAACAGGATATTGGCTGAAGGTCACCTCTGCAGTCTCAGCTGCATGGTACAGCTGAAAAAAAACCTGTGTTTTTTCACTTCTCACTTGAGAAGGCTGATATTGTTCATTGATATGGAGAGACAGGATTTCCAGCATTTACCTGGCTATATTCTTAATGAGATATAATCATGTGTATCTAGAATTAGAACTTAGCTAAGAAATTTTTCTCTCTCTAATTTGCAACATTTATTGTGCTTTTCTGTATTTTTTGAACGCCCTAGAGTCAGCGTGCCTGTTGGCTCTTTGGTCAGTCTACTGCATGGGAGAATTCAAGGACTTCAGGTAAGGATACACAATACCTCTGGACATAGTATCTACTTGGAAAGTACACATAACAGTGCATGGTGCAAAGCATTAACTATTGTATCCCACAAGTGAAGAAACATGGCTAAAAATGGGGTTAGGTAGCCTGTGGTAGCCTAACTTCTTTTAGTCACCAGCATCAGTTTGGTACTGATTCCTGAGCAGAACAGTTGTAATAATTCCTCTTTTAAGATTTTTTTTTTTTGCTTCCTGATATAGCAGAAAAAATAAATACTCTGTGAAGCTAAATGCCAGCTTATGTGATAAGACTTCCTTAATCCTTCTAAAAAAAGATGAAATTATTGAAAAATAGTTTCCCAGTTTTCAGCTTTTCAGTGATTTTTGCTAATCTACTGAAGCTAAGAAGTACTGTGGGAAGTCAGTTTTCACTGTAGCAGTTTTAAGGATTTCTTTCCCTCTCATCTTTTCTATTTTCATTATTTATTTATTTATTTATTTTTGGTAGCAGTCTGAGGCTTCCAGTGGATATTTTAATTAGAATTCAAAAATCCAATGCAGCCAGGCTTTCAAATGAAAAGATCATAGAGTGCAAATTATACTGTTTAGAGCTGAGCATTGAAATAAGCGACAGGGGTTTCCTTTGCCAAGATGGCTTTTAAAAAGTGATTTTTAAAAAGTGAAAAGATATTTATGTGGTCTGCCCTTGTGAAAAATAGTAATACTTCTGTTTAGCTGTAGGTTGGTTTGAAGTGCCGTTGCTTCAAGTTCTTTGTGTGGTTAGTCTGGAACTAGGCTTTTGTACCGGTGACAGTGCTTAAGGATGGATGGGTCTCTCAGTGCAGAGATGAGTGAAGGAATAATTGTGTGATAGCACAATTAACTTGGGAACATGCAATACTTTTTCTCTATCAGCAGTTGATGCACTTGCAACATATTCTCTCTTTCCAGGCAGATTAGTTAGAGCACATCAAGTACTTGGTGTTCGCGGTGGATATAGATATTTGCCTTTCGTTTCCACTGCAGTTCAAACTGACACCTCCCCCTAAAAATAAGTAAATAAATAAATAAAGTCTCTCTTCCTTCAAAAACATGCTTGAAAAAATCATCTCTTCATAGATTTGTATCTACTGGGAGGAAAAACAAGCCAACAAACAACAAACCAAAACACAGAAAGATGCACTTACCCACAATATTAACCAGTAGGCAGGTCAAGCTGGTCTCCATTAGCCTGGACTCATCCCATCTATTTTTTTCCTAGCAGCAAATGAACACCTTTCTTTTAATTACTATATTTACTTATAAAACTTTCCCTTATGACAGTTCTAGCCAAACTGCTTGGTTCACAAAAACCGTATTTTCTCTGCATAGTTAACTCTTGAGAGAGACAGGAGATTTGTTTTTGAGGGCACTGTATTTGCAAGGCAAAGGAAAGGGAAGCATAAGGCAAGGGGTGGGTGGTTTTGTTTGTTTGTTTGTTTGTTTTTTGGCTTCTTAAGATTTTAATAAGATTCCTCATTGCAGTAACTCGCAACTGATCTTAGACTGAACCTCAGAGGCAGCTGTTAGCACAGATCCCCAAGAAGCACCGGCTGGCCTTCAGTGAGGCCATGTCAACGTTACCTACCCCTGTGGTTAGCTCCCCTAAGAATTTCCCGAGGTAAGTGAGATGAGTAGGAGCGAGAAGAAGTCTTTTCCAACCCCTACCCTTCCCACACTGAACTGTAACTGTGAAGGTTGAAGTAGCTCTGTCTATGCCAGAGGCTTCAGCCTGTGAGCAGCAGGCACATCGCCTGGCTCATCGAACACATCCCACCCCAGAGAAGGGGGCTCATGGTGCCATGGTCACTGCGTGGTGTCTGACAGCATCTCTGCAGAGACATGGGGCTGCCCAGGGAGAAGGCTGGACGCAGAGAAGAACAAGCTGTACCCAGGGCGTGTTTATTTGTCAGGCCCAAGTTGCAACATGAGCTTGGAGCCTGGGCTCTCAAATAGGCCGCAGAGGAGCAGCTGAAGCTCTTCCACAGAGACGTTACACAAATCCGTCCTGTTGTTCATGAACAATCCCGCTTGTTTTCTTTGAATGTGGCAAGCAGCCAAGGCTTGCTTACGCTCATTTGTTTCTGTGCTTGTTAAAATAACACAGCACTTAAGGAAGAATTTGATTTCTGGCATCCTAGTCAAAGCCATCGATCCAACAGGAAAAGCAGACCAGATATTACTGCCAGTAATGTGATAGTTTCTGTCAGTGCCAGAAAAACAAAACTGGTAGCCAGATGCTTTTGTCCTTATTTCTACTCTGCTGTATTTGATCACAACAAATCTGTTAATTAATTGAATTTGTCAAAATCAAGTGCCTAATGTTTGAATTCGACATTTTAGTTGTTTAGTGCTGTGTCATGGTTAATGTAATCTCTTTGTTAGCTCCAGTTCTGTATTCATTTCCTTACACTGCACATCATTTAGCAGATGAGGTTTTCCACACAGGAAAGATCAGATTATTCAGAAGTATTCTTCTAAAAGCAGATCATTCATGCTCAGTAAGAGTTAGCATTTACGTGTAAATACAGCAAATCTATGTGAATCTCAAATCTCGATCACAAGTACAGTCAATATTCTGTCTGGTCAAGGTGCTTTGAATCAGCTCCAGCAGTGTCAGCCAGGCTGCTGGCTTAGCGTGATCTCCAACGAGGTGCGGTGAGGCTCTGTTCAGGAGGTCACTGTGCGCGTGTTTTACTTCATGTTGAAGGTCAGCTCAAGGTTTTGTCAATTTAACTTGATATTCTTCATGCTGTTATCAGAGAGGCAAATCCTAGAGACTGCAGTTATATATGAAATGCAGCTTTTCGTCCTGCTAAAAGCCCACAGCTTAATGCCATTTATGCTCTTTATGTTAACCTTCAGCTTTGGTGCATGAGCTCTTCATCATGCAGTGCCATTTTCTGTAGGGCTAGATGGACATTTTAGTTTCATTTGCTGATCACAGACCTTTCATAAAGTGTAGTTAGGGCAAGAGTAATATCTTTAAAAAACTCTTTGCAGATATATATTATTTTTGGGGGGAAAAATATATTTTACATACTTAATGTAAGCAAGGAAATAGGATTGCCTATTACAGTTTTCAGACTCACCTGATCATAGTATGTTGCCTCATTTGCTAGCATAGCTGCAAAGCATTATCCTGTTGGCATAAACTCCTCAGTGCTGGGTCTCTGCTTCAGACAATGTCCTTTCTTACCTCCAGATTCTGGTGACCATAGCTCTGAGGAGATCCAGAGCAATTTTACATTGGTGTGAGAACATGAATTCAGCCCTGGGACCTTGCTTTTGCTGGAAACACCTGGTGCCCTGGTAAGACTGCACCCAGCGCTAGCTAGCTCACAGGCCTCTGAGGAACCTCATGTGCTCCATGCTAGGGCTGGCCATGCAGGGCTGAGTCCTGCTGGAACCTGAGCAAGGTCTGCTTTGTGGTTTAGGATGGGCAGTGCTAAGGCACAATGTCATGTAGGCCATTCACAGCCATCCTGCAGCAAGAACAACAACTCCTGGCATTAAACAAAGTCAAAATTAAACTGGCTCATCTTGAAAGCAAACACATCAGAAGCTGGCTGGCATGGACATTTGCCCCAGCAAAGCTGAGGAGGCTGCAATGGCCTCATGGTACTAAAGCACCAGAGATGGCTGGGACCAGCAGATGCTCAGTAAAACAAACCAAAACTGTCATCAGCTCATTGTGCATCTGTGCTCAAACCACGAGGCACATGCTTTCCAAACATGAAGATACTGCACAGCCATGGGGCCTCCAGAGCAGTGCAGGGCCTCCCTCCCTGATCAGACCTGTCCCACAGCCCCAGTGAGATGAGCCAGACCAGACTGGGGATGGTGACTGGGGTGGCCACAGCCTGGACATCCCCAGGTGCCTCTTCAGGCCCTGGGCCCAGCCAGGAAAGCCAAGTGTGCAAGGATAGACATGGGTATGGGCATGGTGGGGGCTGAGCCCAAATGCTGCTCCCCTGGCACCAGCTGGTGAGCACACAGGCTGAGCTGACACAGCTCACACTCACAAGTTAGCAGTTTTCACAGCAATCTGATCTGAGGTTTTACAGCTGCTCTGTGTCAGAGCTGGCCTTGAACGTGAGCAGCTGGGCTGGGGCTGAGGGGGACTGCAGTTGGGGAATCACCCAAAGAAAGTGATTAAACAGTGGTCAGGGCTACCAGAGCCTTATTTATATACGTCAATCAGATGCCGCTGAGCTTTTTCTCAGGCTGAACAACACCATCTCTCCCAGCCTTTCCCCATCGATGAAAGAGTGCTCCAGTCCCTTAATCATCTCTGTGGCACTTCTCTGGACTCATTCCAGTACTTCTCTGACTGCACTCTCAGGCTAACGCTGCTACCAGTAATATGGCCCTGATACAGTCTGTGTTGTCTCTCTATGCCCTGCTGGCACATAGGCTGGATCAAACACAAATAAGGTTATAAGACAGTCTCTGTGGTTGCTCATGAGTCTGAGCTGTCATGGGAGTGAGAGGAAGGAGGAGGACAGCTTACAGAGTAAACAGAAGGGACCATTTCAGCAATGACTGTCTCATACTGGCTAGCCACAAAAGGACAATCTGCACTGCTCTGCTAGCTTTAACTCTGCCAAACCAGAATACCTGGTTTTGCAAACAGCTGCATGTGCTGTGTTTTCTACAATACCATATTGCTGTTTTTAGATACTATGAAATTTTGAACTAAAATATGAAAACAAAACAAAACAACTCACAACCATATTCCCTTCTTGCATCATACTCTCTATTTTTGCTGATCAGATCTTTCCAGAAACATTTATCATGCTAATGTCTTTGCTTACACTTGTGGGGAAGGCAGATTCGTGGCACGCCAACAGAGAATAAAAGCCAGGCATCAGGCTCATCCAACATTCGTCTTTGTGGCCCTTCCCTGGACTTGCTCCCGTATCTCTCTTGTACTGGGGATCCCAACTCTGGGCTCACAGGCTAATGCTACTAAAAACGCACAAGGCCACTCACCTTGTGACTACTGACTTGCTTCAGTCTAGCAGTGGTCTGGGGACACACTTGGGGTTTTCACTGTCATGGTTGCACTAACTTTCACTGCCCCATTGGAGCCAAAGCCAATCAGAGAGGGCTGAGAAACAGTCATCAACTATGGGCTCTCTTTCTAGCTGTGTTACTGAGTATTGGAGATGACATAAGGCAAATCCATTATGAGTAATATATCTGCACTTCTTTCTTCAAAATGTGGCAGTACTGGATTTATTCGCAAAGCTTAATCTGCTTATGTCTGAGATCCTCTACAGCTGTATGCTATGCAAACGTGTTGTTGCTATTTCTCAAACTTTTTGGAGGATTATTCCTTCCAGAAGTACTCTGAAATGGACTGCTGGGTTCTGCTGGCTTGTTTAGAAAACGTGAGGCCCAAGACAGAAAGAGAAGGTGTTTCGTGCAGTACAATCTTTACTCTGATAAATTCAAAATTGCCTGAGACCCAGTGGCAACTTCTCCATTGTGCAAGTGTTAAAGCAGTCTTGCTGGACTAAATGTCAGCAAGCAAGTGCGGTGCTTGGTCACACATAACAGGATGGCTTTTTCTCTGCCTTAGAGAGGTAAATCTGCTTATGTCACTCTGTAGTTCAAAACTGATAACCTTCTTCTCCCTGCGCCATAACTGCTGCATGAAATTTGCTCTAAATATTCCTATTTTTTTTCCTTCTGGTATGAATCAGCTATTTGATATCACAAGGCAAGGCTATATGCCGCTTCTGTTCTGAACTGCTGCTGGATCCAGGTTTTGCCTTGTGGCATGTCTTAACAAATATGCTGAAATTGGAAACCCTGAGTTAAAACATTGATAGAAGAGGAACAAAAGTGTGTTTTCTTCACTCCTCTGCTTCAGAAAGCCAGTGTAAGCTCTCAAGCTGGCACTGGCATTTATGAAACCAGGGCAGAGCAGCTAGTCTAGTGTGACACTTTCCCTTTATAAACTCTGCAAAGGTACAGTTGGATATGATGGTGGAGTCACTGTCAGGGAGGAGTGTTGAAATCCATCAGGACAGATCAGACACACCGGGTCTGACAGTGTAATTGGAAAGACGTCCTGAGAACTGGAGTCTCTGTTGTTTCCAGGGTTTTTCTTCTCCACTGTCAAGCAGAGGATGCTTTCTCAGCCAGGTCCTGAAGCCCTCAGCAGGCAAGGATGCTGATCCACCAATATGTCACTCTCTTGGCAAATGCAGAGCCTGCAAGTGAGGCAGCTAACACCAGCAGTGTTTTTTCCTGGGCAGCTGAGCCAAGCAAATGCATCCTTGCTGCCCTCAGCACAGGAGTACCCTGTTTACCCACCGCAGAACTGACCTGGCCTTTGCCAACCCCTTCTGGGAACCACTCATTAAAGGGGCAAAAAGCAGCTGCAGTCTTTGCTGTGACCCTCTGGCTCTGGGGCAGCCGGAGGAGTGCCCAAACCGGAGCTGGTGGAGGAGGCGAGGTGGAGGTGCCTGTCGCCAGTGGAGGATCTGTCCCTGCCTGAAGCTCGGGGTGGCTGAGGAGATGTGTGCTTACACCTTGCTTACTGTGCTGGCTTCACTTCATCTAGCGATGCGGAGGAATGATGCTGCTTGTATAGAGGGACATTTTAATGTGCAGGTCCATGTTCATTTCCTGGTTTCTCTCCTCCCCAGGTTTCTTCTTCCTTGCACAGCTCCTTGGGCTTCTGCAGGTATGTAGGCTGTCTACAGCACTGTGTTTTGCTGGGTTAATTTTCAAGCAAATATGATTCACATAAACTGATTCACAGTGTGGTCTGACAAAGAATTGAGTTGACACTGCTTCAAAGGGCTGTGTGGTATGGGTGGCCTGGGAGCATGCAGCACTGGGCAGAGGGAGTGGACATGCCTTGGGCAGTGCTCCTCTCTGGCATCACACCTTACCCATAGTGTACAGGAGGAGGTTGTAGGGCAGCAACTAAAGTTCTGAACTGCATCCACAGAAATAGCTAAACAGTCAGTCTGCTGAGGCTTTGAAATGCTTTGTTCTGCACCCTGACATCACACTTAAAGAACCTGGTGGCCTCAGGAGACTTCAGCATACCCCAGCAGTGAGCCCAGGTCCCTGAGCACAGCCGCTTGCTGACACGTCCAAGGGCATTTTCCCAGAGAGGGACCCCCTGGGGCACGTAGTGAATGCCACGAGAGAAGCAAGACTTCTTTTTCTCCTACATTGAGCCCTTCATGAAATTATCAGAAAGATTGCAGAAGACTGTGGAGACAGACTGATGACAAGAGTAAAGTTTTCTCTAATTATTATTAATTCTGAATGATAAAAGTGGCTAAGGGGAGAAGTTATCAAAGGTGTTCAAAATCTTGCAGTGTCAAATCCTCTATTCATTAAGACAACTTTTCACCTTTTCTCTAAAACACAGCCTTGAATTGTAACAACTCTTAAACCTCACTTGGCGCTGATGAGGTTTTGATATGATCAGCCCTGATTATGTATCATCTGGTCAATCAAATGGTGCAGCAACGTGTCTGACCTCATTGGTGTTGGGGGCTAGAGTGCCACAGATTTCACAGCAAACAGCTAACACAGCACTCATGAATTAAGAGCTCAATTTGGTGTCAAAATTAGGGTGGGATACATTTAGAAGGCCCAAAGTTACATTTCTGTTAAATTTTTGAAAATACATTAGAATCTATCTGCTCTCATGGTGTTTTTTCAAATAAACAAAACAAGCTAGAACCTACCTCATTAGTAGGATGCTCCAGCACAGTCACCAATTACCAGGAGGAACCTCTGTAGTTTGTTTATGTGAATCCCAAGCCAAAATTAATAGCTTTGTTTTTCAGGACTTTACAGAAATTGTTGGCTGTCAGTGTTGTTGCTAGTTTATTTATTTAGTCACACACACACAATCCCACAGCACAGCATTAAAGGCAACATATAATTAAGTTGGCTTGATACAACCTGCTAGAATAATTTGCCACCTGTAATACACTCTTTTTCTTCAGGACTTCTTGGATATCCACGTGAACATGCAGTCAGATCATGTGGACTTTTTATCATATGTTTGGCCTCCTTAGAGCATATGTGTTTCTTTGGTGGCTATTTGCTGTTTGATCTGATTCCACAAATAATAATAATAATAGTAAAAAAATATTTGTTCGGTAAATTTGAACCTTACAATGAAGAACATTTAAAGGATGCTAAGGAGTATCTAGATCAGGCATTCCTAGAACAGAACAGTTCCTGGAAGAGAACAGAAGCAGCTGTAATTATCCTACCTGCAGTTAGAAGCATTTCTTACAGGCCTGAACATGCATATTCCTGAGCAGTCCCTGGAGCTTTAATGTGAGAAGGACAAGTGAGGTCCAGTTAAGCAAAAGAACTGAGCAAGAAAAATCTTCCTGTTAGAATAAAAGACATTGCTTTGTTGAAGGTTTCCATCCATTTCTCCATAGATCTCAGCAGGAGCACTCAAAATGGTGTCATTTACCTTCAAAACTGCTATTAGTCTTTTACAGTAGGAGTGGAGAACGGATAGTGGAGGCGGGAAGGGTGGAAAATGGGCTACTTCATTGGATACCACGAAGTTGGTGAAGCCGCTGGGCAACAGCAGAGGTCTGCTTTGACCAGTACCCTGTCTGCAGTGCCGTACACCCAGGAAACATGCTGGGAATCCCGAAAACCTGCCATGACACATCCTAGAATCAGCTTCAGAGCTCTGACCCACCTGCTGTTCTTCCTGTGCCAACGTTGGGGTCTGTGCCACAAATAAAATGAGACATCAGGCAAAGTATGGGGATGCTCCGAAAGTAATGCCTCCTATTTTTATGGTGGTGGCCTATGACCTCAGAGGTAGATGTTGGTGATGTGGCAGTAAGAGGCTGAACCTTCCCAACAATATTTTGTTCCATTGTGTTGCTGTGTGACAGATGGCAGCAGAGGGGAAGTCTGACAAAATGGGGTCTGACATGGAAGTGCAGATGAAGCAAAGGTATGGAACTGAATTTTCGCATGAGGAAGAAATGGCACCCATTGACATTCATCAATGCTTGCTGAATGTTTATGAAGACCAAACAGTGAGCACAGTGAGGCGGTGGGTGGTGCGTTTCAGCAGTTGTGACAGTGATGTGAAAGACAAGCTATGTTCCAGATGGCCATGCACAGCTGTCACACCATGAAACGAAGAGCGTCTCGATTAACTCATCCACACAAATCAGCTAATGATAGTGACTATGTTGAAAAACAGTGTTGTGTAGCTGAGAATTTTCTCTGTAAAATAGTGTTATTGTGCTCTTTGTATCTATTGTAGTTTCCATTGAAATAAACCGGAGGCATTACTTTTAGAATGACCTACATGTATTCCAAGTTCTACCAAGCATATAAATAAAAAACAAAACAAAAAATTATATAAAGTGATGTCCATTTTATGGATATTGGTTTTCTGTTTTAGAAATTTGGAGACATCAAAAAGATTATGTCAAATCTAACAGATGTGATCACATACATGCAAGAAATACCTTGCTGTTATGTCATGTGTCAGTCATGGAAACCAAATGCTATATTTCCAGAGCTAGATTATACTCATAATTTTGTAGCAATGGAGAAATGTGCAGTTTAGCTCCCCACTCTGCCTGTTAAATTCTGGGTGCAGATCTACCCTTAACAAAGCAACCTTTGCTCTCTTGGCCATACCAGTAGATCAAGTTAAAATCAAAGGAGACAGTATCACGCTGGGGCCTGCATAGGTACGAGTAATTCAGTTAGTGCCAACTTGCACCTGTTTGATATTAGTTTTATTTTCTTTTCTGTCATGACATTTGTCACAGGACCAGGTGTGCAATTAAAATGATTTCTATTCATGTATATACACACACAGAGTATTTATGTTTCCTACTGGTGCTGTCAATTTTGATTCATTATTCTCCTCCTGATACTCTACAAGATGAATAATTTGATATTTATAAAAACTTCCACTGTGACACCAGAGATGAAGTACTGCTTTTTGTAGTTTTCCTATTAACGATAGAAAGGCAAAAGCTCTCTCTGGTGGTAGGTTTTAGTAATTACAGTTTTATTTTTTCTCCTTTCTTCTACTGTACATCAAGCAGCAAAGCATTGTGACTCTGTAACTAACCCCAAGGCACTCTAGAGACTGCACTAGAGGAGAGAAAACGTGGCACTGGCCTGTCTGAATAGCACTGCATATACTTTGGATATGATAGCGTATCGATGGTGAACTGGAAGCCAGATTTATAGCTGTGAAGTCAGAAAACTCCTTATACATTAACATATACAACTGCTTCATAGATATCATTAAGCCTAAAGACATTCAGGAGCTCAGTAAACAGCTGATTTACTTGTTCTTACAAGGACAATTTCCTACCATGGTAGAATATAAGCTAGTCACAGTTTCATCCACAGGACAAGACTTGGGGCTGAAAACATCTTTGCTTTCAAATCCCATTTTCACACATATCCCCAGCTGAGCAGCTATCACTCTAAATTAATTTGCCACTTCCAACATGGAAACACAACTATAAGTAAAAAACCTAGGAAAGAAGAGAGACAGATATATCTATATTTTATAATTTGCTGTGATTTCTGTGTTCAGTTTTCATCAGCAGAAGATTTATGTTTAATAATGGTAGCATCAGTGAAGCAAGAAATGAAGTACAAGACACTATGTCTTCGTATCCTTTCACATAATATCAGTATGCATCTTCCATTTGGGAATATGATGTTCTACGAGATCACAGATCATATCTAAAACATCGTTCTGTCTCTAAGTCAAAAACTCAGGCAAAGAACATGTTGCTTCTTTGCATGCATGTAATATTTCCTTGTCTGTCACTTACAGGCCAGTTATGTCTGAATACAGGGGGAAAAAAAATCACAAAAACCTAGCTGTCACACAAATAGGCATATTGTGACTGTTTCCTTATTGGGCATATATAGTATATTTGATTTTTGCTTTGCTGTATAGGGAGCTAAAACCTGGTTGGGAAAATGGCAGGCAGAATTTCATACAAGACTTCTGTAAAACCGTTCATAAATACAAATTAAACATTTGCTTAAGTACATGGCTATATTGGTACCCAGACATCTCACAATCATTTGCACGGACAGGAGGATTTTACAATTTACTATTATTATGATAATGAATGACTGCACACGCAACTTTCAGGTGTCTTTAGCACCTTGCCATGCATTATATATATTTTATACAAGTTTGGTGTCATCTCTTTTTCCGTCTAGTACACATCTACTGATTGATGGTCTATCATAAGAGTAAACTTGTTTAATGGCATTTATTCTCCTTCTAAAGAATGTCAATAATGTTCAGTAATGGTGTGTTCTAAATATACATAGGTTTACAACACTTCTAAAATAATGAAGAACCTCGAGTCCTATATCATAGTCCTTATATCAGTTACTACAAGCTCGTGTTTTTTGTCTTTGAAAGAGTGTTTCTTATATTAAAAAGACAGATGCTGATGTTTGCTTCATGACAAAAGATCGTTTCTATGTTCCTGAAGAAGTGCACTGTAGATGAAAAAGAACATACAGAGTTGTATTATAAATGTATATAAAAGACAATACTGCCTACACTGAAAACATGCCTGAACATCCTTGTAACAGCTTCAGTGGATGGAGGCTTTCAGTGAAGGCGTTGGACAAGAAGTGTAGGATGCATATACAATGTGGCCAGTAATAGTCTTCAAAGAAGGATTTCTCCAGTTGATTTAATGCATTTTGCCAAACTTGACCTCATTCCATCTCAGCAGTTTAGAGGTGTAAGTCTCCCTGTCACTTTTTATAATACTTTCTTCATTGCTGAAACTGGTGTTTCACCTAGGACAGTGTGCACCAGGGAAAAACCCTTAATGCCTATTTCAGAAGAAGCTTCAAGAGCAATTGTGATCTTGTCTTCTTGCTTCTAGCCTGCTGCAGAGTCCAAAGAAGAGAGCAAACTGATGATACAGAGGAGGAAACCTCTGACAGTATGATGAGGTTAGTACTGAATCAGAAGCAACTTATTGAACTTTATCTGGAACAGGGAGCAAGATTCAGGCTTGCCCTGAACATACGAACAATGGCATAAATTGGATTTTCATTGATGAATCCCGAAGTTTTACCTTGGTTACAGCTCTGCCCAGGGTGTGTGGGGGGTAGAGATGCAGCCAAGACTGTTCTGGAGCTGTTACCGTCTGAACAGAGGAAACTATACTGCTGCTGAGTCTGGACTTGCCTTCATGTAAAGCTGCCCAGATCTAGAGCATGAGCACTTGCTTATTTCCCCCATCGCAATAGTTACTGTCTAACTTCTGCTTTTGTTCCCAAGGGATTTTATACTGCCCACAAAATTTGAGCTTTCCTTCAGACACTGCCTTCCTTGCATACCAAAACAGATACTGTTTCACACATAGTACAAGCACAGATCTCCCTACTTTTGGTGCAGGACATCCAAGTGTGTTCTTTGTTATTCTTTCAAATTCTTTACAGGCATCCCAGATTCTGGTTCTTTTCAATCCAGCAAGCCAAGTTTGTGAGATGAGGAATGCATTGAATAATGATTTTATATCTGTCAGACAACAGCCAGAATGTAGATCTACAGGGAGGAGGCACATTGATTTATTGCTGTCAGAGGCAAGTGATGTATTACTGGCATGGATGTGGGAGGCACACAGAGTGGAAAAATTATGACACAGATGTATCTGTGTGACATGCTTCCTTATGCTGCATCACTTGTTTAAGAAACTTGAGTATTATCATTTGTGTAAAATAATGAATCAGAGAATCACAGAATATCCAAAGTTAGAAGGGATCCGACCTGGAATCATAGTGTCCTGACTCTACACAACACTACCTGAAAACAAAACCCTGTCTGAGCGCACTGTCTAAATGCTTCTTGAACTCTGGCAGCTTCAGGCCATGACCACTGCCCTGGGCAGCCTGTTCCTGTGCCCAGGCATCCTCTGGTGAAGAGCCTTTTCCTAAGCCCAGCCTGACCCTCCCCTGACACAGCTCCATGCTGTTCCCTCAGGCCCTGTCTCTGTCACCAGAGAGCAGAGATCAGTGCTGCCCCTCCACTCCCCTTGTGAGGAAGCTGTAGGCTGCCATGAGGCCTCCCCTCAGTCTCCTCTGCTCTGGGCTCAACAAACTAAGGGATCTCAGCCATTCCTCATACCTCTTGCCCTCCGGACCCTTCACCATCTCTGTAGTCCTGATGACCTCACAGCTACAGGCATAATGGAGTAAACCATCAAACAAGAAATTCCTGTTTATCCATAAATAAATGGTGTTTTTAAACACCTTGTTACTCATATAACAACCTCCCTACTAAGCTGAAAGACACATTAATTTAATGACATACACTATCCATAAAATGATAATAAAGTTGTTCTTCAAGCATCACTAAAATATGAATGATTTAAACAAGTAGAGACTCACAGACTGAACCCTGGTCAGATTACAGTCTCATAAATCAAACTGCAATGGACAATCAAGGCAGAACTTTCAAAGAGGTGTTTAAACCTCCACGCGACTGCTGTCAACCAAAATGCAGCTTAGGCTGCTTCCTACCACGATTTCTTCTTCTCCTGAAATTCTGGCTATTAATTTTCAGTTGCTTAGTAGTATGTCACATAATCTGTCTTCTAGACACGCTGTCAAAATACTGTTAATTAGTGTCTGAAAATCCATTTTATAAAATTTAAAAAAAAAAAAAAAAAAAGCAACGACTTGGCTCATGTTGGAGCCGTCTGTCGGATTACACAAAGTGCCTGCTTCACTGGACAACTAATCCAAAGTAATCTTCTTTTGATATCACTGATTCACCATCTGATTTGTACTCTGATTTGCACTGGGAATGTCTGCTGCTGCAAATTATTCCAAAGCAACAGATTATTTTTTTCTACATCCACTCTGATGTCCAGAAATGGATAGACGGCACATTATTTCCAACAGTTGATGAAACACAACTTAAAAAAAAGATAAGATCCACACATTTTTATAGTCTACTGGAAACAAACCTATAATAAACATCCTATTTTGGCAGTAGTACCTCAAATAGATACGAAAGTTCACAGGTTAAAAGCTTCGCTTTTAGCTTTTCCATAATCCTTTTCTCCAATTTCCACTTTCCTCTTTTTACCTACTGACTTACAATTTTGTCAATCATTTCAACTAATGCCTAGGCGTGCTTGCTCTTTTTTCGCTCACACAGCTGTAGTTGCTGAAAGAATGCTGATCTAGTGAATGCACTGGACTTTCATGCAAGTAACCCAGGCTGGGATTATCTTTCTCTTACAGGGCTCCTTTTTGATCTGTGGTATCTCACTTAACTGATCTCTGTCACAGTTCCCCACCTAAAGATAATGATCTGCCTGTCCCTTTATCTCCCAGCATTTGGTTGTTGTTACTATTTAGACTACAAGATCTATGTGGCAGGACTGGTTTCTTCCTGCTTGCCTGTAGTGTTCAACCCTGCGAGGCCAGTCTGGGTTGGAATATTTACACTTGCCTCTACCCCAAGTATAGCAACTGCACAATTATTTGCTAGTGGTAAGAGTAAGCACATTGAACAAGTTAACCAAATCAGCATTGAAAGAAGAACATTTCTGTGTTTCTCTTTGACTATATCCCTATTTCTTGATTTTGCCATATATTACATGTGAATGAATGTGTGGTTTTTATATATAAATGTGATTTTATTTATTTACATTTTATACTAGTTTCGTATTTTGGTTGAATATTCCCTCAATAAATTGCCCTTTCCTCAAATAATTTTAGCAGTTGGAAGCTTCTATCCAAAACCATGAAATATAAGACTGCAGAATCTAGCACTTTTTTCATAATTTTATGTGCTATTTCATAATCTAGAAAGTATAACAAAAAATAATCAGTAAGGAGGAAACTTTGAGCGTTTTTTTTTTTTCCCACTTCAGTTACAGAGATGAAGTTAACAATAACTAAATCCATAAATAAGTCAAGATTACAAACTGAGAGCAGGGGAGGTAAAAGGACAGAAATATTTTCAGATTTCAGAAAGCTCTTAATCCACTGCTACGACACCGAAATATCGAGCAAATACAGATTGCTGGTCTCCACTTGAGTTTCTGGGTGATGTACTGTAAAAACGACATTAACAGTCATTTTAAAAACATTGACATTATTAATTAGCTTGAGGCAAATTTTATGAAGCTTGACAGATTTTTTAAAAGGCCGTATGATATACCCAGTAGAACTGAATATTGGCAAGAGGCTATTAATGAAATTACTCTCCTCAGTGTCTGCCAAAATACATTGTAGAGTCAATGGATATTCCCTGCAGTAACTTCCAAATAGCAGCAGTGTTCAAACACATAGAAACAAAAGCAAACCAACTCCCTGTTGCAAGATTTGCTGCAGTGAAACAGAAATGGATGTTTTTGTAATGCACTCAGGTTAGACCTCAGAATCTGATCACATTTCCACAGGCAACTGCAGTACATCCTTTGCATCGCTTTTAATGAAGGCGCAGTTTTCATTCTCAGCTGTATCCTGTTGTCCGAGCAACAATGGTTTGGATTTGGCTTGCTTTGTTACTCAATTCTACTCAATCAAATTAAATGAAAAAATAAATCAGCACACAATTCAGAAAAAAATGTAGTGGTTTTCTAGCCCCATCTCCCTCTGATTCAATGCCTACTCTGCCCACAGGTTATGCCTCAAGAGACGTGAAAAAGAAATGAAACAAGTTCTTGCTACATAAAGTATGCTGAGGTGAGCTTACAGGCACAGAGCTTTGTTAGCAGCAACCATAACTTATGGCAGACATTAACTCCAATGATGGCAGTTAATTTACAAGGAAAATTAAAAAAGGCACAGAGATAGGAACATAAAGAGGGGAAAGGGGAAGCAGCCAGCAGGAGGAACAGGAACAGTCCAGGAAGCCCAAGTGACTGCAGCACAGCAGTTGGCAGCAATGAAGGTGATAGGGATGACCGTGGCCTTTAGCCATGCCTATCTTTTGGTATTATACACTTTTTGTTTAGGACCTGCTCAAATCCCCTACTGATTGCTCCCATTTAAAATGCTCTTAGCACTGACTGAAGTATGGTGCAAATGCCACACATTAGTTGTTAAGCTTCCATGTACACACATTATTGGATAATATTTATTGAGGATTTAAGTGTCTGTTTATTATGCACTGTATTTGTTCTTCACTAATGAAAACTAAAAGCCACAAAACAAGAGGCAAAGCAAAAAGGGGGCAGGACAGGTGGCTGTAAGTGACTGTCACACCAGGGGCAGTTGTTTTCCAGGAACGAGGCCAGTTGTAGGAGCAATGCCATGAGCACAGAAAAGGAAAACAAGACCACAGAGGCTCTGGAAAATGCAGGTAAAGATGAAAGGTTACAGAGGTGCAAACAGAAGGCACTATGCAACAATTTCTACGCACTGGCATGAAGTAAACCTCTTTGACATGTTATTGCCTCTTCTGAGCCACAGCTTCACCTAACAGCAAATGGTCCATAGTCAAGGTATCAGCTCACATTTCTGCCAAATCCAGAGTGTTGTTTCATAACAATGAATCACACACCTGAAAGCTACATGACCCAAAGGAGCATCTCTATTCTGCCTGCCACCTTCTCCCTGTGAGAGTGTGGCTGGTACCATCACCACACATATCATTGTGTGCCATTGTCAAAGCTTCCTGTTCAGTCCAATATCCCAGATGAAGAAAAAAAGAATCTATTAATAAATAAACTCCCCTGATAGTGTCGATAGGTTGATTTGGGCAGGGGAAGCTCTTTGTATCTTATTGTATTTTATTTTCTTCTTAGAGTAGTGGCTAGCATTTACTCCTGAAGTCACATAACGTTACTCTTGATAGTTACTTAAAAATTAATTTCACCAAAATGTGTTGCATCTCCAACCTCATAGCCTTCTCCACTCAGACTCTTGACCCAGAACAGCAACCAATGGTCACACTGAGGGATCTGCAGTGAAGGAAGAAGGTAGGTGCCACTCTGATGAGGTTCCTGAGCCAGCGGGAACAGAAATGAGAGGCAGAAAAATTTCATGCAGGTTTCCAAGCAGCCTCCCAGTGGCATTAGCACTTGTCTGTTATCCTTAGACAGGAGTCAAACTGACAAGCTAAAAGACAACTGCTGTCTTATTTATGGTTTTGCTTTGTAAATGTTACTCTTCAGAGCTTGTACACCAGAACCATATTGTCATGTGTGGGTGGCTCATGATGAAGATGAGAGCTGAAATCTGAGCAGAATAACTGTTTCTGGCTTTCTGCTTCTTTACTACCAATGTTTTTCTTTTTAAGTTTTCCCAAGGAGAAAGTTCAAATGCAGATTTTCTGAAAGCGTCTGTTTAAAATTAACACCCTATTTGAAAATTAGGCACATCTTTCCCAATGGGAATCTTTCAGAGGAGGCTTTCTACTGAGAAATACGTTAAGCTTGATGTTCTCTTTCACTTCACAATAAATTAGTTAAACAGAAAGAAAATCAGCCATACCCAAATGCAAAGCTTGTTATATCCTATGAATTTCCACTGTGCCTTGAAAAGACATAACAAGGGACAAATATAAATGCATTTCCTACAGTGCTCATTGGTGGGTAGAATTCATGCCAGTTACAGGGTTATGTTAACATCTCTGGGAAAGCATGAATAATATCAAAGTTGGGAAACTCTTACTTGGCTAAATATTAGCAAAATAAAAATGTTAGATATTTTTAGATAAAGGAAACAACATCTAGTTGTTGTTATATTAACTTTAAATATCCACCGCATTCCAATATTATGTAAGCTTTTACACTGCACTAAAGCAAAATCATACAATAAAATTGGAAAATCACCTCAGGGAATGCATATTTGTTTTTTACATGTATACATACATACATACATAATAACATCTACTATAAATATATATAAAAATATGTATGTTACCTAAAATCAAAGAATAAACTGTATATCTACAAAACATTTTTAAAAAGAATGATGAACAGCGATTTTAACAGAAATGGTCAGAGAAGTGACCATAATGATTTGATTAGAATTTCTCAGTTTCACCTCCTTTTGCTAAATCCACTTTTACCTGCTCAGCTATCAGGCCATTACTGATGCCTACCAACAGCCCCTCTCCAGTGACTGACTCTCACAATCTCTTTCTGAACATGCACATTCTCCATACATGAGTCATCGCACAACAGAACAAATCTAATCCTTATTCTTCTGCATGACAGCGCAATGCCAAGCAAATACATTTGGAACACACAAAGGAAGAGAAGCCACCACCAATATCAGTGTACAATATAGTGTTTATGTTCTTCCATACACTTTCTTGCTTCAGGCAAGCCACTGACGTGCCCAAATTTGGCTGTTTAGTGTAATACAATAGGACAACAATTTACCCGTGTACACTGCATTTTATGAATAGTAATAGCGTTATTATAGGTCAGATAACAGTTGGTTTTATTCTGCAACTGAAGAGATCAGTAGAGTTAGTCCTAAGAGCAAGGAGAAGTGGCTCTGGAAGCCTCCACTCCTGGCAGTCCACATCGCGTGAGCCAATTCCTTGCTACTAAGAGGAAGAAAGAAAACAGTTTTCCACAGCAGCAGGCAGGGAGGCTGGGTGCTGGCACAGAGCATGCAGGGACCAGGCAATCCCCCCAGTCCTACTGGCCCCACAAAGGAGCCCCATGCACCCTCCCGCTGCCTTCCAGCCTTGGCTGGCAACTCCAGAAAGCTCCAGACCCACAGCTGGAAGGAGGCCGATATCGTCAGCTCCCAGGGGATGTGCACATGACTAAGGAAAAAAACAACACAACATATTTGTCAACAGACAAGCTGACAAAGCCTTACTGAAAGAACTAGAAGGTTTATTTCTGATGTCTCAAAACTGTTAAGAATAAATTATTACAATTTCCTGTTATCAGCTATGTACGTGTGGTTCTTCATACTACAAATACCGATTTTTTTTATGTTAGTATTTCCATTGCTTGCTACCATATAAACTGTGCCAATAGTTGATCTACAGAAGCTTCTGTATAAGTCATTAGAATTGATATTGTGATGTAACATTAGACCTTCAGCTTACTTCATCTTTGCCTTACAGAGGTACTTCTCAACTGCATCTCCTCTTTCAGATCTGGGTGGAACAGCTGTCACTTATCTGCTCATTTTTGCTGCCCAGTAGTTCTGCTGACGTAACAGAAATTGTTTGCACACGCCAAACTTCCTCCAGTGAAAGGCTAATCCAATCTGATTTAAACCATCCTCATGGCTGAGGCCAAAGCAGATTTTGTGGAACTAAAAACAGCTCTCTGATGGTTAAACACTGGCCATTGAAATACAACCCTGCTTTGGTGTTGCATACTCACCAGTCATTCAGGGTGTGATGATTACTAAGGGCTAACTGTATTGCACGTGTAGCAATAATGACTGGCAATGGATCTTGTGAATGGCAGTCAACCCTTCATATTTTACACTAAATTTCAAACTAGCCTAGCTTCTTCTAAGCTGTCCCATCACAGAACAATAGAACAGCTTGGGTTGGAAGGGACATTAAAGATCATCTAACTCCAACCCCCTGCCATGGGCACGGCTCCCATCCACCAGGTCAGGCTGCCCAGGGCCCCATCCAACCTGGCCTTGAATGCCTCCAGGGAAGAGGCATCCACAGCTTCTCCGGGCAGCCTGTGCCAGTGCCTCATTTTCCTCTCAGTAAAGAGTATCTTCCTAATATCTAATCTAAATCTCTCTTTTAAATTGTTCCCCTTGTCCCATTTAAATTGTGATACATACATCAAAGTTTGGATTTGAAAGCATGAAACCTTTCTTTCATAGGAGAGATCTCAACGTGTTAGCATGCTATTTCCCAGTTTCAGCAACTCATGTACAGCTTCCTTCAAGGAGTCTTGGACTCTGATCAGAGATGCATTAGATATACCACCTCCTTTTCTGTTAACCGGCAGAGCAGGGCTATCAGAGCCTGTGAAAAAGTCTGTTTTCTCATAAAAGTGGGCTACATAGGAAAAGGTTCCAAACTGAAAAAGGTGTGAAGCGAGTAGTTTTTTCTGCAAGGACAACACATGCTTGTTGCACCTCAGTCATGAGGAGAGACACCTGGCATTGGTTCCTTAGACACTCAGAGGTGGTAAAAAGCAGCATGAGATAATGTTAATGCAGAAGGCAGTAAGTCCATAATTATTTCTCTGTCAAGCAAAACTTTCATAGTTGCATTATTTACAGTTATCGCAACAGAAATTTGCTATGTAACTGGAAAATTACTCATACAGAACACTGTACATACAGTGCATTGTAAGCATTTTGACATGTTCAGTACCAGTTCAGGCTCCTGTTCACGTCTAGTTGCTTCCTGAACATTACAGCAGCCTGTGTTCTATTATACAAGTAAACAATTCAAAATAAATTACCTTAAATTCTTAACATATTACATTTTCCTGTAGACAATTAGAGTTATATGAAGAATACAAATGATCTAGAATGAACCACATTGTAGTCTTAGCAATCCATGTTAAAATTCAGTGAGCTGGGCCTTGTGTGTGTGGATTAAAGCAAGCAGTCTTTGGACGTTATTGCACTACATGGTACTGAAAGCTGCTGGATTTTCCTCTTAATGGCTTCCCTCTTCACCTTCCACATGTTACTGGAGTTGAGTTTGAAGCAAGTTGCACTTGCACTTGGTCCTTTTATATGTTGAAAACAACAGATCAAGAGTTTGCAAAGAGATTTGCACCACCAGTGACCCATCTACGCTGCCCTTGAAGCTAACGGTGATTTGCCCATGTGAATCTATTTCATAAGACATCTAAGGAAGAGACTTGGAATTACTTTGGAGTCACATAAAATAACTGCATACATTTTTGCAAGCTCATAGCTGAAGACAACATCAGCATTATCAACAACCATCTCCTTTAAGTATTAAAAGAAAAGTGGCAACTGCTGCCAACATGCTTAGCCCAACTCTGGCTGGGGCAGGATGTCCTGAGAACACACTCTGCATTCGTGCAGACACTCACACAGGTTCATTCGTGTGGCAGCCAACAAGATACATGTGCAACATGACACAACTCCGCAGCCCGTTTGGGGCTGCCTGAGCAGGCTGAGGGCACCTGGAGACATCATAAGCTGAGGTGCCTGTAGCCTTCAAATTTACACGGCAGCTGGGGATCACTGGTTTTGATGCAGGGAGAATTTGTGTATGTGCACTTATTTCACAGAATGTCAGAACATTCAAAGCTGGAAGGCAGCTCTGGAGTTCCTCTGGTCCAAGTCCCTGCTCAGAGTACGTTTAGCACTCACTGCTGCTGAAGGAAGCTGACCCATCTTTCCCTTGTCCTTTGATCCTTGTTTCCACTTTCACACTGCTTCCTTCCCATTTTGTCAGCACAAATACTGGTGCAGCTGCCTTGTGAACTGAAAGGACGAACATATTCAAGTTTAGTTTTAACTTCACAGCACGTAAGCAATTTTAAACTAAATCTTGTCTCTGATGTGGCTCACAGCAGCTGCATCAATGCTTATGCTGACATAAGATAAGAGGTAGCCCAAGGACGGGAATGAAAAGCCAAAAGCAAGAAGGGCGGGGCCAATTCAGTCTCTAGCATGCTCAGCTCTGCCTCTTAAAACGTGTATGCTAGAATTACAGTCTGGGCTTTCTAATTTTTATGCAAATAATGACAATGATGTAAGTTCAGGCCTGGATAGACTTGAAGTAACGTGAAATTGCCTTGTGCTTGCACAGCTCATTTCTGAGCCTGTTGCAGCTACACTGCCTGTTGGGCAAAGTTAGGACCTAGACCACAGGAAAGTTCAGCTGATGAAGGACCTGCCTCACTAAAAACCCTGGGCATTGCATCAGACAACACTGAGATAGACTGAACCCACATAACCAACTTCGGCCTCCGATTGCAACGCACGGTTTCCAAAGCCTACCACAAACCTAAAGGTCTGCATGACTGGAACACTTGGTAACTGTGAAGATGATGCCAGGAAGCGTGAGAATGGAAGAGCACAGTGCTATTTTTCAGACACCTGTAATTAGAAAGTCTGTTGGAAAAACTATACTGACGCGGTCTGAACTAAATAGAGTACAGTAACAGCTTGATGCAAGATTCGCGTTTGATAAGACCTACATATTATGCAGAGATAGTGGGAAAGCATTGCAAGTTAGCTTATCCATTTTGCAGCAAAGATGCAGGCTAGAGAGTACAGGCAGCATTCAGGCTTAGTCCAATTGTCCAGGTCAGCTAGCATGCGTATGTAAAAGAGAGATTGAGATTTTTGGGTGGGGACAAGAGCACAGTTGCCAAATAAGCACTGCTTGAACCTTCCTGTGAATGGCAAGCCCTGACAAGAAGGTCTTCTCATTTAATAGTTGGCACAAAAGTCAAGGTGTTTTCTCCGCCCTCTGACCCTGTAAGCCATTCCCATGTGTTAGATACAAAGGACAAAAGGTTGAAAAAGTCAAGTACAGCCAATTAAAAATGTCTGCTGACATATACAATAATTCTTAAACAGTCACCCACTCACTATAATCTAGGCATGATCTCCAGGCTTGATCGTTGTGCCTCCTAAGCGGGAACACCATGGCAGAAACAGAGGGAGAGTTGGTCTGAATCTTCAACCTGTTTGCTGACATCAGACAGCTGGTACTCCATTTACACCACAGTAACAAAGTTAACATCTACTTGGTCATCTCAGGGGGGCAGACTCCTGGACTGAACAGTCAGCATTCAGCACCTCTCAGAAGGTTCTGGAAGATTCTCTGTTGGCATATGGAAAGCTAGTAACAACAGCTGGATACTTATTCATCTTAGATGGAGCACACTGTAGTAAAAAAAATCTAAGTTTTATCTACAAATTACTGTCTTATGGAACATCTACCAAACAGGCAGTTATTGCTTCTTGACCAGCTAACTTTCATGCTGATCCCAACAGATTTTACCCTGATTAATTACCTGCCAGATTTGCTCACAGACAAGTTTAGGCAGCATGGAGTCAAAGGAAGGATGAGAAAATGCAATGTTTTGGCATAAAAATAAGTGCTTCTAAAAGGCAAAGTATATTTTCTGTAATTTTAACACTGAAATTAAATCAGATTTAGAATGACTTTAAAAATTTTTGGCTAGTTAAACCTTTGACATTTAAAACTCTTTCATTTTTCTTATAAAAATACTACTATTTCCATAATTTCTTCTTTTCATGTGCAGTAGAAAAAACAGCCATATGGTTTTTTTGGTCAAAGCATCTCAGTTTGAGATGATTATAGAATTAGCTCCATTCTTCTCAAAACCAGGGGCAAAAATAATTTATTAAGTAGCATACGTTTTCAGCATTATAACCAACAGTTTCACCAACACACAGTGGCCTTCTGAGCACAGCATAACTGGTATCACTAGATTAAGCTTTAAATTAGTAACTACATATTACAGTTGATTAAAAAAACAAACCAAAATACCACATAGCATTTCTCAAGAGCAGAGAAAGATGTCATTGATCATAGACAGGTTGCAGCTTGTCTGCCCTCGCTGTTAGTTCCTAAACGCTCGAATGTCCTTCAGCTTGCTCTGATTTACGTGGACTGTGCCAGTTAGCAAGACAGTTATCAAACCTGCCACAGTATCAGTGGGGTACTAGGCTCCCACCTCTTTCATCTGAGCCACAACTTTCAAAAAAGAAGAAAGTGAATTATTAAGCTCCCATCTACAGGATCAGCCTACAGTGACCTCATCTTTGTATGGCTAGGTAGATTTTTATTATGAAATCAATACCCATGTCACAGACGGCAACAAAGACCCTGTAAGTAGCTTTGTTTAAAGAGAGCACTCTTCTTTCCTCCCATTTCCTGCAGGGTAAAAGTTGAGGAAAAGAAAGAATGAGGCAGTGTACAGACATGAATTACCCCAACATCTGCATTAACGGATTATGCTGAAGCATGCGTTAACATTCAAGTATATTTTATTAAGTATTATAAAATATATACAATCTTAAAACACAGTGCATTACAAACATAGGTTGTAAGTCTTCATTAGTATCACTACAGCATCGATGATATACTTCCTATCGCATCAGCAGAACAGAAGGCTAGGAATAAACAAAACTAAGATTAAAATCTCTTTCAATGCCCCACTGCTTAAGGCTGTATTTCTACTACCTGAATTGATTTTGTTAACTTGACAAAAACTTGACAAGTTTTTGAATCTATCTGGTGGTGGGGCAGAGCGGAGTGATTGTGCGTGCTTTTCGAAACACAGAACTAGCAAGAAAAGTGTTGGTAGTCACTTTGTAAACTTTGCATTAAAAATATGTAGAAGAAAATGTGGTACTTACAGAACTGAATACAGCCTACTTTACAGTCTCTGATCTAAAGTGAAATTAAGTAAAAAAAAAAAAACAGCACTTCATTATGAACTTCAGTTTCACCGTATTTGAAATTCATGCAAAAAGTGATGCCTGTTTCTTCATGTTTATACCACTGTTATGTCACCAATCTTGTGTGCGATGTCAGACTATAAAAAGAAAAGAATATCATTAATCTATATTAAAAATGGGTTAGATGGTTTAACATACAGTAATTAAATGCATGATTCAGATAATCATCCAAATGATGGTCATTCAGATTAGAGCTTATATCAGCTTTTTACATAAAACAAGTGCAGTGGTGTAGCAAGGTAACTGCATTTATTAGTGAACTTTAACAGAAATGACTGTGTTTGCCTAGAACACGCTTTAACTCCCACTGAAGTCAATGAGGTTGGCCACAGCTGAAAGGATTGCTCTCCAGGCCATCCAGAAAATAATGCAATTTTAACTTCACCACACATTTTATGGTACTTTCATCTAGGTTATTTGAAAATTTTCAAGGATTTCCCAGCATACACCTACTGCAGTCATTTTTAAAGGTTTCTGTAAAAGTCTGCTTAGATGTCTGTTTCCTCAGTTTCATACCAGTAACTTGAATTATCAAAGAATCACACATTTTTGTTTACTGCTAAACGCTTGTGTTTTTTTTCCAAAGTATCCAATGACTCATCCATACTCAACAAAAACACTTCCTAAGAAATTCTTTGTTTCAGTTACAGTTCTTTACCAGTTCTGTATTCTTTGACTTAATATTCTGAGTTTGATATTCCAGTAAAAATAAGTAAGCATTTCTGCTACCACTACATGCTGCAAAGCTGTTGTTTTTAATGTTGCTTGTACTCAAACACTGCTGACAGTCAACAATATTCATTTTCAAAACATGATACTGTAACACAAAACAGCTCTTCTTAATTAATAATCCACAAATGTGTACGCATCCATGGCATTTTCTGGAAACATCTCATTTTCTTACTCCACCGTTTCAACCTATTAAGGGCTTCTGTATTGCTATCCCAGCCTCCACAGATGTTTAAAACATGCCTCAACTCCACAACAGTTCCTCTGGAAGGCCTCTAATTACAAAACTGACTCAAGCTATCTCTGTAACATCTGAAGTTCTTCCTTACACACTATCGCATTTCAATTTAAATTACACTTGGAATAAAATCTTCCAGGTGCACGATAGTAAAATTAACCGAGTGCCTTCACAAAACCTTGCTTGGAAGCATAATTCAAAGCAGTGCCAAGTATTGGCTTGTGCTAAATCACTGTATTTCTGTATTTGCTGATCTGTTCTACCACCTTATTCTGGTTACTGTTTATAGACTCTGTTCTCAAAGGTTTTTTTTTTTTTTTTTTTTTTTTTTTTTTAAATAATCACATGTAGAGTTGTACACCGAGGCAAGAAGCATCCTTACTGTCTGTATTTCTATCTTGGCACTACAGCTAACACAGAGCTCCTCTTTCTGACCATTTTCATCAATAATTCTGAAACAGGTAACTAGTAAATAATTAGTAAACATATGCCTTCTAAAAAAGATTAAGCTGTTCTCCCACAATTCATCCTATCCCACTGTATTGGAAAACCCTGAAGAAACAGCTGTTACATGCTTCATAAAGCTTACAAATCTAGCTCTTCTCAAGGATAAAGCACGCACGCAAGCTGGGGCTTACATAAGGAGGGCTCTCCATCAAACCCGTCCTGCTCACTCCCTTCCATGAACAGGTCTAGAGACAATTAACACCGCCTGCTTGTGAAAAAAGAAGCCTGCTGTGTGGCACACAGAGACCAGCTGGGACAGGGTGATAGCTTTTGATCCTCCAGTTGTTTACAAAATGCAGAAGGTAAAAATCAGATGTTCCAAAGAGCTGGAAGAGCAGCATTGAACAAATACAACCTAATCTGTTTTCCTTTCTGCACTGTCCTGATACTTTCAGTCTTCATTTTCTTCTTCTCCTTCTCATCTAAGTAAATCTCTATTAAAAAGGGAAAAAAGAAAAACGCAGTCTGGCAAGTGAAGCCTTGCATACAGCTGCAAGTTATTCATGCAGCTGTGATAAAGCAACAACAAAAAAATCCACCCACCACTGTTGTAACTTATAAACGAGATGTGGTAACTCTTTTGGATCTCACAAGGACAAGCCAATGACAAACTGCTGTCTGACCTGGTACCTGCAATCATACATAACCTTAAGTTTAATCTTGATAAATAAGCGACAGTAAAATATTATTATTTTAAGTGCCTACTATTTCATTCTGGAAGAAATGCTGGAAGAAATGTGATTCCCCTTGCAAAGGCCTCTGGGGGATCTTTCACCCTTCAGAAGCTGCCTCATCAGATCTGATTGTCTCCTGTATTTACTACATCCTGAATTACCCAGGTAGTGCCAGAAGTACAGGAAGAATGACTATTGTCAGGGCAGAATTAACAAGCAAACAGTAGAGACAGACAACCACAGGTGGCTTGACCAAGATAACTGTCTTTTAGGGCAGGTCATTTGAAAGTTCTATTTGAATATAAAAGAAGTGAAAACAAACGCTAGACAGATGGCTGACAAACACTAGAAAGAATATTCAAGGATAGCTCTAAAAAAAAAAAAAAAAAATGTGATGAGAAGGTCTAGATCTAAAAGTCCCTAAAAGTAACAGAATGATCTCCATTCTAAGAGATGTGGAAACTGATAAATAAGATGCCACTAGTGTACAAAAATAATAATAATTAAAAAAAAAAATCACATGACAAAGTAATGACATAGCCAGGACTTTAATCCTCTACTTCCTTGCCTTGGAGTTCTTTTGTTGTTATTACTGCAGGTGAGTGCACTTCTGTTGGCCATGTCAAGCATTAAGGATGTGCTATGGTTCCTCACATTTTCAGCCATTTCCCCTCATGTACAAACTAGAGCCAGCAGCAAGTTAGCTAGTTAATAGGGTTGGCACAGACATAGGATGTTGTCAGAATAAAATTCACATGTGTAATATAATGACCCAATTTTCACTGTCAGTTGAATACCCCATTCAGAGTGCTGATTAAAATCCTAGCTTGCCCAGGTATAACCAGGGGCAGGGAAATTATGCTAATTCAGGGAAAATAGGACTGTTCAGCATAAAGGCTCTAACGCTCCTTTCAGCTCTTTCATCTAGGAATAAAGTATTTTAGAAGGTTTTCTGAAATTCTGGCCCGCCCACTCAAATCATGCAGCATTAAGAAAATCATACTGGTGTATCTTATTTAACTAATACAACAAATAGCAACAATCTCAATGTTAAGATGTAATTAATGTTTAGAACTTTGATATCTTTCAATTAGCAAGGCTAGCATGATCAGAACTGTACATGGTTTTTACAAGAATCACAGTTTTCTCGCCTCTGAAAAAAAGGCAACTGCTACAATTAAAGAGGTCTGTGGAACTTTTTTCCCTGCAAACCTAGAAACAATGTTGTTGACCTTGAGTCTCAGGAAAACAGATATTTTAGGGACTGGTCAATCGTAGTCACTTCACTCAGACTTTTTTTTTTTTTTTTTTTTTTTAAATAAGAACGGGGGTTNTTTTTTTTTTTTTAAAGTAGAAGGGATGTAGAAGTTTATACTTACAGCTTAGCAATAGGCTTTGTAAAGGTAACAAAAGTAGAATTTTGCATTACAACTGTTAAAATCTGTCAAAAACTGTATTCACATCCCAGCTGTACATTTCTTTTAATGATATCTGTACAGTTTACAGCTTTTTGCTAGAGCTTATGCAGAGGAAAAGTTTCTTACCTTATACAGATTACAGTAACCATTTTCTTAACCTATTCTCCTGAACAAACAATAATAAAAATCTTCTAGTATTTACTTGGCTCTGTTGACAAAACATAAAATTTCTTAGTAAATCACTGTCAACCATCAGTAGAACTGTACAGTGTCTGTTCGCACCAGTGAAGGAAGGATGAAGGCAGCCGACAGGTCAGCCACAAGAGGGCAATCCCTATTCTCAAACAGAAAATTTATTACTCTGTTTCAAAGCACTCATATTTAGCCAGAAAATGCTTTTTCCCACATCAGCTGGAGTGAGCAAGGGAGAACACAGCATTATTCAAGTTCTGGGTTTTAAGCATGGCACGTTTTCTGTCTTAAATAGGAATAACAAGGTAAATAAATTTAAATAGGTTGCATGAAGAAGTAACCCAAACCAAAAGTCAAGTCTGAAGCAAGGGAAAGACATTGCAAGTCTTAAGCAATTTCATATTGAATTACAGAATACATGGACAAAATTAGGGGAGCACCAAATGGTACATTTAAAGCTGTCGGTACACAAGAAAAATCACAATGTACTAAAAGGATACAAGGAACAGGTTAGATTATATTGAATTAAGTAAATGCAAGCTTAATTTTGTATTTTACAGCTCTTACAAAGCTTACATGAACTGTTTCTGCTCTTGACAGTTATAGGATTGGAAGTGACATAAAAGGACATTCTATTTATTGGGATAAAAAGTACAGTGCTGGCAGCAACAGCATAAGCTTTTTGACAAGTTCCACAAAACACCAGCTGTGCCCCAGAGTTGTCATCTTGTTTAGAAGTTGCAAGCCATTCAGTAGGTTTTATGTATTATCAGCAGCTGTCTTTACTTGTGGTCTAAGGATATCAGTTTCCCTCCTACCTGAGCCTTCCACTGGGAAGTGGAAATCTTAAGTAAATATTTTACCTTAATCTCCCATGGATAAGTATGGCACAATTCAAGAGTCTCGACTTCAGCAAACAGTTTCTTAGAAACACTGTCCATTCACATGACTAGCAAGATGCTGCGAGCTGCTGCTCACAGCTGCAGAGACCTGGAACACCGAGAACAGATACTCTGCTGCATCCTTCTGTGAAATTTGACTGACTACTGTTTTACAATTAAAATATTATCAAGAAATATGAAATGGGGAGATTCAGATTCCTTTATTTATTTATTCCTTTATTTATTTATTCCCTTCACTTACAAATCATGGAGCAAGTTGAATTATTAGCTACAGAAAACTGTTATTTCACTTGTATACCAGCAACTGGCCACAGAAAGACTGCACATGTTTCTCTCCCATACAAACGAAACATTAGGCAGCAAAACTGACACAGCTAGAAGATACTATACCAACCATACTAGATAAAGTTACTTTTATAGCTCTTTGCCATCTGATGCAGTGTTCCTTAGAACTCAGAATGAGTTATCAACAGCAAATCCTGCTACATACCCTGAACTATCACTGCATCCCTAAAGGTATTTGAAAAGCACAGAGACACGTGGGCTGTCCCTGTTTGCACAGCGTGGGTTGTAGGGAGACTTTCATCTACTGCAGTTTTTAGCATCTCTGATTGCTTCTTGTTAGCAGCAATATAACCAGAGACTTCACATGCAGAAATTATTCATGGTAGGAGGAGTACAAGACCCTGCACTTCTAAGCAGGGAAGACAAATTGACTATATAAACAGAGCTTAAATGCAAAAAGGTCTAACAGATTGTCTGAAAACCATCACGTGAGACACTGCTGGAAACCGGAAGAGTAAAAAGCTTTAAGAAGCTGGGCAGTTCGTTTGTGTTTCCAGAAATCACATTCCTCCTACATAACTCCCCCCAGATTTGATCAGACTACCTTCCGTTCCCCATTTTGTAAGTTGGAAAAGCACTCCTGGAAAGAAGTCCAATACCCTTCAGCTACTTCGCTCAACTTTTACCCTGCCTGACTGCCACTTACTGAACCAAAGCTTCGAGCCCTGAGAAGTGGGACAACTGTCATTGCATCACATAGCTTTCTGAGCTTCCCAGTGGACAACTGCCTCAAGAGGTTTTTCCCTGAAGAAAAAATTAGATTACTGAAGGTAAAATGATGTGCTTTCAGATGTTAACGTCTATTCTAATATTGCTGTTTTAAAATTGTTACATAATCAAGTTGTGTAACCAACTTCATACAGCTACCACCTCCCTCCTACCCCCTAGTAATCCTAACATCACAAAGTTCATTGGTATGAGTTGCAATTGTAATGTTTTCTGAACAGAATGGTAGATCTGGTCAACACAATTTAAAACAACAAAAAAAAACAATTAAACCTATCCAAAAACAAACAAAAGAACAACCACCCAAAAAAGCTATCAGCCACTGTCACTGAATTAACTTTCCTATTCAAAGTATCCTGGCCAGTACTAGACAGCTGAGAATTTAAGTCTTCTCAACTGCAACATGCGAAGGTGGCACCAAACACAACAATAAGTTCGTTAAAGAATCTCTGTTTTCAAATCTTCCTCTCCCTAATCATCCTCACCCCAGAACTGAGCCCTCAAGTTGCATCATCCCTCAACTGAATGCTAATTTTAAAGTATGTTGAGACTTGGAAAGACAGACAACAGTCACAGTTTTTAGTTCAACTCTCACTTTTGCTCCTCAACTACCTATTTTCTTTAGAAGCGGTTTTCATTTGTTGATTTCACAGACAAGTAGTAGTACGGACAAGAAAGCAAGGCTAAGCAGCTGGCATTAACTCTTTTCTAAACTGATCTAGTAGTTTATTACCCATCAGTGTTACTACAGAGCCTCCCCATCTGCAAAGTACATTTGAAACAGTAAGCTCACAGTAAGACTAAGCTCAGTGAAGAAACAATACAGACCTTACAAGAAACTTCATCCAAAGCGCTGCCTAATACACATGTGAGGACCACAAAAGTTTTGTGGAACTATCTGATGAGCATCCACTCTTCTTTTACGACACTACCAGGAAAGTGCTAGCTGCTATGCTGGAATTCACACATCCATCGGCTCCTCTGATTCACAGTCATCACTCTCTAAATAGAAACACTGGCACAGCTGAAGCATGAAAGTTCTATTTGAGAGAAAATTGCCAACTTAGGGAAGGACAGAAGTCTTGAAGTTAAAAGGTGCAGAAAGTTCTACAAAGAACAACGTGAATTTTCATTTTTAACAGGTTTCCTTTTGTATTTAAGTAAAGATCTTCATTTGAAACAGAAAAGACTTTTCCCACTAGTACTAAAAGTAGTAAAAAGTACTAAAACTACTATTCTTAACTTCATACGCTTGTGTACACATTAAATAGACTTAAAATATACACAAAGAAATTATAAGCATCTGCCATGGCACAAGTATGCACTATCATATGAAGACACGCATACACTACGAACAAATGTAAGCAATTTAGGCCTCCAGTGGTACATGTAGAACATGCCAATAATGTAAACATAACCCTTACCAGGCTTTGTTTCCTGAAACTAAATATAAGTGCCCAAGATGACACTGGAGAAATTGCATTTGTCTACTACAAAACTACAAAGTAATCAGTTGGTTTGCAAGGTCAAGGGGTGGGGAATATCCCTGGTCAACTTCATTTGAATAAAAAATTTGTGGTTGACAATATAAAAATAAGCATTTTAATCAAAATGTTGTAAGTGTAAACATTCTTGTTTGAATTTTATAAGACAAGGATTTATTAGATTAAGGAACACTTATTTTTACCTAAGATAAAGAAGGACACAAATTTAAGTTCCTTCTCAGCTTTACGTTTCAGAATTTCCTGTCGAGATTGTCCAGATGTTTAAACTAATCACTACATTAGTGTATCTACAGTTAGAATCTTCATATTAAGCGTATGTTTTAAAATATCTATAAACAGCTTTATCTTCCTTTACTTAGACATTAATGAGGGGGAGGCAAGAAATGATTACTGCCAGTGTGGTATACACAGCCATATTTATTAGTTCACTTCCAATTACAAAAAGAAAGCTGAAGCCGTACATAAGTGCTGCTTTAGAATAAAGACAGACCACTGTTTTCTCCAACAGTTTTATTTCAAAAAGTACACAAGTCTGTCATGGAAACACAGCATTTTAAAATCTGGGGTTTCTTTTTACAGATTCACTCACAATACTTGTATTTTATATCATTCTCCAAAAGTGTGAATATAAAACCTTATTCTGAAATTCTTATCAATATTCAAGTTCATGCTTTGTGCATCAGAAGTGTAATGCAATGTTATCACATCTTGTATTCCAGGAAATATTATTGCTCCAATTGCATTTGAACTGTGCCTCAGTCAGCACTAGAGGACCAACACCCAAGAGGCCCTATAAAGCACCTATCAAGTGTATAAAACAAGGTTTAAGTGATACAAGTAGTATTGTGTCTTTGACTACCACAGAGATCTAAAGTGACCTGGAATATACACAGTAGTAAGAACAAAACCAAAAGGCTATCTTGGAAAACAGTAATATATAATATTCATTATTACAGAAAAACCTTGCAATTAACAAGTCTTATTTGTACTATCAAGCAGGAAGCATACATCTAATACGAATGCAACTATCACAGTTGATAAAGATGTATGCACTGTACACTTGCTTCAAAAGTCATGTTTTACCCCTTCAACAAGGCATTTTTCTGTGCACTATGTAGTTAAAAAAAAAAAGTATTCATTTTTAGGTAAGGAAGGTTCACACGATTATCTTTAAATAGCCATTTCAGAACTTTATGAAAAAGCTTGTAATGTATGGACAAATGTTACATAACCTCTATAGTACTACAAGTCTAACACTTTATTCACACCATGCTAAAATTCAATGGTTTCTTCTACACAGAGTAGTCATCCTCAACAGGCAAGTTTACAGTCATGACATTAACTAGTAATTTCTTGAGCTCATTTGGAGTATTTACATAGTGATAGCAAGCCTCCCTCCCCTATTTCCTTTTTTCCTCTTTTTAAATAAAATCAGACATTAAAAATGCCACCTTCTAACTGGTATATCAGCTGCCACTACTTCCTAGAAAAGTTCTGTTAGCAGGTTTATCTGTAACAGCAGACACCTAGTGTTTACTCAACTCATGTCCTACACAGCTAAAAGTCATTGCTAAACTATAGTAGTTGCTTTTGAGAATCGTAATCCAGTGTAAATTATGAATCTATTGACTAAAGAAATCACTTACAATAGTGGTATTATGTTGTAGTTGTAGTGTTTTATCCATTCAAAAAGGCATGATGATAGCAACTTGAGGCAAAGTTTACCCCAAGTCAGAGGTTCTTTATTTCAGATACGGACTATGTCAGATTCCATTCCTTTTATTTTCCATGCAATTACATAAATAGACAGACACTGTCAAGGCTACTAAGCCTAACAGCTAGCCTCTCAGGGCATATCATGTTGTCCTTCCATTCTATCCACTTATTGTTTTGTGCAATCTGACAGAGCATTAAGTACATGTAAACTCTGCTCTGGATGTTCGAGTGAGATATTCTTGAGCGTCCCAGGGCTTACCTGATGGAAAGCACAGTGTCACAGGGCAAACCAAAAAAACAGAAGCAAAGAAAAAAGTCACACCTAATCTCACGTGTGTCCGCAGATGGCTAAGAATCAAGTTCAGTAGGTTTGCTGCCTGGTTGCTTAAGTCTCTAGCTACCTCTCAAGTCTGCAATTCAGTTCTAGTTTTGTACTCAACCTGTATTTATGATCCAAATAACCATATCCTTTCTTAAATAAAAGGCCTTAGTTTCAAAGTAAACAATCAGTTTATGATTAAAATATCTTAAAGTCTCTTCTATCATAGTAATTGGATGCAAGAAGATGTCTCCTCATCTATTGTTCTTCACAAGAATGTGTTTGGCACAGTTTCTAAACCTATTATTTACTACACAAGTGAGAGTCAATCATCCATCTCATGAGTACAACAGAACAGTTTTCAGGAATATAAACACATCGCAATTATCAATTGAAGGAGCAACTCACATTTTGAAATACAGAACAATACAGAGAGCCACTGAAATCACATCCAAAAACAGGCATGAAGAGGTATAAGTAGTACATAAGAATCAAGAAATCAGATCACAGTGTTTTAAAAATTGTACCATCATCGAAGCACCTGTCCAAACAGTAAATTTAGGCACCAGAAATTTCATAAAAACTGAAGATACAATCAGGTAAAGTTTATTGAAAAGGCACACACGAAAGATAAAAAGTCTGATCTCTAACAGTATCAGTTTACAATCTAAAAAGTCCCAAATGTGTAAAATCGTTGTCTAGAATACGTAGTAGCCATTCAAGTATCTAAATTCAGTATGAAGGGTATGTTTTGTACATTAATAGAGCCAACCAAAAATTGTCTACGTAACTACAGACAAGACAAACATTTAATAGTCAAATAATTTATCACAGATCTAACCAGCTACAAGAAAGCAGACACTAAGCCTAGGAGTTTGAGGATATCTTATCTCACACTATTGCTACATACAAACAACCTTAACATCATTCAACTGGCTCTTCAGCTGTTTTCTTCATCAGCCTCTGTGCCACATACTATATTCCTATAGAGTTTTCCAAAATAATTGGCAGTTAAACATCTTCAGCTAGAATAAGCTGAAGAGACTCCTCCCTACACTCCCAAGCACAAGACGAGAAGGAGGTAACAAAACAGAAAGGAAGGAAAAAAAAAAATTCAAACCTCATGTAACTTTAAATCCAGCTTCTACACTTCTATAGATATATAGTATCACTCATAAGAAAGATAACAAATTGTTCTATTTCTCCTGTAATGCTTTAAGTTTGCAAAACTGGGAAGGCTTTTTTTTTTTCTTTTTAAAATGAACTCTTGAAACATCACGTTCCTGTCAACAATTCTGGATAACTATTTCCTCTTAGATCCTGGTTTCATGAAGCTCTTGCTGACAACAATCTAAATGTCTGTTAAGAATATTTAGGACTGTTGAAAAGGCAAGAAAGAAGTGAGCTTTAAATTCCTTGTAAATTCGCATAAAAATGTGTCAGCCTCTTTACCTATTGCTTACATGAATGAGGGAATGATTTTTCTGAAGTGAGGTTAGGGCAAGAGGACAGATATCAAATACCAGTTACTTAACAGCTTTAGTAAAGCCCCATGAAACTTCCAGGTAATTGTTTAGAAAAAGTAAAAACACTGCCTTAAAACCTAAGCAGTCTTTAAAAAAGTGTGAAATACAGTTAAGACCTGTAGAGATGCATATTCACTCTTACTGTGACAATGTAACAGTTGAGCTAGAGATTTTAGAGCTTAGATACCACTAGTAAAGACCTGATAGGACTTGTTACATAGGATAACTTCATTATCTGACACTACTAGAACTACTTATTGCAGTAAAATTCCAATTTCAAAGAGCTTGCAAAATCTTCTGTCACATTTCCATTCACTGTGATTTTAAACACAGAACAGATTCATTAAATTAACTGAACCAATCAAACGACTGGCAGCCCATGAAATAATAGCTAAGGAAACACTCCAGACAAACATTACCAACTTGAATAACTGCATAAATACTCTGAGTTTGAACAGAATTCGAAGTCATCCTCAGTATTTCAGCCCCACTTCAACTTCAAAAGACAGTGGCCGAGTTAAAATATTTCTGTTACTCCAAAATTGAGAATAAAGCTTCAAGAACTCTGAGGAACTTCATGGTCTACACATGAAATGGTTTTGTTACTTCTCAGTTGTGTTGCACTTTCATATTCAGAACTGCACATTAGCTGATAGTGTCTCTCTTCACCAACTCACCATAGATCCAAACACCTCAGTATCTGATATTTAGGAACTTACACACTTTCAGCAAATAGTTCAACTGTTACACACTAATAAGTTTAAAAATGAGAATCGGTGGCTTTTCAAACTAACTCGTTCATTTTCTTCAAGGAAAATTGCATGCCATTGTTTAAATGAGGGATGGAACACTGTATTTTTCTCTAATACTTATAATGAACACTTAAAAAAAACAGGATTTAAATTAATGTTTCATACTATGGACCCATCTTTGCTTTGTGCTGGAATCATCACAGGGACAGCTCCCATTCTACTTAAATTAGGTGCAGCTACCTTTGAAGATGCAAAGGTTTGGTTTTGACCAGAAGTACGTTCGAAGTCTTCACTTGGGACTTGGCTATATGGAGTTTTGGTGTATCCTTCCATATTTGAGGGAGACATTGAACCCAGAGAGGAACGATTGCTGCCTATGTAGCTGCGGGCTGTTGAACTTCGACTTTTTGGAGGCAGAACATCTTCTCTGAAATAAAAGAAAGAACAGTTGCAGAACAGGTCTTCAGTCACTACTACTATGCAGGAACTTACATAACAAGTTTTCCATTTGTCTTCCGTTCTGACACAGTAGTCAAAAAGCCTTTTAAAAATTTATTTTAAAGAAAATTGAAGTTTTAGTTACCTTTAAGATCTTTACTGAAATTAGACAGACATGACTGCCTACACCATATTCAAAACAAATTCTCAGAGAAGCTGTTAGTGTTTTAATAAAGTTTCCAGATTAAAAAAAGAAATCCCAACCTTCCAAAAAGAAAGACATTCAGAAGTTAATCTTCAAATAACACCTCTTAGAAATTAGGTATGTCATTACCTGATTTCATGATGTACTTCTTTCTCATATTTCTTCTCTCTGTGTTTCTTACAGCAACAGAAGACGAGAAAAGCGAGTAAGGAGAGACCCAGCAGAGTTCCTACAATAGCTCCAGCAATTATACCAGCTGTATTTATAGCTAGAATAGATAAATTACAATATTGTTTAAGCATCAAACTTAATAGTGAACCACTTCTTTTCTCTTAACAATAAAAACAGTATGTTTCCACATGATCCAGATTAACAGCATAATCAGTGAATTAGAGGTATGCTTCAATTCTCTGATTTAGAATGACAGTAGAATTGCATCTTTCTGCATAAAAGACAAACACTTTGGAGGAAATACAAACTTAAAGAGGCAACCCTCAGTTGCAAAACAGTTTTTTGGTTTTTTTAAACCTTTTAAGAATTTAGAAAAACAAGACTGTTCAGTTACACAAAACACTATGTGACTACTACATAGTGAACACTTACGAGGGGTGACATTCAGCTCAATAGAACATTCGTCTGTGCCAACTCTGTTTGAAGAAATGCAACTGTATACACCAGAATAGTCCATAGAGGCATTTTTCAAGAGAAGTTCCCCTGTATTTTTATCTACAAAGAACAAAAGGCAAAGGTTTACTATTTACCAAAGTTTAATTTCCTATTCAATGCAATAAAATTATTAATCAAGCACATACATGACATCTTAACTAGAAATGCCTTACTAAAAACAACACCCAAATGAAACCAAAAGTCTACAAATAGTATTCTGTGGTGCAGGTCTTTAACTGTACTAGAATTTTATGCCACTAAATTTGATTTTAGGATTGAAGCCTTCAAATTTCTCCATCAGTGGAAAGAAAAGGGTGCTTAAAATGGTCAGTTCTCTCATCCTAACTTCAAATTTTAAAATACAATGGATTAACCGCATCCCAGAGGAACCTCCTTCTCTTCCATATCTATGTATATCATCAGCACTTAAACCCCAAGCTGCCAAGAGACTACATCACAGTAACAAAGAATCACACAAATACCTAGCTCTTCCAGCTGAAGAAGTTAGGCATTATCTAGGTTCTTGAGAGCTTGTTCAGTGCCCTCAAACCTACAATCACAAGCCCAAAACAACAGGAGCATTAAGATGTTACATGCTATTTTTGCATAGTTCCTCACTCATTCTTGTCTAGCACTAATACTGTCAATTTATTTTGTTTTACCGTACGACAAACTTGGAATGTGGAAGAAGTGGGAACAGCAACAGAAGCTTAAGGTCTTGAGCGATACGGAGAGACATCAGTAACTAACTGTTCATTGTCAAAACAAGAAATAAGACATATCAAACAGCACTACCACTAGGCAAGCTCAAAAAGAACAATGCGAGATTTTTCAGATACACTTAATTTTTAAGAGTTACATTCCCTAAGATATACAGATACTAACAGACTACAAAGGTTTTAAGTAGACTGTAGGAGTTCAAAGAAGAGGCTGGATGATCATTATTGCTTGGTTTAAGTCAATTAAACTGAAACCACATCACCCTCTCGAAGATCCTGAAGCAGAAATTACAGGAGGACAAGGCACCACTATGAGAAAGAACCACACGTTCCTAATCTCTCTCTGCTAGACATCTAATTTGGCTACTCTTGCATATACGATGATACGCTTTGTCCTGTATGTCATGCACAACCTGAGTTAAAACAGTTCTACTTATAAGCAAATACTTAAACTTTTCCACCTGCAAGTCAAACCTACCATCAAAATGTTTAAAATTTTTGTAACAAAAAAGATCAGAAAAGAATTGGTACTGCAAAGCATAATTCCAAGAAATATTCCAGAATAACTTCTGCGAAGTCAAAACTCACAAATTACTAGTGAATCAATAAAACTAGTAAAATCAGCTTCTCTAATAAACTTCACTGATGAAGTTTTCACAAGAAAAATCCAATACCACCGCAATAATAATTCTCAATTTATCAGCCAAAATTTTTAACTGAACTCCCTCCTGGATGTCAGCTCACATAAGAAGAGGGAAAGCCTTCCCTTTTCCTCTGCTTGTGACAACTTTTCTTCTAAAGACATGCACCCCCCTTAAAGGAGCAAGAAATTCCATCACTTGATCAGGAATCGAGGATTTCACTTCAATCTCTAATAAAATTCAAGCTTTTATTTCCATTTTTGAAAATGCAGCTCTAACCACTGGTCTAGACTCTGATTCTTCCTCCCGTCCGCGTGAGCAGAAAAGCAGCCAAAAATCAGCAAGCAGGAGCAGTCAAAACATTCACGCAGGGATGAGCATGATTCTGCAACCTAATGGGAGGAATCTCTCTCAACTTGGAGCTGCTTGTTTAAATGGCAGTTTTATTTTCCAGTGAAAGGACAGAAGTGACAGTTATCTAGATTGCTCTATACTAAAACTATGCATAAGGTGCTAACAAATCAGAATACACCAAAAATACAATTTTTAGTATTTATTACTCTGAAATACTTAAAGTTTGACAATACTCAGCACAGAAGTGGCAGGAAGATCCTTTGTGCCAGCTGCTCTTCTCCAGTCATAGGACAAAAGCGGTGTTCCTTCTTGTGATACACATTTCAACGTGATGTCCTTTCCAATCTCCTGTGATCCTTCAATGGAACATTTGGTGCTTGCTGGCTTTACTAATAAACAAAGTATTATTGAATTAATGAGTCACAATCAAAATACTAGTTATGTTCTAAGTCAGTTAGTCCATTTTACTGAAAGTTTGTGCAACAAAGACTTTGTAAGCATGAGAAAATTTTCTATGAAATGCAAGCAATATACAGATGTAGCTCTTTAAAAAATGATCATTAGTCTGAATATTATTTCTTTGTCTGCCCCCACCCCAAAGTCTTAATAACGGATGTGTTATTGCAGATTCAGAGTGACTGTCCTATTTAAGTTATCATGTTACATATCAAATGTAGGATAGCATCAACACAAAAATGTCACTGCAAATTCTAGGAAAAAAATATTTGCTTACCAAGTACAGTCAACTGTATTTTATGGCTTTGAACTCCAGGAGCCTTCTTCACTTTGCACTGGTACGTGCCAGTATCTGCTGATTTCAAATTCAGGATATCCACTGAACCATCACCAGATTTGGGATCAGAACTAGTAAACTGCAGTCGCCCAGACATAGCAGGATAATAATGATTATAAATCCTGTCTGCAGAATATAGAATTATCTATAAAAGAAGAAATGCGGTTCAGAAATCTACTTGGCATATAAGCATTTCAAAAAAATTAGTATCTTCAGATTCTTAGCAGCTTTCCTCTGCTGTTTAAAATAATCCCAGAAGCATGACATAGACATACCTGTTTTCAAAGTAACACCACGCAAAGCTCTAACAACTACTCCAACACAACACCTGCTCAGGTGACAGGATGTCAGCACTGTCTCCTGTCTTAAAGAACACTGTTTAAAATTGCTCTAATCATCATTCTATAAGATCTCTAATAATAGAGTTCATCTTATTGATAAGACTTCAGAAGAAATGAAAGTTAATAAATTTATTAACTCTTAATAAAAGAGTATCAAACTGTTTGGTCTTAGTTAAGACCAAATTCTCATGAATCAACTTTCAATCAGGAAAATAACGCAGAGTTGCAAAATATTACAGTTTTCTGTACTCTGAAGCATCTTTAGAGTTCTTTACAGTAGTAGATTAAATTTAAAATATAACAACATTCTCACTAATTCAAAACTTCCACCACATTTTACATGACTGGCGCTTCAAAGTAATTTAAGACCACAGGCATCCCATCTTGAAAAGGGGAAAGTCAAAAAAGATACTACTGAAGTCCATACATTGACCTACTCTAGCAACTTAATTAGAGCTGTGAAAAAAAAAAAAAAGTTTTTACTTACTGTTTCTTCCTTCTTCTGAATATCTGCTGGTATCAAGACCCACTCAATATCTAGTAGGCCTTCATCCTCTTCTGAGAGTACAAAAGTACATGGCAATGTAACTTTCTCTCCTTGAGCTTTTTCAAACGATGATTCAGCTGAAGTTATACTTAGGCTTCTTGTGAGACCTACAAAAACATTTTAAAGTTTTAAAAACATTTCACATGCAGTTTCCATAGTGAGTGTTCTACTGCGCATTAGTACATTCCAGCTAGTACAAACCAGCTGGAAACTCCCTTCTGCAGAGGAGACACTCACCTGCTGCCAGATATTGTAGCAAAGGAGATTTAGCCAGATGCAGTGTGAGAGATTGCCAACGCTACTCTGACCCTTGGACTATAATTGTATTATTGCTACTACTGCCTTTTTTTTTTTTTTTTTNAAAAAAAAAAAAAAGCTTGTTTAAACTGTTACTACCATCTACTCACACCAGCATCTATGCTATTTACAAATACAACTTGGAACAAGACTGACTACAAAACTGGGGCGAAAGGAAAAAGGAAAAGGAACCGGGGGCAAAGGAAAAGGATGTAGGAGTGCTGGGGCTGAAGGGAGGAAGGCTTCTGGAGATGCACCCTGTGAATTAACAATTGGCTGCAGGACTGGCAGCCTTGAGAAGCTTCTACCAGTACATAAGCAGTAAAGAACCAAAAAGGAGAAGAAGGCAGTTGGTTTAGTCTCAGCTGACGTAAGACCAGTACTCACTGCCGACTCTGCGTGCAGCAGAAAGCTAGATGCCTGAGGTCACTTCAGGAAATGCATTAAAGATCCATGCAAAGCTGATGCACACAACGATCAGATGACGTTGCCATCAAGCTTTCCCAACCTCCTTCAGTTTCCACTCATTTCAGAAAGATTCAATTTCTGTTCGCTCCCATAGTACACTCCTCAAAACATGAGCGGATCATCTGTGGCATCTAAGTGCAAGTATGACGGTATCAGATTGAGTAAAAATCTACACTTGTTTTGGGGGGGAGCCAGGATGAAGAAAATTGCACACTTCCTTCAGGCTTCTTTTAAAAGACCAGAAAGATGAAGGTTCCTCAAGTTAGTAATCCCATTTATTCAAAGGTGCTTAGAATTAATTTATTTGATTTTTAATTACAGCTAACAAACCACCGTTAAGTTGAAGAAACTCAGAAGAATGAAACAGATTCTAAAACCAAAAATACCCACACCACTGAAAACTATCCACAAACAAATGCAATCGGTCAAAATGCACGTGTATTACTCCCCAAATACTTTTACAAGGAGAAAACATGCCAAATTCGGTCGGAGTAAATGGAAGAATGACCCTTTGTGACTGTTTAAGAAGAGACAAGTACAGCTCCTTGATACAGAACAGTAAGTGTTATAAAAGTTTAGAAGAATACAGGAGGTCAGTGCACATTTTGGATTCTGAGCATCTAGATTTAAGGTACCCAAAGTGGAATTAAATACTTTTTCTTTGAGAAACTGACCTCAAAGAGCACTGCAAGCAAATATCACTATGACTGAAGAAGGTTCTCGCATTATTTCTAAAGGGGTTGGGAAATTGTAGTTCTTTCTGAATATTTAGGCATACCATCAGGTACCACTCAAGTGGAACAAAGCTGAGCAAGCTATATTATCACATTTTTAATCTAGGAAAAACAATGTTTGATATAACTTGATGGAAATTATTTTACTATCTTCAAAAAAAAAATTCTTCAATACAGAAAATACAACAAATGGAGCAATACCTTCTCCATTCCAATACAATCAACGGTAAATTTTCATCAGATTGTTTCTGTATTTTGTATTTTCTTTTTTAAATGAAAAATGTGAAGACTTCAGATACACTGAAATTCTGGATTGCTGGCTTACACAACCTGAAGTGTAAATTTAAGCTTGACACAAACATTTCTGGCAACCGGATAGCACTCTTACGGTAGTGTTACGTAACCCAGTGAACACAACCCCTCCCTAAACAGGTAACATGAGAGACAAACAGTCAGCTGGAACAGAAGAAAGTATGGCAACTGAAAAACACGGAGGGGGCAGGAGTGGCAGAGGTACACCATGAACTGCCCCCAGGTTCAATCTGATGGCTGAAGGGGCAAGCACTATGGAGCACAACCACAAAGCAGCACAGACTGCTTCTACATGAAGTAAGAAATGAGCTCATGTGTTTTGTTGCTGCACTTAAAATCATATTTTGTGTGATCCATACGCAATCTGCGCTTGCAAAACACTCCAACTTTACTAACAGGCTCTCCAAGAACTGTATTGTTTACCAATGTCTGGCTCGTAAGCAGGAAATGGTTCTAGTGCATAAAAGTTTCTTCACAGAATGAGGTTTTAAGTAGTAAATATCAATGCCAATCAGAAATGTGTATTAGTGCTTTGAGAAATGCAAGCTATAAAATTCACTTACGAGACTCTTCTTTCAAGCACAGCTTACAGATGTTTGCCTGCATAGCTATGATCTAATCTCTTTGCTTCACAGACTTCAGTCTCAAGAACCAGCTCACCACCATCCTCATTTTCCTTCTGAATATGCCTCTCAATCACAGTGGAACTCTTACTTTTTAAGCTAGCTCTATAATATTATTAAAGCAAAGTTCCCCAATCACCCTTCTCCTTCTCCCACATCCTCTCAGACACAACTGCATTTCTGAAATAAAGCATTTCAGAACTTGGAGAGTCAACTTGAACTGACATCCCTGTCAACCAGCACCCTTGAGGGGTCCCTAGTAGAGCAAGAGTTCCCAGTGTTTACTGGCACAAACAGAGATAAACATTGTAAGTGTTCTTCGCAGTTCTAACTGCTGTATGAAGTCACCATATCACTTCCTCACTGCAAAAAACTTCAGTATCCTCAAGTGATGCCAACAAAAATCTTTACAAGGCAGGGTGCTGCTAATGGAATAACTGGATTAAAAAATGCCTTACCTAAAACGAAGGGAAAAGTATATTTAACATTACTCATTTCAGTGATTGTACAGCACCCAGCAGAGTTACACAAACAGCCACAGACTGCAAAATTTACTTACAGTGTTCTGCCACAGTTTCATAACTGACTGAATCCTGCTTTTACCAGTGGGATACCCAAAGTCCAGAAAGTCCATCTTCAGGTGGGTTCTCACAACGTCCAGCACCTTGCTTCAAACAGCAAGAGCAGAGGCCCATTAAAGACAAAGCCTTCAGGAACTTGGGTCATATATACTACAGAGATTTGTTGCATCTACCTTTCCATGACATGGAAACTAGAACTTCTCTCAAATCTCAACATATTGCAAAATCCTGAAAACATGATGTCCCCTTGTCTTGATAATGTGCAACACAGATTAAGGCTAAGTTAATCCTGCCTCGGCTTCTAAACAAGTTTCATCAAGGTTCAGAAAAAAACAAGCTGATCAACTGGGGAGACAGGGAATAAAGGGAAAAGGGTCAATTCTAGTTTTTCAGCTAGCTCCAGCCATATTAACTTTCTCAATTTCACTGCTTTTCCATGGAAGACATGACTTGGAACAGCACAGAAGAATGGCCACTAAAGTGTCTTTTTTAAATTCAGTAGGTACTAAAGGAAAAAAAAGAAAAAAGCTGCAGTTTAACAGATGAAAAATTAGTTGTCTTTCCTTTAGAATGAAAATTCAAAAAATTTTGAGAGTTCTGATGTGGAAGTAGAACCCTGAGATTCTATTTTACAGCCACTAGTATACAGATTCTCATCAGATATCTCAGAACAGCATATCCAAAATCTGTATTAGCTCAATACAAATCCTCATAACACTTTTAGACAGACACCTGGGCACTGAAGACCATTTAATCAGTGCAGCAACCTCATCTTAGGTAAGAAGAATAAGAGATGCAGGAAAGGAACAAGGAAGGAACAGACAATGAACTGCCAGAAGCCACATAATCATGCAGCAGTGAATAAAATGGGTGGGCGGGGGGAATGGCACAGCTGTACTGCTTCTGTATCTATAGTGGATAAGTATCTAAAGAACAAGCTTGGTTGTATTACATAATAATTTTAGAATTCTGCAGATGATTCAGATTTTGATGACAATGCAGCACTGGTAAAAGCAAATTGCAAAGCATCTCTAACAAAGAAAGTACTATGCTGCTAGTTTAATAAGTTTCAAACAGTTAATGTTTAATATATTTTACAGACTAATGTTTGGAACTAACCGTGGTTATCATACAATGCTACAACATAGATTTCATAAAGCACAGTACACAGTAAGTAGTGAAACAAACATACACGCATCACTATATCACCTTAGCAAAAGCCTCAAACACTTCTAAATCTAACACTTCCAAAGCTATTGACATCAACAAGCCATGTATCCCTCTACTTAAACCTCGTAAGGGCCCAATCTAATAATAATCTAGATAAGATAAAAACCTGCCTGCCTATACTAGCCAAAGTCCACCAGGTAGGACACATTCATCTCTGAAGACAGATTCAACATTCAGATGAATAAATATTCACACCTGCCTTTCCTATCTACCAGTACAGTGCTCTGCAAGCTAATGAGAGCCACGTCCCTTCTACGCAGAAAACATGCCAAGTTTGCAGAGCCAGAGAAATTAAAGATCCAGGAACAAAGGCACTAGCCTTGAAAAAGATGAAGTTAGGCTCTCAAGTCTTCGCTCCAAACACCGCCTCCTCTTTCCTAGCCCATGTAGTCTCAAACTAAATATAAAAATAGTTCAGAAAAATAAATCAACAAAGCATTTTGTGAACAAGAGCTTGAATTTTTTATACAGTGTTAGTAAAGGCAAGAGCCTCCCTCTTTCACATTTCATCTCATCTGCTTTACGAATAGCAAGACAAAGCTGAGCAATCAAATAGCCAGAGATCTGGTCTACGTAAGCTTTTGGAACACTTTTTGCACAGATCAGTGCAGTTTATCAACATGGAGGAAGGTTCTGCTATAAGCTGCAAAGAGAAGGCTGATGAAACAGCAGAGCACTTAGAGCAAAGCAAAATCCATGTTACAACGATCCTGGCAAAGTTGTATCACCTGGGCAATCAACTAGACTGCTGCAGGGTCTCCAAACAGTGGGCTTGTTTCCAAACTTCACCTTGTCTGAGCAATCAGAGTGGGGAGCACCACTAACCTGAGGCACACTTACTGGACAAAGTCTCCTAGTTGTACTCATCCTCAAAGTAGCTACAGAGTGGTATCACTTCTTCAAATCATGTATTATGTTTTCTCTGCCTCCTTTTAACTTCTCACTTCTTGTCTGCTTCCGCATTAAAAAGGACTGTACTACCAAGAATAATCACAGAATCCCTAAGTGTTGGAAGAGACCTTTGGAGATCACCGAGTCCAATCTCCCTGGCTAAAGCAGGGTCCCTACAGTTGGTTACACAGGAAAGCATTCAGGCAGGTTTTGAATATCTCCAGAGAAGGCGACTTCACAGCCTCCCTGGGCAGCTTGTTCCAGTGCTCTGTCACCCTCAAAGTAAAGAAGTTCTTCCTTAATCTCAGATGGAACTTCCTGCGTTCCAGTTTGTGCCTACTGCCCCTCATTCTGTCACCGGGCACCACCAAAAAGAGCCTGGCTCCATCCACTTGACATCTGCCCTCTAGAAATTTACAAGCACTGATAGGATCCCCTCTCACTTCCCCCTTCTCTGGGCTGAATAGTCCCAGTTCTCTCATCTTTTCCTCATAAGGGAGATGCTCCAGGCCCCTCATCATCTTTGTGGCCCTCTGCTGGACTCTCTCTAGAAGCCTTTCTTGAACTGGGGAGCCCAGAACTGGACACGGTACTCCAGATGTGGCCTCACCAGTGCAGAATAGAGGGAGAATCACCTCCCTTGATCTGCTGGCCACACTCTTTTTAATGCAGCCCAGGATACCACTGGCCTTCTTGGCCACCAGGGCATACTGCTGGCTCACGGCCAACCTGCTGTCCACCAGGACACCCAGGTCCTTCTCTGCAGAGCTCCTCTCCAGCAGGTCATCCGCCAACCTGTACTGATGTATGCAGTTATTCTTCCCCAGGTGTAGGACTTTGCACTTGCCCTTGCAGAACCTCATAAGGTTTCTCTCCACTCAGCTCTCCAGACTGTCCAGGCCTCACTGAATGGCAGCACAGCCTTCTGGTGGGTCAGCCACTCCTCCCAGCTTTGCATCATCAGCAAACTTGCTGAGGGTGCACTCTACCCCTTCATCCAGGTCACTGAAGAAGATGTTGAACAAAACCAGACCCAGTACCAACCCCAGAGGCCTCCAACTAGACTCAACACCGCTGATCGTAGTTCTCTGAGCGTTATCAGTCAAATTCTCAATCTACCTCACTGTCCACTCATCTATTCCACATCTCCTAAGCTTACCTACGAAGATGTTATGGGAGATGGTGTCAAAAGCCTTGCTGAATTCAAGGTAGACAACATCCACTACTCTCCCCTCACGTGCCAGGAGATCATGACATCATAGAAGCCTACCAGATTGGTCAAGCATGATTTTCGCTTGGTGAATCCATGCTGACTACTACTGATAACCTTATTTTCTTCCACTTGCTTGGAGATGACATCCAAGAACACGTTGTTCCATCACCTGCCCAAGGACAGAGGCGAGGCTGACTGGCCTGTAGTTTCCAGGCTCCTCCTTCTTGACCTTATTGAAGACTGGAGAGACACTTGGCTTTCCTCCAGTCCTCAAGCACTTATCCTGTTCTCCATGGCCTTTCGAAGATGATAAGACAGCAGCTTGGCAACCACTTCTGCCAGCTCCCTCAACACTTGTGGGTGCATCCTGTCAGGGCCCATGGACTTGTGTGCATCTGGTTTGCCTTTACATCTCTGGCCAGATCCTCCTTAACCAAGGGGAAGTCTTCTTTCACCAAACTCTCTCTCTTATCTCCAAGATCTGGGATTCCTGAAGATCGGTCTTTTATTCGTTCCTACTGTTCAGTCCCCAGACTCACAGAAACACAGTTTTAAGCAACACAGAAATCAAAATTGAACCACTTCTAAAAATGGTAGAGTTTTGCCAATCTAAGCTCACGATTTCTGCAAAACATCACAAAAAGACTGATTCTACTTCCGAATTCCACAAGCACCATCTTAAAGTTATCTGCTTTGAACAGAAACCAAAGCTGAAGTAATCCTGCACTGGTCTAATCTAAGAAATCTGACAAAATTCAACAATAGTTGTTAAGTTACTGAATCTCTACCTGAGTTCACCTGAATCCACAAATCCTCTCAGGTTACACAAGGGAAAAACAAACAACAAAAAAAAACACTAAAAACAAGAAACAAGCTAAGCATGCTTTCTTTTTTAAGACAAAAATATTCTCTTTCAGTCTGGATGTTACAGACTTGTTGCAGAGAAGTTCTGAGGCAGGATCAAATGAATAATTTGTTCTAGTTCATGCAGAGTTGCATACTCAAACACCCATTTAAAACATACTACACAATCAAGTTAAAAGTTATTCCTCCCCCCAGTCTAAAAGAGCATTTTTTAAAAAACTGTAAAACAAACAGGACTACCAACATACCTAATCCTGCAAATACATAGCATGATCTTGTATTTCATTCCCAACTGCAATTCACTGAAATCAGTTGGAATAGTTACGCAACAAAGGAAACCTAGAAATTATGTGCTTAAGCCTTACTGATCTTTTACCCCCCCACGTTTCACTTCTTCCCTTATCTCTTTTGCTTTCAGATTCTATCCAGTATTTCTCTTCTTTTCCAACTGTCCTTGTGCTGCTAAGTTGCTCAGGACATTCTTGAAGCTTTTTTTTGTTGCTAAACCCAAAGTCATTAGCCAAGTATCCTAGCAACTACAGCAGTTGATGACCTTACTTAAGAGGGACATGCTTATCAAGTTTAGAGCTGGAGAGTTTGTATCTCATTGCTGAAGTGAAGGATACGCATGGGGGGGGGGCGGGACTGGGAAGGGGAGGGGCACCACACGAGAGAGGAAAGGATATAATAAAAGCTGAGATTAATTGTAAGCACAGGAATACTGTTTAGCCAAAAATGTACTACGATCATCACTATTAATTCTGAGTTTTAACACTTGGTCACATCCAAACAAACCAGTATGATGTAGCTCAACCTGCAGTATTAAGGGAAAGGCAACTGGACTACTTTGGACTTACTGAGATGCTGCCTTCTCATCCTCAGTTTTGGTTCTGTCACCTCCTTTTATGCCAGTAAAAGACTTTATGCAAAGACACAGAAAGCCAAAACAATTGACTCTGCTAAAAATTAACGCTGCACATGAAGCTTTGCTTTTTCTTTCCAGATGGAGTTCTCTGAATTAGAGTCCCCCTAAACACAAGCTTCAGGAGCACAAAGCCAGACACATAAAAGCTGTGGTGCTGCCGCACTCGCTGTAAAGATTTGCTTACACTGCTGTGGAACCCCACCCACAGAGAAATTTATGTTACACCTACACCAGCCAAGCTGCTGCTAGCTCTGAGAGTAAGCAGCGCTACTCATCCCCATGCTGCACAGACACAGAGTGATTTGAATTAATGAACTCATCCGATGAATTCATTCAGCCGCTGCACAACACTTACCCTGACAGTAGGGAGAGGAAGAAGGAACCCATCACTGAAAGTGAAAACAAGCTAAATGGACACAAGAAGTTACACCAGATGTAACTACAGCACATCTTTAATGCTACTAGCTGTGATGTGAAACCATACCTTTGCACTTAGGAGCCGTTAAAGAATCATCTATACATAGTATTTAGAAGAGGAAAAAGAAATGGCATCCAACCATTACAATGACTTTTTACAATCAAATCAAAACAAACCCACACACATTCTGACACTAGTTACTTATTCACACAAAGCCCATCTCTCCTCTGCCAAGTCCACATCAACTGCAGCAGTTGGTTGTTACTTTCAGCCCTGTAGATCAGATATTTAACAATTACTCCAACTGATACTGAAGGCTTATAGAGTCACTAAGCAATCAAGATACATCATTCATTTTTTTTTCCTTCCAATTTGATGGCATTTAAAAGTAAAATGAACGAAGCAGCTCTTTTGCAACATGAAAGTGGTAGGCACATCCGTCAGTCAATGCATCAGGGAGTTTAAGTACAATCAAGCACTTAACTGAGCAGCCATATTACTTTCACTTGAGTAAAGGGGTTTGGGCTCTTCCAAGCTAGCGAAGAAGAAATGTTTTTTCCTAGCACATCCAAGTTTCACATTAAGATGGAAAGTTATTTTATTCAGCAGTATTGGGGCTTTTTGTTGTTGTTGAATTGTTAGTTGTCTTTGTTGCAGTGGCATTTTAAAGTGAAGCAACACAATGACAAAAAGCTGTCCGCTTGGTTTTGCTTCCCCTCCTCTCTTGTCATGAAAGAAACAGACAGAAAGGAATACGCTCAAAGCAACAGAATATCTACCCTAAATAGCCAGAAAGTTAACTAGTCACTTAAAACTTTATGGAAACTTTAAAAAAAAAAATAGTATGCACAAACACATTACGTTTAGAGGCCTTAAAACAACTGAGAGGAAACATTCCTTGTAGCTTAAGTGCTTAATACATCTAGAAGGAAGAAGAGAAAGCTGGGTCAATGAATATATGAATTTCAATTGCCTACACAACCTCACTCTGCACAAGCTAAAACGGCTGTGAATTTAAGAAATCCTCGTGTCTCTCTATACACACCAAATACTTCTTGTTGATTAATCAACTTTCAACATACTAAGTTTAGGTTTTAGCTGTGGGGCATGAAAGATACAGCTTCATGTGCTACATTTAAAAAAAACAAAAACACAGCAGCAAGCAGGACTGCAAAACTTTTGATCATCAAGCACTTCAGATGCTTCTTAAAAGCAGCAAAAGGAAATTGTGTCATTGCTGAATGGCTCAGGATCAGCTCCAGCCGACAGCCAGCAAAGCCCTAGATCCTGCTTGTCTACCACAACACAGCTTTCGAATACACAATCCAACAAGTAGGTGACATCAAAAATCAAGTTACCTACTCCACGAGTGGGTTTGAGGTTACAGCTGACGTTCTCACAGTTCTGACTAGTGATCTCATTGAGTTGGATCAAGAAGAGAAACAGGCAGAAAATTGACCTTACACATACTTAATATTTTTCTCACTTGAAAACTCCCTGAAGAGGCTCACCATGGAGCCAGACAAACGCCAGTTACCACCTGACATGGGATGCAAGAATAATCCTTGAAGTAACATCCAGCCATTCAACTGTCTGATTGAGTCAGACTTCCCAACTGAGCTCCCTCGGGCCAAGGTTACACATTTTTCTCACATGGGAGAATACTGATCATGCAGAATTCATTTTTTTTTTCTTTTATGTAGCGATTGGATCTTGCTGAAGCTTAAACTAGTAGAAATGTGACTACCTCCGAATTCATGTTCTTCTGCCATCTTCCTGATGCTCATTCCTGCCCTATATCAGGACAGGCTGTTGGCATAACTCTTTATTGTTCCAAATTTGGCAATCTAATTGGTTAAGAAAGAAATTAATGAAAGCTTTAAGCAGTCTCGATTCAGACCCATTCACCATGTACTCACACAACTAAGACAGCTGAGCAGCAAATTACCAGCAAGGACGCAGGGCCTGCTTATTCTCCGGCCGCTACTGAAACAGGTTTCCATAGAACTATAGTTTCACTGCCACTTACTCCCATGACAACGGGCTGAAGTGGCTCCTTTTATAACTACTCTCTGTAAGATGAAAACTAGTAAAAAGAGGAATTAAAAGAAAAAGGCAACATAAGCTAACTGTATACTTAGCTAGCAGTGACTAAATAGATGTAATTGGCTGGGGAGGTATTCTTAGAAGCTGCTGAGCCACACAACTCTTGAACCTTATTTAATGTTTCACGCAGAACTTAAAAGCTTCATGAAATGAATTAGAAGTTGCAACATGAGCAAAAATGAGTCCCTGCCATTAAAAGCTCATGAATAAATGCAAGAAACAACAAATGATTAATTTAATTAAGAAGTATGATGAAACAATACTGGCCTCAAAAAACAAGCTCCTTAGTGTGTAGGTATCTCCCCTGGGTCACTGCAGCAGATGTGTTTTAAAACGCTCTGATAGTGAGATAGATTTGAAGATGGTTACATGGAATTTCTCGAAGCACAAATGGAATCAAAGGCAAAGCATACAAGTACTCATATGAATTTTTTATTTTTTTTTAACAGTGATGGAAGCCAAAAAAAAAAAAAAGAAAAAGAAAAAAAAAAGAAAAGACACTTAGGAGTGGTAGCTTCATTTCTACAGGAAGTGGAATCAGTTTTGGAAAATGCTGTGACAGGCACTAGAAGTGAAGACAGGCAGCTGAAGCTTGATTCAACGCAGGGGAAGTTAGCAAGGGGAGCCAGCCAGAGGAGACCAAAGTGACAAGCTGTAACAATCTTTGCAGCAGCATTCTGAATGCATAAAATACTTTCAGATAAACAGAAGATAAAAGAAGATTAAATAAAGCAAAACGATTGTGATTCTTATCTCATGATTCATGTCACAGCAGTAACTAAGCGAACCCAACAACCTCAGTTACTGCTTTTTCATGTCAGTTGAAATACTAAGATTTGGGAAATGTAGGAAAGGAGTCCTAAACATCAGATAACTGTCCAGTGCCATTAAATGAACTCGAATTCTGAAAATTGTTAAAATTACTCAATAGACCAAGCGCACCAGGCTTAGCAGTTAAGAGACTGGGATAGGAATGATCATTTAACTCCTGAGGTAATCAAGTTTCTCCTAGTTTAAGCTTCTGCAAAATCCTATTGCTGCATAAAAACATGCAGAGGCTTAAGTTCCCTCTTGCACTTATTTTACAAAGAGTACCAGTCACCAAATGCTGACTTAACCATGTTCATTACGTTCTGCTCTGCATGTGTGTTATTGGAAATACTTTTGCAAGTTTTAGGAATACCACTTAATGACAGGGCAATAACTCTAGATTGTCTTAAAAACTACCTGGGCGTTATTTAACTAATATCTTCATTTTCTATTAATACAGCTTCACACATTGCAGGATTTAATAAGGTACAAAATTACCTCCTGCTAGTGACAGCCACCACTAAGGACCAAAGAAATTCCTGCTAAGCTGAATATAGTTTTTAAGGTAAATAAACTCTTATCCTCCACTTGAAGATTTCTGTGCAGAGCATTCCTACTTTGTATAAGATACTACCTGAAGGCTACATGGATCACCACAGACGGACAGATATTAAAAAGTGATTACAAAGATAGATACTAATCTACGTTAACAACTCATAGCTATTGAAAGCTTGTGTTCTGCCATTACACATTTTAAAAAAGTTACTATCTTAATTGCTAAATCAAGATTGCAAGTTAGGCACCTATACTTATTCTCAGGTCTTCTGAAGCCCTACACAAATTTTATTGTGCTCCAAATGAGATGGTTTCTCCGATATTGCACAGCCAGGAAACGGTTACAAATATGTATGTGCAGTCCCTGTTTGCATAGGCAAACATGCTCAGTGCCACTGGCACACGTCAGAGTATGATTTCCTTATTAGCTCTCAACCTGACAAAGAATTCTGGAAAGCTTTGAATTAATCAGAAAACATGCATTGATTGCACAGTCATAAGATTCAATGAGATGATCTGCCTCCGAGTTTTCCTCCTTACATCAGAATTCTGCAACATCCTTTGGAAAACAATTTAATACCGATTTTCTCAATAAAATATTTCAACATCTGAAGAGGTCTATCATTCCTATTATCCTAATCCAGGATTTGTTGGTGACAGCTGCACAATATTCATTTAAATTAAAGTTTGCACATTTTGGAAATCCCCAACTACTTGAAATGACCGATTATACTTAACTACAATACATAACATCAAGTTCTCACTTACCATGGACTTGAAGTGCATTTTTAGATAAAGAGGAACTAGTAAAATAGCTTTAGAAAAGCTCTTGTGGTATGAATCCACATCTGGATGGCTTTCTGCAATAAGTCCTCAAAGCAGCAAAGACTGAATTTCCCTACAGCAACCTGTTCTGTGGCTGTACTCCAGAAGCACCAACTCAGAGAAACCGCCACAGGTTACCATCAGTTGCAAGGCCAGGTAACACAGAGGCAGGCGCTAGAATCAACGCTGGACTAATTGCAATGATAGGGGAGAAGAGGACTGCTCTCCCCTTGTATCCCAAAATGTTCAAGAATGAACTCCTTTCTTCCTGCAGGGAAAGGGGAAGCTCCCAGTTCGGTTATTTATGACTGTGAAATTGACCTTAGCAGAGAGATTAAACCCCTGAGAAGGTCCAGGGACAGCTTAAATCCAAACACTTTTCTCTTTCATCACAGAATGGTATAGCTCAGCTGCCTGCTGTCCATTTTGTACAGTCGAGATAAGCCACCACATTCATACAAAATCAGTTATTTCCAATCTTCAACTTTTAGCAACATGGAAACAAGGAGAAGAAGGAGAAGGAAAAAAATGAACAGACAGCACAGTGTAAACTCTGAAGTACCACCATAAAATTATTCCACTACCACAAACTGAAGGACCTCAGCAATACAAGACAATCCTCCACTGCCAACAGCTTTCACACAGCTGCACACAAATTACCTTCCACTAACTTTGGTCCATAGAGAATGTGGCAACTTAGTGGTATCTGTTTCCTCAGCAAAGGAAGTAACATCTGCCGGGAACACTGACAGAAATATTAACTCAGGCTGATGGAGGAAAAAACAAAAGCCAAGCTCTGATGTTGCATTAGCTCCAATGATACGCACATTTTTAAGTTGTTTCCTTCGAGGGACTATGAAATCTGTGCATCTTTCAGGCTAGTCATCCACATTACCATGCAAATAAACAGACAAACAAACCCATTCCCAATCAAAACGCACAAAACCAAATATATTACTTTCTTTAGGAAGTCATCTGGTTTCACGGTGGAGTTTGAAGGCATCTGCACACTTCATAAAAGTGAAGGTGTAAAAGTTGCTTCTGGCTTTGCATGTTGCTATGGGTTAATGATCTTCAGCTTTATAGCATTGTAACATTTGGTATCTGAGCAGAGATCCAGCTCTGCTGCAGAACATGTAATTATTCTGCTAAAGGTGAGCTTTTCTCACAGCTTTTGTTACAAGAAACGTTAACAATACAAAACTTAATCACTAACCTAGTCACTAAACACTTGTAATTCACAGTTCTTACACAACTCCTGCTTAGAGTTAATGCAGAACTACCGATGCCCTCTCCTGCCAGGGATTAGAGTTCATCACTCTGCCGAACGGACAGAATTTTGATCCCATGAGTAATTTCCCAAAGCAGCAATGACATCAACAATAGCAGCAGCGTTTCAACAGGAAACAAAATCTGTCCTCCTGACACCACTTTGCTCCTGATGCACAGTTTGCTTCCAACACCAACCTCTGCAGGTGTCCTACCATCTACTGCAGGCTCACTGCAGCTCTGGTTGAAATGCTACGTCTGGAGTGATTTGAAGGAAGCGTTAGCACTGCATGCCGCTGAACTGGGATCAATACAGGAATCGAACCAAGTGTTGGACAACTTTTGTTTCTAACGAGCCAGGCATACAGTTTTTTTTTTGTTTGTTTGTTTGCTTTAAACCATTTTGACTCAGTATTTAATTCAGCCGTTTTCTCCCCCTCACGTTCACTCATTTTTCCACTTTTCCACCACAGACTTCAACCATCCTCACTGACTCCGCAGCGGACTGTATCGCAAGGGCTCGCCCCCAGCCCCTCACAGCAGGACCGGCTCTGAGGCTGATCCGCACACCACGAGTCGCGCGGGCTCCACTCTGCATTTTCCCCTCCCTCCATTCCCTCTGGAGGTCCCAGCGGGTGCCCGCTCCCACCGCCCCCGCACACACACGGAGCGCACGGCGGGGCGGGGCGCAGGGATGGCAGCGGGCAGGGCGGCAGCCGCGTGGGGAGCGCCCCCGGCGAGCCCCGCGCTGGAAGTTACACCGGCAGAAGAAAGAGCGGCGGCACAAAGCCCTCAGAGCGGGGGCGCGCGGGGAGATGCACGCGGCGAGGAGGAAGGAGCGCAGCGGAGAGAACAAAGCCCGGGTCCGCCCCGCCGGGGCTGAGGCACCGCGCTCCTCTCCGCGCTGCCGGGGCTCGGCGGCACCCCGGGCCGGGGGCGCGCAGCCCCGCCTCGAGCAGCCGCCCGTTCCCGCAGCCCAACGCAGCCCGCCGCCTCCTCCCTCCTTCCCTCCGCTCCGTCCCTGCCACCTGCACCCGGCGCCTCCCCTCTCCCCGCGCCGGCGCTGAGGCGGCGGCCCCGTCCCGGCGCCCACCTGCGGCGCCGAGCAGCGCCAGCAGCAGCAGCGGCAGCACCGGCGGCTCCATAGCGCGGCACGAGCGGCGGCAGCACCCGGTCCAACGGCTCCCGCGGCTCCGTCCCCGCGGCTCCCGGCGGCACCGCCCCGCCCCGCGCGCACCGCCCAGCAGGTGAAGGGCCGTCACCTCCGGCCGGCACCGCGGGGGCGGCCTCGCCACGGCGCCGGCGGCGCGCCCCAGGGGTTCGCGCTCGGTTCCCGTCCGCTCAGCGCCTCATCGGGGCTCCTGGGGACACCCGGTGCGGCCGTAGGTGCTGTGCCCGGAGCGGTCCCGCCCTGTGCAGGGCTCGCTGGTGTTCCTCGCCCTGGGGTGGCTGTGCCTCCCGGGGGCGGGTTGGCAGCACGGAGCCTGGCCACGAGGCCTAATGCCTCTGCCGCCCATGAGAGCGTGCGAGGCAGTGCCCAGTGCATAGAGCCCGCCGTCAGAGTGCGGCTGCAGGAGTAGAAGTGGAATCTGAGATGTTGGAAGTGTGGTGTGGGCATCACCGCAGAAGAAAGGCACCGCTTCGTTTCCCTATTGATAGGCCCTGGCTCTCCCTGTTAGGGAAGACACCAGAAAAGGCAGAGCCCAGCCATCCCCATGGCAACGCTGCTGCATTGTGTTGCGCTTTCCTTGCGCGGAGTGCATGTATTAGGACTGAGAATGATCTGGAATTGAGGAAAATGACAAAAGGATGATAAAAAAAAATGATGAAAGAATGACAAAAAGGAGATAAAGCAGTTTGCAAAAGCGGGGTATCTTGTGGCTTTCTCCAGTAATGTGGCACAGCTGTGAGACCCCCAAAATGGCAGTCCCAGCTGGTGCCGGAAAAACATGTTCCATGTACAGCAAAACCTGTGTTTATCCTTAGATACAGCGGAGCTTAAAGAGTTTATTCTCAAGATAATTGTCTGTCTTCTAAGAATTCACTGCTGTGCATAAATGGCTATGTAGCAGTATATGTATGTCATACTGTGGCAAAGCTGCTCATGGACATCAGTGGGTTTCTGTCACCGTGGCTGGCTCCTGTGAAGGGATGGTTTGTAGGGGTGACACCTCCTGTTCCACGTGCGCTGCTCTGTCTGCATTAAGAAACAGCCCTCTCATTACAATATTTACACACGTACAAGATGTAGGCTCTCCAGATTGTATAGTCCAGACACGGTTTTTGAAAGGAACTGTATTACTCTTTGTCATTTTCTTTGATGCCCATAATACATAAAGTTCAAATATGTTTTTATGTAATTATATTCTGTGAGTATGTAGGAGATGAGAGCTTAAAAAGCAAAGCCCTTTCTGCCCTTGATGTAAACATTAGATCAAATGGGCACCTAATCATAAGGGTGTTTTCCCAGCTACTCGGCTACAAAGGAGATGCTTCGTTCAATTAGGGATTCCTGGTGATGAAATCGATGGTGTCTCCATTTTTGTTGGAGTAATGAATGTATGAATGGGCACTGACATCTTTCAAAACAGTTGGTTGCTGTAAATGAAGTTGCAGCTTTTCGCTACTGGCTCAGAATTTTTTTTTTTTTTTGATAAGCAAGGAAACGGGTTGCTGTTTTCCATGGAAGTATGGCTAAGTACTGCTTACATCTTGTAAGGACATGACAATTCGTCTCATGTCTGTTAGATCTCCTTTCAATAACAAACCTGCCCAATAAGATGCTAGAAACTATATATAAGGCATAGAATTTTGAATCAGGAGTTTTCAAGCACTTTATGCAATGACAGAACAGAATTGTCTTTCCCTTTTATGAAATAAAACAAGCAACGTTAAAGTAATGTTATGCTAAAGGGACCAGGACCTCAAAGTGGGGATATTCAGATTATGTTTTCTTCTATTTTTTGTATGTGCTGCAAACGTGCTCTAAAGGGTAATGTGTCATGAGCATCTTAGGCTGGCTGGGTGAGTGAGGTTTTTTGCTCTATATGCACTTGTGTCAACACAGAAATTATATACCATGGAAAGCATAATGAGGCAATCACAGTCATTACAGAAAGAGAAAATGATTCGTCATTAGAATGGAGATGCTCACCCTTCTGTGAAGTAAATCCTAGCTAGTAATCAAAAGAAATACTGTACTGCATTTAGGAAATACAAAATCCACACTTTGTCTAGCCTAGATAGGCTACTCCTGGTCTCATTTAAATCAAACACAATAGTGATGCAGTTATGTTCACGCTCTTGAAAATTGTCCTGCATTAGCAAATTAAGAGTGCATCAAAATACAATGTTTAAATAACAGTTAGTTTTCAGAAGAAAAAAAAAGACAGCTTCTCCATTGCAAACATAAATCAGACTAATAAAGCATAAAGCTACCAGATTTATTAGAGGATGTGACACTGTAGATTTGGAGTGGTCTATACTTCCTGGAACACTAATCACCACGGGGGAAAAAATTAACTTTGAAAATGACGAAAGCTATTCCACTCACAAAGAAAAAGGTTGAGTTCACTACTTTTTGAATAGATTTCCACTAGTGCCAGTGTTTTGGATCAAGCCCAGAAAAAGAATCAGAGTTGAATGCAAAATCCACTCCACAAGGAAGAGAGATCCACTGTAGCAAAGACCTACAGTCTAGACCTACATTTTGCAAACATATAATTGCTTGGCGTTTGTTTATGGAGAACACCACCTCATACTCAGAAATGTTAACATTTGAGTCAAGTATAAATAATTCACATTATGTATTTAAAGCTAAGAAAAACCTAAGTAGGAGAACCCATACATCACTGTCAGCTTAAATTCATAGGTATCTTGAAGTAATACCAGTAAAATCTCTCTAAAGATTTTTTTTAACACAAAAATCACAAATTCAGAAATAATTTAAAAATATATTTACAAAATGTTGAGGTGGGACAGGTTTGTATATCCAAAACTAAAGTTTTCATAACTTGAACAAAATGGTTTGAATATTCCTTCAGCTTCCATCTGCTGTTCCTGGAAATAAATGAATCATAGAATCATAGATCATCAAAGTTGGAAAAGACCTCGAAGATCATCTTGTCCAACCATCCACCTGCCACCAAGATTACCCACTAAACCACATCCCTCGGTTCCACATCCAGATGTACCCTGAGCACCTCCAGGGACAGTGACTCCACCATCTCCCTGGGCAGGCCATTCCAGTACCTGAACACTCTTTCGGAGAAGTATTTCCTACTGTCCAACCTGAACCTCCTGTGGCACAACTTGAGGCCATTCCCTCTAGTCCTGTCGCTAGCTACCTGGGAGAGGAGGCTGACCCCCACCTCACCACAGCCTCCTTTCAGGCAGTTGTGTAGAGTGCAGTAAGGTCTCCCCTGAGCCTCCTCTTCTCCAGACTAAACAATCCCAGCTCCCTCAGCTGCTCCTCATAAGGCTTGTGCTCCAGACCCCTCACCAGCAATGATCCATCAATTTAAAGCTCAATTTCTGAGTAATTTCTGTTGCCCAGTTTGGGAGCATTTCCTTTCCTACCTGACCTTCCTATATAAGTGAAATTACTTTTTTTGTTGATGGTGGTGGTGGTTTTTTTTTTCTTTTCTTTTTGAGGAGAAGAGTAGAAAAATATTGCACAAAGTGACCCATAGATTTGATAGAGAAGCAATGAAATGGGAACTACCCATGCTTGTGTTAAAACAGATGGAGAAAACATACAGCACGTGGGGTGTGACCCTGCCATGCAAGGAAAACAAGAGCTGTTTTCTGTTTCGGTTTCCATCCTGGCCAGTGGAGTGCTGTGGTCAGCCAGCACAAGTCTTCAGGGAAAGTTGCCATAGGACTATATACTTCCTAACATGGATAACAATATGTCTCAAGAAGTCCAAGAAACAAAATGGGAAAGAAAGGTAAAGAGAAGGAGCAAAGTCCCTTAGGACTTCGGGTTTGGATTTCTACTTGTAGAAGGGAGTTGTTGTGTTTGTTTCCAAGTTTTCTTCTTGATAACAGACTGCATCGGTTTACATTAGAATTCAGGCAAAAAACACACAAAGGAGGGAGCAGTCTTAACCAGGAAAGGGGAATGGGACAGTTTTTGTTTCAAAGCTGCAGGCTGCTGCTGTTGGGTGTAGTTTAAATTGAAAGTGCCACAGTCCTGCCCTCTCAACACCAGTTTTGCGGCATGTGCTCTTTTGCTAGCTCTGAAGCTTATGACACTAGCTGATAAGTTAGTTCAGGAAGACAGGCTGGCCAAAGATGAACACCTTTTGTTTTCAGCATGCTCAGCTCTGCAAACTTTTTTCCTGCTTATTTGCCTGAGTTCCAGCTCGCCTGAAAAATGGGGCTGGGTGGCTGGGCAGGACTGTGAGTGGCCCAGCTGAGATCAGTCTAAGCTGCTATTGAAACACATCCTGAACTACAAGAAGGGAAAGGTCTGCCTTACACAGCCATTTTTCCAAAAGAATTTTCAGTGCTGCATATACTGGAATATGTGCCCTCCTGCAAGGAGCAGGCACTTCCGTACAGCTAAGCTTTCTGTCTCTAGCTGCCCTTATCAACGTTAGTTAAACCAGCCCAGGGCAAATCAGTTTGATATGCTGAAAATAGCTTCCAAAGTCAAGATACAGACTACATTAAGGTCTCATCAACATGGGGAGATTACGGCAAATGATTTTAAAAGGCAAATTTACAGAGCACTATGTATTTCATAATAATGCTTTGAGCACGTACTCTTGTGTTATGTCCCAACTGGCAGAGCCTGGAACAAAGTCAAATTCCTGAGGCCAGGACATGCCCTGCATTCCATCTTCCCAACTGGGATTACTCCAGCTAGGTATCACCACCCCTTCCTCACAGTAATTTCCACACCAGGGTGGACGGATTACTGATTGGGAGACCAGATGATTGAGTTTTGCTTTTTCCTTTAATAGCCTTGGGCGGTTTCCAATTAAGCTTTCATGAGATAGCTACCTTTTTATAATGATCACTAAATGCAATCCATTAGTAGGGAAAATAAAAAGGAGTAAAGGAAAAATTAGCCAACAATAGCTGAGGTTTAATTATCCTTAGTTCGGGTTAATGTTTTTCACGGATTGTCTTGTTCAGAGTTAAAATAACAGCTTTGAAATTTAACACCTCAATCAAGTGACGGTTGCTATCAGGGTACAATTGACACCTTGCTGCACTCCTCTTTTGGAGAGACTGTTTCTGGCAGAGATCTTCTAAGAGGGCAACACTTTGCATCTTTTGTCTCTGTGATACTAAAGTTTAGAAATATAAATTGCCTCAAATATTTTTTTTTCTCGGAGGTTACTTAAATGTATGCATCATATAGGATGCTTGAACAGCAGAAAGCTGCAAGAAGGAACACCAGTTCCCTACTTACGACAGTTGGAGTTTGACCCAAACTTAAGGTTACATATTTATAAAAGCAGGGAAGCAGAATCCATGTAATATAAAATAGACGTGGTTTGTTTGAAGTCCAGAAGATGAGTACATTGTGTGATTTGTCTTTGTAAAAACAGTAGCACCATACATCTTCTATTAATTGTGTATTTGAAGTTTATTTGTATTCAGACTTCCATCATACATGCACGTGGCAGTAAAAGTGCAATGCCTGCTTGTTAGACCAGTAGTACAATTGAAAATACAGATCTATACAGTAACAAACTATTTTCTAAGCTAATATTCACGACAGATATGCCTTGATTGAAGAAAAGTTCCATTACATAAGAGAAAAAATAGATGTCAGGAAGTACTTCTGTAGCAGCTTATCTAGAAATAAGCTGTCTCCAGAAAAGGTTACATTCACATTCCTCTCTTTCTTGTTCTCTCCCTTTTTGCATTGACTTTCAGCTGTGAAATTAGCTGATGCCTGTATGACCCAACAACAGCATTTCATGAAAAGCACAATCCCAGTCACCTCTCTCCACTTTTGCAGTCACCAGACTGTGCCTTGTACCAGCTTTGATAGCTATCTGACAATTTAATGAGCTAATTTAGCTCACCAGACTAGCAAATAATTATCAGCTCCTTCATTTTTTAATCATTTTAGTTTACCTGCAATAGACTGCTGACCATTGCTGGTGCCATAAAAGCCCCACAAGCACAAGCAGGTGGAGTTGAAGTTGTGAGAAAGGATTGGGAGAACAGGCCCATGCTTGCTCCTTATAGCAATAACTAGATCATCTTGGATGTCTCATGAAATTGGCCTCTCAGCTTTGGCCTAATTTCACTTTAGAATGAAAGTAGCTGCATCATGGAGTAGTTGTATTGAAGCAAACACAACTACACTTACGAAGAAGTGCTGAATTCCCACTCTTACAACTGGCTCCTTGTGCAGGGAATTCAGCGGACACATACAGCTGGTTGTACCCCTCACATAGATCTTAAATATTACAGCCAGACAGAGGAGTTATGTTCTTCCTTTCAGGGTTTTTATGGGTTATGTGTGGTTTGGGTTGTAATCTCCAACTGGAGCTCCTCAGTACTGGGATGGACTCTTGCATGACCAGGCTGGAAGTGATTATTAGAGAGCCAAAAGGTCAAAGGGAAGAAAGAAAACACCCATAAAGAAGCAGGAAGGTGCACTGTAGAAACTGGCATCTACAGACAGAAGGAGGACGTTTGTAGTACATTTTTCCAGTGCCCAGAACAAAAGGAATCATCTTGGGAGGATCAAACAGGCAAGACTAGGAACAGAGGAAAGGACAGAGAAGAGAAACAATAGCTGAAATCCAAGAGCATTCATGAGCTTAAGAGCAGTGGGAAGGGGTTTGGGGGGTTGGACTCAATGATCTCTCAAGGTCCCTTCCAACCCCTACAATTCTGTGATTCTGTGATTCTGTTTCTCCAACCCTTCAGGGAGCACAGCTGAACCTAAAGATGATCATAGATAGGTCAGAAGCGATGACATTTCATATCTAATCCCAAAATTAGGTCAGTTTTGGTAGTCCAGAACAAGTAACTGATGACTGCTTGGACTCACTCCATCATGAATTTTCAAATTATTTTGTTTGGGCAAGGCATTTATAAATGGCACTTTGGTGCTTACTGTCAACTTTGGCGTTTATTTCTGCAGACACCAGTGACATTTTCTGAGCTGCTGCTACCACTATCCTGCTAAGCAGCGAGTTTCTCCTGTTCTCACTGCTGACCTTGCCTAGCCATTAGCATCTACTCAAAGCTATTTCCTGAGACGATATCCCTGACCCCCTGAGGCAACATCGTCCATAATCAGGGGAAATCACCCTTTCATACTAAGCTCCAAGCCTGCTTTGGCCTAAATGGTGTGAGGGAGAGTCTGAGGCCTGGAGTGCACAAGTCTGCTGTGAGATATTTCTAGTGACTGTGTTAAGAACCGTGTTGTGATGCAACTGTTAGCCAGTGGAAGAAGCAAGAAGGTGCCTAAGACAGGAGCCAACTGCATGTCACACTCACTTCATTTGACATTAATTTGCTTATTCTGCCAGTGAGACCAGATCCCACAGGCATGCCCAGATCATTCCTTGTGTCTGTGGCCTGCCAGTTCACATGCTCGAAGGTCTGGGTACAAGCCAATAGGGGTGGAAGAACAGTGTCAGCACAAAAAACAGTGGGAGGATTGAAATGACAGGGCAAAAATAAAAGATAGGGAGTGCAACTACAGGATGGAAAAACAAACTGTTTCATCTTGTACTGGCAAACCAATCTTTGCTGCTGATATAAAAGATGTTCGTAGGTTAAGATCTCAAGGACAGGTCGGTGGGTAGATGCCATTTCAGCTAGTTAAACTGTCAGTTGCTGAGATGCCAATACAACCTTACTTGTTGACCCACTCTTTACCTCTCAGTGTGAGACACTGTGCTCAGCTGACTGCTTTCTGAAATATTTCTTGTGTAGGTGTCTGATACTCCTCTTCCCCATGGAAGCCTGATTGCTTAGCTTAGGACTGTATCTGCATGTCTCAGGGTTACTGGAACAGTACTTATAGTCATGCTCCTCAAAGGAATCTCAATGTTAACTGCCATTGTTGTCAACAAGATGGTTAAATAACTTTAAGAATCTAGTTATTGGGACCAACAGTTACAAAGATTATGATGGTACCTTCATCTAATATGTATTGCAGCTATAAATGATATCATTGGCAATTTTCTCCAGTTGCATGCAACCTTATTCTGTTTGGTTGTGTCTTATTTTAAGGCACCAGTTTTTACACTCGTGAAAAGCAGAATTGTCATTAAAAAAGAACTTAGATCCTCTCTGCAGCTGATAGACTGGGAAGAAAGCTCACAGAAATAATGAAATCAAAATGCAAATAAAAATAGTCTTTTTTTTCAAAGAAGATTCATCATTTTTGATGGAACGTTAATACTTGGGGATGTAGGGATAAGGGATTTACTCATAAGTTTCTGGATGGCAGTACTACATAATAGGGTCTACTAGCCATTTTTAGATGGATGCTGTCTCTTCCTTGTTTTCCTCATTTCCACTCATTTCTATCTAATCTTCGACTTTGCCTCTTTGGGTTCCCTTCCTTGAATTCAATTTTTTTCCTCTGGTGGACATGCATCCAGGCTATCCACATTTGACTAGGCGATCCCTAATGTCCCTAAAATTCTTATAGCAAGACATAGGAGCTGAATTTACTGACAATGCTGAAGTTACTGTTGTGAGTCACTTAAAAATGTTCCTTCTTTAAATTATGCTGGCTGTCAGGGAGGTTCTCGGAAAGCAGAAGAACAGATATGACTGCCTAAATAGCTAACTGTAACTATCTTGTAACTGTCTTGTAACTGTTAGCCATAGTTTCTTTTACTTCCATTATGTTGTCCTCCATTTTCCTTGTCAAGTGTAATGCTCATGTGTCCTTAGAGTAAGTCCAGCCAACTGACATATTGTCAAGTTAATGCTACAAAGGAAAACAAAATCCACTGCTTCTTTTCCTCCTGAACCATATGAAACCACATGATCACCAGATCTGTTAACAGAAACCGGTAGTTTATCAGGGGTGGTTTTGGAGAAAGTGCTCCAGCACTCCTGTCAACAGTCTGCGCTTAAGTGAGCTCAGGCACTGGGCACAACCATCCACCCCGCCAGACAGGGAACAGAGCAGGTGCTCAGCCAGCCTGTTGTTGCTGAAGCTGCCATTAGTCCTGGAGCGCGACATAAACCAGCCTTTGCCTTTCCTAGCAGCCACACCTGCTGGGTACAACAGGGACTTTGGAATAGGGAATCTACTTTTTTTTTTTTCAGATCAAAGGAAAGTTTCTCCAAGCTGGAAGTTCTAAAAGAGCCTTCCCCCATGGAGGCAAAATTAAAGGTCTAACAACTTTTAATATGAGACTTCACCAATTTCTGAAAGGGAGTGTATGACATGGCTGTTTGGATATTGCTCACTGACCCAAACATGAGTCTGCTCAGCTGTACACCTGTCTTTAGCTGTGGTTCTTTCTTTCTATGCTTGCCAGTGCATTGCACCTAACAGCTTCCTATCATGAGGGAAAGTTCCAGTTTGTATTTCAGGTTGATTTGGATGTGTTTCTATCTTGCTGTATTATTTAACATCTCACCACTGTAAAATCTATAAAAGGCCGAGTTGGTAGAAGTTCCTCTTTCTCTTTTTTTAAGGTAGGGTTATGTAATTTTCCTTCCTACTGTTTAAATGGGTTGGGTTAGTTTCAATAGTGCTTTGTAATTAGATTAGCTTGGGAGAAAAATGCTGACAGTGTAAGGAATACATATTTTCACTGATAACAGCCTTTGCAATGGCTTGCGTAACTATTTACAACGAAACCTGTTTTAAATGGCCTCTCAGAGAGCCAGTGAAAAGTATTTGCTTAGTAGAAGTAGCCCCTAACTGGAAGTCTAGCGCTGTTAATCTAATGGCAAATTACAATGATGTCGTCGCTTAGTGAAGGTGGTGCTTATTGCAGAACTGTGGTGTATTTTTGGGCATTATGCAAGTACAGAATGAACAAAGATGCAACTTTGTTCATAAAGAATGTTACAAAGAAATGAAACTACTTTTCATATTCTGTGATTTGCTTTTCTGTAAGCATTTTCCCCTTTTCTCCATAGATTCAGCTTATTGCCTCTTGTTAAGGCAGATTTCAGTGCTGAATGTCATCCTGAATTATATTTTAGTCTTTCATCAATTAGTGAAACGCTCCAGGAGGATGAGTAAAATGCATTCAGGAATTCAAAACCAAATTGCATGACATGGAGAAGAGAGTGGGAGGCAGGACAGCCAGATTCTTCATTTTGCCGTTTGTTGAAATCTCTGGGCAATTTGCTTCATTTGTCTGTTCCTTAGTTATCTCATCTGCATAGCTGTATAATAAAGTATTTGCTTGTCTGAAAGGGAAAATATGAAAAAATCAATAGCTTAGACTTGGCAAAACACTTTCTCCTTCCTCTTAATGCAGGAAATACTGTAAGAGATGTTATGGGTAAAATAATGCCCATATCATAGGACATTTTAATGTATTTTATTGCCTTGAACTAGAAATTCTGTTTACTTTACAGGGTGGCGGAGGCTGAGTCTTACAACTGGTCTGTAGTGACATCAGCAAAAGCAGTCCTGGCCCTTCCCTTCCCCCTATGCTCATCACTGCTCCTCTGCTTCTTTGTCCTTGTGCTCGTGTTCACTGCCTTCCAGCCTCTGGGGAAGAGGGATTAGGTGAATCCCAGAATTTAGAGGGGAAAGAAGCATCAGTCTAGGACAGATGAGGGTTGTTCTGAAACCCTACCTTGAGACGTCACGAGTCAGTGGAAGCTACTGATACTTCCTTAAACTAAACGTTGCAAGAAAAATTCTGGCACGACTGGAATGAGCCTCTGCCACCGTGTCCGGCAAGTCCAGAGCTTCCCAGCAGCCACACACAGCAGCTTGGGGTGGCTGCAGGAGCTACCAGCACAGCCTCTCCATGGACGGCTGTTGAATCCCAACCCGAATCACTGCTGGTCACCACAACATGCATGGGGATCAAGGTGTGCCCATACTGGTGCCACGGCAGGACAGAGCAGCATTGCAGGATGATTGGTTTTGAAAAAGGCAAGGATGACCACGAGGCTGGGATTATTACATCAGCTAATGCAGTTGTCATTTCAGCCAAATCTGCTGTTAAACAACTGTCAAAACTCTGGCTACCCTTTTCTGTGCAACGTCTAAAGGCTCCTGTTACAAAGCATAGCTCTTTTTCACTAGGTACTCTAAATATGTGTAAAAAAATGTTGATCAGCGTCCTAAGTAATGTGTCTACTCTCTTCTCTGTAGCTAGTGGGTTTTTTTCTTCTAGTGCTTTTAAAGGTGTGCAATTAAACTGTCATAATGAACCCAGCTATTCCAAGATGCATTCTCAGTGAAGATAAGGCACTTTAATTTTCCCACAAAGGGCTGTTACTTGGATGATAATTGACCTGGCATTGTGACCTCATACCAGAGCAAACATGACGTGATTGTCAGTGTGACTTTATTTCATAACAAGCCCTTCTTCTCAAGGCTGTAGCCCTGAGAAGCACTTTTTTATTTACAGTCAAACGAACGTTTTTCTTATCTGTGATTACTACTCTAATAGCAGAAGGAGCAAAATAGCAGCTGTATTTACATCTCAGTTTCTCCAGTTCACTGTCTGGAAATCAATCACATCTAAGAGCTTTCAGCTCACCAGCTTCTGAATGAACTGAAGTGAACAGAAGAGAGAAAGAAGGCAAACAACACTTCTTCTCCTGCCTTGCTGCTCTATGATAACTTTTGGTGGAGAGGACGGGGGGTATCTTAGTGGCGTGAATGGGGTGAATACTCCACAAGCCACCCCTTTTTTATAAGCAAATGTTCATAATTTGCTTTAGCTGATCTGAAGCTGAGTATTTCATCCATGCTATCCCTTAGCAGTGCAGAAAAATCAAAACTAAAAACAAGTAGTAGTCTTGACCAAAACTATGGAGAGTGTGCTTCTCTCTGCAGATGTGCTTAATACTATAAATTAGCTGATCATTTAAAAAAAACAGCAAACCCAAGGTATAAAAGGTGTAACAGACTTGTTATTTAGTCAATGTATGCAAAAAGTTAAAAGAAATGTGGTCAGGAAAAATGCTAAGTGCTTCTATTGTAAGTCAGAAGTGGACAAAGAAGATGGTTATGGTACAAGTATTAACACCCAACTGCCTACTTACTAGCAAGCTATTTAAGTTTCCTGGGAGAGAGAGGCTTTAAGGAAGGGTGTGGAATAAATGAACTTAGTGGCCTTATGTATTTTTAGGGGGAGAGTGTCTTTTGATGCTATTGAGGATCAAAAGGGAAAGCAGAAAGGTGTTATGTGCAATAAAAGATGATGCTGTCTGGCAAAGCAGAGGCCAGGAAGGTGAAAAGATTGGCAGGATGTAGGAGAAAAAATAGATTGAGTAGATCTGAACCGGCACAGGACCAAAACAGGCAGTATTTGCGACATGGTGGAGGGAAGGAAGTAATGGAGAGACACAGAAGCAGAGATGGTATGGTCAAAGCGATGAACCTGGAAGAAGTATGTGTTTCTATCAGACCTTAGAAAATAAGGTTGTGTTTCTGCTAAACTTGTGAAGGAACAATGGGAGCAGCTTATCTGCATGGCTTTGCTATAATGTAAGAAGCAAGAACTTTTTAATTTAGGAAAAGCTTCCAAGAAGTTGTAAAACAAGTATTTATAATTGAGTTATAATTTCGGAATAAACTGAGCCTCAAGTGTGGCCTGGTGTACAGAGACTCCCCTGGTGCACTTAGGACCAGAAGGCTTTTTGTGTTTCCTCTGCTTTGTAAGATTGTTGCCAGATACTTTATGCTTTGTTTTAGTAAAATCTACTGCCTTTCTATATAGGTATGTGTTTATCCTTCAGAGCATTTTAGAAATGGCTAATATCTCTTCACACAGTCAAAGCAATCATGGTGTTTTGATGGGTTTAAATTTTTGCTTCACAGATTTTGAGCCAAGTCTTCACCAATTAGAATTTAGGTATCTTTGCACTTTTTATATTCTGCTTTCTCTTTGCTCACATACAAGTGTGAGTGGGGTGGGTTGTTGTGAAGATTACATCATCTGTACATTTCCCAGTGCATAGCCATCACTCTCATCATATCTCAGGACCTCCACTGACACTGACAATAACCTGTTCCTGGCACAGAGACTGTTACATTTATGCAGGGGAAAGATTTTTCTCAGGGCCTAGTCCAGGTGTCACTCCACCAGAAGTACATCAAACCTCCCCATGTTAGCACAAATGTAAACCGTGGGGTTTTTTTTCAGTTCTTTTCCTTTTTCAGTATTACAACTTTTATGTGTATTTATTGGGAAAAAAAAAAAAAAGAAAAACAGAGAGATGATTGTGTCACATATTGGCCCTTACGTTTTCACTGCTTATTATTTGTATTTCTTATATTTTTTAATCATTACAGAGTGATAAAGTACTCGAGAGTAGTGCCGAACACAACCATATTGTAAGCATAGATGGCTGATCAGGGTGGAAGCAGGAATTAGGAGATGTTGACGCTTATTTTAAACATGTTGGAAATTCACTGTGAAGTTTCCCCTGATGGCAGGAGCCGCCAGCCTATCTCCTGCCCTCCAGCTGTGGGAGAGGGGAGGCTCCTTGGGTCTGCTGCCCTTGAGTCAGGTTTGGGCCTGGATTTCCCATGCAGTCGATGATTACCTTACTTGCCGAGTTGCTGCGTTGTTCTCCCTCTTGGGCCATTATATGTACAGCCATAGGATTCAAGGGGATATTTTAGAAGGGACAGACTTCGCAGTCTGGATGTTGGGCTGTTGACATTTGATGGGGAAAGGTGCAGTTCTGTACTGCTCAACAAACACTCTCAGCCCCTCAGGTCTTAACTTGCACCGTGTCCCCCTTTTCTTTAATCTCAGCACCCTGCAGGGCTACTGAGCTGCAGTGCAGAGCCATGGAAATCCAGCAGGAAGGAAGGGGCAGGGGAGTGAGGAGCTGTTCAGAGGGCCAGGTGGGAATGTCATCAGTTGTGCTGAAGCATGAGTGCTGGTCCAAGCTAGGAGAGAGTAGAAGGGGCAGCACGAGATGCAGTCTAAGAGATAGATTTGACCACGTCGGAGAAAGTGTCTGTGACAATTTTTAATAGATGTTGAGGTAAGGTATCCAATTATAATCTTTTTTACTTAAAAGTGCTGATTGAAGGCAGTACAAACGAAGGATGTATTAATAGGGCCACTAAAGCTAGAGTATATTTGACACGTTTCTACATCCTCTGCTCCGTTACGCGGTACTTTTCTATATACAGATAGCTTGTTGTTAGGGATACACGGGGAACAATCCAAGCAAAAAGTGCTTCAGGTAAAATAGAGTGATAAAGGCAAACTGGACCGAGTTCAACAATTTAAGTGCATTTCAAGCACTAATAAATTCATAAGCACTGGTGAAAACATAATATTTTAACATAGAGAAGCAAGTAAACAAATATAAGAGCTAGGTTTGTAGTTACCCTGCGGCAAGAAATAAGAAACAACCAAATGAATAAAATAACTCTTTGAGTTAAAGAGCCTGCAGGGACCATTTAAATTCAAGCCAACACAGATGCCAGCTTCAGTTTTTAAAGACCAGGAGGGATGCTTAGAAATGCAAACCTTAAAAAAAGAGGAAAAAAAGATAACATTCAGAATAATTCATTTCAAGAGCTCATTTTCATGAAGATCTTCAGTTTCTTAATTCTGGCTCTGAAGTGGGAGAAGCTATTTAAGGAAAAAAAAGACAAGCAGGGAAAAAGATGTGATTCAGAAACACAGTAAACAAAAAAAAAAGATTTAGAAAATGTAAAAGAAACTCAACCTTCCAAGCAAGCAAACAAACAAACAAGCTCACGCAAATATTCCATTTCATGGAAGCAACACAAAGCAGTTCTTTTATATATGAATCAAACTGTGATGATGCTCAACTTGTAAATGTAATTTTCAAAACAAAGAGATGCTCTAATGATTCTTTTTTTGTTGTTATGATCATCATTAACATGGACAGAAAGGATTTTTTTAATATGTGCCTGTTTCCTTCTGTTAGGAATTCACTGTTTACTAAAAAGGCCCTATGAGTATGTGTTAGGAGTTCACATCAAATATTGTTTTAAAGTCTGTTTTTTCTTAAGAATTAGTAAACATTTTTATCTCTTAATAGTGGCATTCTAGTTTAATTAGAGTGTTTTATGCCAGTATAACTGAATTCACATAAAAAGCCATAGTGATGCAAATGCTCTTCCTCCCCCTCCTCCATTTCCCACATTAAAAAAATACCTTCCAGACAAGGCAATTATAGACAAGACAAAGGTAGGGGGAAAAAAAGAACATTTTAAATAAAGGATACATCCAAAAATTCAGACCTTAAACTGAAATTTTCCCCATATAGCCATTATAAAAGAAACGTAAATAATTGTATATAAAAATGTGAAATGCTTTTAAGATTCTGAAACGACTCAAAGCAGTGTGGCCATTGTGAGCTGGTTCGGTCATGAACTGCAGCAAGGAGCAAAAGGTGAAAGCTATGGTTGTCTTCCAAAGTAACTTTTTTGAGCAATCTAGAGCAGTGCTTTCTTCTGCTAAAACCAGAAATCAAGAAGCAGAATCAAACCTGAAGTAAATCTAAGGCAGAAAAAAATGAAAGTAGGGCAGCAACAAAAAGAGTGAAAATCATTACAGTGGTGTGAAAAGTGGCATGCAAAAAAAAACCCCAGCAAACCCACATTTGGATATATATAATATATATAAAGATCAGTATATATATATATGCATACATATATATACATACATAAATATACATAGATACATATATATAATGATCTTTTTTTGTTGTTTCTCCTTTTCTGAATGGGACTAATCTTTCTAAGTATTCCATTTATTTTACTGGGCAAAGTCAAACACAAAGGGAATGCAGGGCAGCCAGGAATGTAGCACTTTCACACTGAAACCTGATACCAACGAGCTCAATGTGGGCTCCACAGAGCAGTTTTGGGGCAAAGGAGGAATGATGAGCGAGATGAGCTCTGAATCTCATTTCATTGTGCACAGTTCAGATGAAAAAACACCAGACCGAAAAGGCTGCAAACAAACAGCTCGGTGGAGAAGAAGAACAGAAGGAAAATAAAATATTCAAGAGATATCACTGGAACAGCATGTTGACTCTGTGAAGTTATTAAGCAGCTTCTCAGATTTTTCTCAGACTTTTTTCACGTAAACAAAATCAGCTCCTCAAAGAGTGAGAGCTCAACATGCGGTAGCTATACAGACCTCTATATACAGAGATAAAAGCTGACCAGACAAAAACTGCAACAGCCTGCCAAAACACTATCATCTTCTAGGAAAACAATTGGCACAGCCTGAAACCAGGGAACTTCAGATAAACCCTTCCCTCATTGCAGCCCCTGCCCGCCCAGACACAGCCGCGGGCTGCAGCTCGGGCACTCCAGAGGTGCGATCCATGGAATAACAATGCTGCCGGCTTCCTTCAGTGCTGGTAATGACACACGGTGCTTTCTGGGAATTTTTATTTCCAGGCAGGCAGAGCTGCAATGCTCCTACCTCAGCGGTTAATTAAAGAACTAGCTTGTTTGAAAGACAATGTGTGCCTCTGCTCTATGTGCTTTCGTCTATTTGGACTAAAAATACAAATAATCGGGAAAAAAAAGCACATTGGGTAGCGAACCCAGCACATGTCACAGTAACATGAACCGGAATGACGACATGAATGGTGACCCAGAATCTAATTACCCTGTGCCCTGCTATCTGTCCTCCCCTCAGATACCTAAAAAAAGGAGCTCGGTGGTGTGGCTTGAGGGTTAACAAATGCAGCCTGTGTCTGCTGTCAAGGGCAACATGTGAGTACCTGCCATGCATTATTTACCATATATTAACTATGATAACCATGTTTACAGGCTGTCATTAAAGGTTTGTCTGCACCGGTGCATTTTTGGCCTCCTACTGTCATTGGAAGCAGCTTTATTGGCTTTACCACTCAGGTCTACTTTCGTACAATACAGCTGTAATAAGCAAAGGGGAGCTGGTCCTATCCAGCCTCTTTCATGTAGCCGTCTGGCAGCAGCAGCAGAGCTGTTTGCAATAACAGGAACTCGCAGCATTTACTCTTTACAGCATCATTAACGCCAGATAACTGGAGCAGGTCTTTATTTATTTTTTTTTTTCCCAAAAATAAAGAGCAGAAAGAAATAAAAAGTGGAAAAATAGAGAATGGTAAACAAAACAACAAAATCTACAGGAAGAAAACAGAAGAGAAAAGAGACAGAGGAGGAGGTGCCTGAAGGAAATAAATCAATAAATAAATCACACGTCATTCCTATTATATGGCGTGATTCTCTGTACTGCCTAAATATATTCCCTACATGCACCCATATCTCCCAGTGTTTGGTAGACCACTGCATTAAAAAATACTCTTATCTCAAATAAAATATGAAATGCTCTTCTTAAATCCATATTTCACAGTGCTATAAACCCATTTAACAATTTTGGTTATAAATTACCATATAAATGCAGAAAGTAAGCCAGCCCGGGGTGTGTTACCTTCCTTTCATTTAACTGGTTCATTCAACCTTGCTGCTTATTTGCTGTCTTTGTTGGAGCTGCTGGGTGGAGTTCTATGAGAACTGGTTCTGTCACAAACTTGTCCGCTCTGCTTCTTGTGAAATACAGGTGGCTCATCATACATAAGCATTTATTTTCTAAATATACCTCTATGCCCTTTCTTATTCATCCTAACCCAGCAAGAATTTCCTTGATTTGTAAGACCGGTAATATATTACATTTAATGGCAATTCCTTGTGTTTACAAACTTTCCCAGACAACCTTTATGAGTCAGAAGCCAGGGATGAAACACAGCTGAGTAGTTTCTGCTGAGTTATTCATGCTAGTCCTACCAGCTGAAGACAAAGAAATTAGAAAACATAAGGGAGATGAAGAGGAATGTGGACCTTTATTGCATAGGGCCAACATCTCTGGGGTTGTCCATTAAGAGAGAAAGTGTTCTTGAATGATCAAATAGCTCTGCATGAACAGATTAAATTAAGCAAAGAATAGTTAACCTCTTTGTAGAGTGTATTTGTAAATACTGAAAAACCAATCTTCAGATTAGGGGAAAATGTGGGGCATTTACTATCTACTGGGTAAGAATAAGACCTGATGTTGGGAAGAGGAGAAAAGGTTATGCCCAGCTGTTGGTGGGAGACAAGCAGCAGTGCCTGTTCAAGGTATAGGGTTTCAAGGAGCACGGTGGAAACATGAGTAAAAAGGTGAAGCATTTGTGGCACTGCCTTTCTGCTCTACATCCTGCATGCAGAGATTAGAATTGGCATTCCCCTGGACTCCCTTGTCTTCTCTGGACTATAGAGGCTACTGACCACACTGAACAGCAGCATTGCCTCTCTGCAGTCACTGATGTTGCCTCACCTCCTGCATGATGTCTCTTATTCGTGGGCACCTAAGCTCACTCCAGCATGTTGTTAATGTACACATTCATGTTCATCTCTTGTTGCAGACAGAGGCTCCTGAAGTCTCCAGTCGTTGTCTTGGCAGAGCAGCCTTATCAAGTTTTGATTCTGCACGAGCAGACATACGTGCCCATTTAGCACATGGAGACCTTACAATGTAAGGGTTCTGGACATTGAAGCAGTACTACATAGGGTTTGGGTGATGATGCATAATTTTGCAGGTCTGCTTTCTTAATGCTGCAAAATAGTCTTCTAATATTGGAAGAAAATGACAGAGGAGAGTTGCTTCTGTTGGTGTTTCACAGCTCTTGTCATTTGTTGTGGTTTATTTGAACACTAAAAAAACAAGGAAGCTTGCTCTCTGCTCTGTCAAAATGACTTAAATTACAAAAGGTCTTGCTCTAAGGAAATGAACACTAGTGTTTGGGCAGAGATTGCTGAAATGTCCAGCTGACTACACACCAATCTTTGTTCAAAAGCTCAAGTGTTGGCATTTCAGAATCTAGATAATTCCCACCCATCAGAAGGCTAACAATTGGCTTAATTTAGGAAAAGGTACAGATTCATCCACGGGTCCTGAAGGAACTGGCGGATGAAGTGGCCAAGCCACTATCCATCATATTTGAAAGGTCATGGCAGTCTGGTGAAGTTTCCACTGCCTGGAAAAGGGGGAACATAACCCCCATTTTCAAGAAGGGGAAAAAAGAAGATCCTGGAAACTACAGGCCGGTCAGCCTCACCTCTGTGCCTGGCAAGATCATGGAGCAGATCCTCCTGAAGGCTCTACTAAGGCACATGGAAAATTGAGATGAGGTGATTGGCGGCAACCAACATGGCTTCACCAAGGGCAAATCGTGCCTGACAAACCTGATGGCCTTCTATGATGGAGTCACTGCATCAGTGGATAAAGGGAGAGCAACCGACGTCATCTACCTGGACTTGTGCAAGG
>WBMW01002484.1:411857-495568 GCA_013396635.1 Penelope pileata | reverse complement strand
GAGGGAGGTGATTCTGCCCCTCTACTCTGCTCTCGTGAGACCTCACCTGGAGTCTTGTGTCCAGTTCTGGGGCCCCCAACACAAGAAGGTTGTGGAGCTGTTGGAGCGGGTCCAGAGGAGGGCCACGAGGATGATCAGAGGGCTGGAGCACCTCCCCTACGAGGACAGGCTGAGAGAGTTGGGACTCTTCAGCCTGGAGAAGAGAAGGCTGCGGGGGGACCTGATAGCAGCCTTCCAGTACCTGAAGGGGGCCTACAGGAAAGCTGGGGAGGGGCTTTTTACAAGGATAGATAATGACAGGACAAGGGGTAATGGTTATAAACTGGAAGAGGGTAGATTTAGACTAGATATAAGGAGGAAATTCTTCCCTGTGAGGGTGGTGAGACACTGGAACAGGTTGCCCAGAGAAGTTGTTGATGCCCCCTCCCTGGAAGTATTCAAAGCCAGGCTGGATGGGGCTTTGAGCAACCTGGTCTAGTGGGAGGTGTCCTTGCCCATGGCAGGGGGGTTGGAACAAGATGATCTCTAAGGTCCCTTCCAACCTGAACCATTCTATGATTCTATGATTCTATGATATTTAGACATGTCCAATGTAGCTTCTGTATCATGTCAGAAAAATTCCTTTGTGGGAATAGCTTAAAATTGAACTTCAGATGGAAAAGAAAGGAATGAGCCTCACTGAGCTGACAGCATAACTTGAAGTTGTTCAACTTTCAGTTTAATTTATCCAATATACTTGGTGACACAGAAAGATCTATTAAGATACTTTGTTGGAACTCTTAATATTTTTCAATAGTTTTTTTCTTTTTCACTCAGTTTCCAATTAATCAGAAAGTTTTACTAGACAAAACAATTAAGTAATTCAGGTGATGATGGAATAGAATCAACAAATCTAGGCAGTAGTAGTTAATACCAATGGAACTGGGGAAAAATGGGTACACTTAGAAAACTTCTTACTTGTGAAAAACTGTGGCATAGGAAGAATATCTAAGTAATCCACAATTATATAAATGTTATAATTTCTGACTTCTTTGGATTTGACAAATCTGATCATTTGACAGTCGACATTTTTTGTCCCAGATGGATTAATTTGCTCATTATTTTGACTAGGTTTCTTCTGCTGTTTGTGAACACCCATGCTTCCTACTTGTGTTCACTACTGAGTAAGATCCCGGTATACGTGTCCACGCCCAAACTTTCAACATGTTTTGTTTCTTGCGTCAGGTACATGATGACTTTTCAGGAGAGTTCAGCTGTAGGCCATAATTCACCATAATAATAAAGTTCAGGGTCAGAAAGTTGAATGTGTGTGGAGTGCAAGGACTTGAAATTTCATTTTGTGGAATACAAAAATACAAAACTAGGGAAGACCATTGACAGATTTGACATTTAATGTCTTATGAAACATCAGGAGCGCAAGCAAACATTTTGTATCAGCAAAGAACCTCTGTTCCTAGACAGTTGGCTTTAAATGTCTATGATTCAGAAGCTATCTGATGTTAATATTGTATTCTCCCAGTTTTCATCTTTTCTTTTGTTTCCCAGTTAACATTTAGATGGATCTTAGTACACTGATTCTTTAAAAGGGCTGATTTGGGATGGCCATACTTGCACAGAATCACAGAATGAAAGAATCACAGAATCAGAGGGGTTGGAAGTGACCTCTGGAGGTTATCGCGTACAAGCCCCCTGCTAAAGTACGTTGCACAGGAAGGCATGCAGGTGAGTTTTGAATATCTCCAGAGAAGGAGACCCCTCAGCCTCTCTGAGCAGCTTGTTCCAGTGCTCTGTCACCCTCAAAGTAAAGAAGTTCTTCGTCATTTTCAGATAGAACTTCGTGTGTTCCAGTTCTGCCCCTTGTCCTGTCACTGGACACCACCAAAAAGAGCCTGGCCCCATCCACTTGATATCTGACCTTTAAATATTTATAAGCATTGATGAGATCCCCTCTCAGTCTTCTCCAGGCTGAACAGCCAAAGGTCTGTCAGCCTTACCTCGTATGGGAAATGTTCCAGGCCCCTCATCATCTTTATTGCCCTCCACTGGACTCTTTCTAGAAGTTCTCTGTCTTTATTGAACTGGGGAGCTCAGAACTGGATGCAGTACTCCAGGTGAGGCCTGACCAGGGCAGGGTAGAGGGGGAGGATCACCTCTGTCAACCTGCTGCCCATGCTCTTTTTAATGCAGCCCAGAGTACCACTGGCCTTCTTGGCCACCAGGGCACACTGTTGGCTCATGGCCAACCTGCTGTCCCCATGGACACCCAGGTCCTTCTCTGCAAAGTTCCTCTCCAGCAGGTCATCGCCAACCTGTACCGATGCGTGCAGTTATTCCTCTCTAGGTGCAGGACTCTCCAATTGCCGTTGTTGAACCTCATGAGGTTCCTTTCCACTCAGCTCTCCAGACTGCCCAGGTTTCACTGAACGGCAGCACAGCCTTCTGGTGTGTCAGCTGCTCCTCCCAGCTTCATATCATCAGCAAACTTTCTGAGGGTAGACTCTACCCCTTCATCCCATTCCAACAGCTAAGTCTCTGGCTAAGGCAGTAACTCTCAGTGTGGATAGCTTGAGGGAGAGAGGGTTAAATTAGTCATGCAGCAAAATTTATAACACTGCAGAAGTCAATGGAGGCACTTTGCTTGTACACCATTACTGCTGAGAGAAAATCCCTCGCCATTATTGATAAATGATGTGGAAGATTTCCCTCCAGCAGCATATTGATTCAACAGCCTATAAACACGCACAATATAATACCTTCTGTCATTCTCAGTCCACAATCCGAGCAAGTTCAAGGACAGAAACTCTAGGTATTATCAGCTAGATAATTGTAGTGACCTTACAGTACATCTACTAATAAACATTTTTCTTCTCCATTTTGTGCAAGAATAAAGTAAAACTTGGAGGACTTCAGGATGGAGTCACCTAGAAGGGAAGTGCCATAACTGAGTTATGCCCTAGAAATGTGGTCATTGCCATAACCAGCAAATAGCAGCTAGACAAAAGCAGACCAGAAAATGTAGTATTGAATTCTGTTTCATAGATGCTGGTTTCTAGACAGTTGTTGAAAACAAAAAGGGCAGCATGTACACCTACCTACAGGCCCTTCAAAAAGCACCCGAACGAGGGAAACTTGATTTCCTGCATATTTGTCACATGCATGACTGACTTGGATGCTTTTCTTACTGCTGGAACGTCCTGCTCTTTGTCTGTCTTCTTCCTCTCAGCTTTCCCTGATAAACTCAAGTGTATTATAAGGTATGAGCTCAGACAGCAGTTTTACAGAGTAATTATTGGAGTCTGTATATGTTTGAATGACACTTTAAGGACATGAAGGTATCTGTGTATGTATCTGTGAAGTTAAACTGTTGGAATAGTGACAGTAGAAAATGTAGTGGCAACTGCAGTCTCAATCCAAAATTCCTCTTATAAAATTCCTAGAAAACAGTTTGTTTGCTGGCTTTTAGAAGAAAAGGTCAGATGCAGAGTAAGTCGGTACAGTTTTAATGCAATATTTATGTCACATTATGTCACAGGTCTCACAGGCTCTTATAAAACTACTCAGAAGTGGTTGTTTCTGTAAATAAATCAAAATTTGCTGGTTGAAACAGAGGCAGAAAGGTTTGAGAAGCCAAATTTCATTTACAAGTTTCAAAAATAATGAAAAGAATTTTTATTTTCAATATATATGCACATATATGCAATTCATGAAAAAGGAAAACAGCTTTCTTTATTTTTACCATCCATTAAGGACTCACAACAGTTTCTTTTCTCCTGGAAAGCTGTTTATAGAAGACACAGCCCGTGTTGTTGGGGATCTGTGTACCTTCCCCTTCATGCGTGGATTCCCAGCCACCTCCCCTGTACGTGGTTGGCTCTGACTGCCAGCGGGCCAGCCCTGCCCTCTCTCCTGCTCAACCTGTGCCACCAGGCAGAATGGGGAGTTCAAGACACAGGGGTGCAGCTATGCAGCCTTGCACTCAGCAAGCATGGTTGAAGAGAAAGCACCACAGATTTTGGCCCCACTGTTGAAGAAGACTGGGATCTGAGCCCATCTCCAGCCTTCTAGAAGGATCCCTTAATAACAACGTTGGAGTGGTTCTTCCCCTGCCCCTTCTGTTTTAAGTAACTCAAGTTCCTTTGCAACAGTTCAGCGAAAGAGTGTGGAGAGGCCATACCTAAAGTAGCTGATAACCTGCAGGCTAAAATTCACCTTAAAGAAGAGTGAAACAAGTTTTACAAGAAAGTTGTTGCTCTTACTGAATTTTGTGGAAAGTCCTAAGCCATTGGTTGCATAACGTGGTCTTGGAAAGTAATGGCAGATGAGCACTGAAGAAGTTTGTGGAAGAATTTCTCCACTTGATCCTGGAAGGAGATGAAGTTTTGTGGTGGCCAGTGGCTGCTAGTGCTCTAAGAAACTTATTTTCAGTGTTGAACCTCACATTTAAGCTTGTACCTTTCTTGAAGAGTAAGGTGTCTGTAGTTGCAGAGAAGTATCACTTTGGTTCCTGAGGAACCACACCAAACCTAGGATGGCAGCAGCCTCCCTGGTCAACTGATAGCTGAATGAGATTCCAGAACAGGGGGTTTCAGTACCCCAGTTTCAGATTTACATGCCTAACTTCTGCTACTTGAGTATTCTGATGTCCTTTCTTCAGATCTGTTTCAGGGAGCTAATATTTATGCACGGAATATATGTGTATATATATTTATACAAAAATCTCAATGTTTACACATGAATAGATACAAAGCCAAAATGAACTCTGCACATTTCTACTGCGGTCAATTACATTATCTGGATCTATACCCTTAAACTGTGGGTTGAATAGCTTTTGGCATGTTCTGAACAGGCTTCTTGCAGAATATTATTAAATGCAATTAATAAGACCCTGCTAGCAAATCTTTCAGCTGTAAAGTACTGGAAAATAATTCAGTTTACTTACAAAATGGTGCATCTGGAATTTGAGAATTCTGAATTGCATTCCCAGCCAGGAATGTAAAAGCATATGTCCCATTTATTTTTTCACTACACCCTTTTACTGCCCACAGTGAGAACTAGTCCATTGCTAAAGGCAGATAACAGATGGTAAACCTCCACTACCATATGACTGTGCATTATCTTATTCCTCTGCATACCTAATCTAATAAATTTGGTGTAATTGACTATAAGTGTTCATCCTACATTTGGACACATCCTAGTATGTTAAAGCTCTAGCAAGAAGACAATTCTGCATTTCCCTTGTCTACTTACACCATGAGGAGTAATCAGCATAATCTGAGTTTCAACAGGGAAAGCAAATTTCTGAGAGTACTGGCAGATCTCCACTTCCAAGAGTTCTTCCAATCCAAAATTAAACAGTTCATTAGGTTTATCCAGTTCTGTTAAAGCACAATGAACACCACAAGCAGTAAACAGTTATAATCACTTTAAAAAACACTTTGGATTTAATTCTTATAGCTTCATTGTCATTGAATAGATCTTTGTGCTGTCACTTTCAGCATGAAACAAAAGGACCTAAATACTTCCTCAGTTTTTGAATTTTTCATCGTATTGTCTTTTTTTTTTTTTTAACTCTTAACAGTTTACAAAAGAGATTATAACACACAGTTTTCAGTCTCTAAATCAATGTCCCCATGCAGGAAAACATGCAAGCATTTTAAACAGGCCTAGGTTAAAGCTCATACTTGAATCCTAGTGCTTTCACTGAAGTTCAGAGATGTTCTGAATGAGGGCATGTTCCTCAACCAAAAATCGTCTGCCTCTAGATTAAAGTGGGAGATTCACATGCACATCAAGGAATACTGCCGTATTTCAGGCTGATCATTAGCTGTATAGCCTAACCAGTACTGATTTTCTTTAAAGTCCTCATTTATCTGCCTGTTAGTTAGTTAGAATGTTATTTACTTAATGGTTAGTACAGGCTTACAGGCCTAGTCTAGATGGAGGTGCTATTCTGTAAGGTCTTTGCTAATGCAGATCATATCCGTACACTATCACAGCTGAAGCACCATTATTGCAGCACTCTGGAAAATTTCCCTTTAAGCTCAAATTCATAACGGAATTACCATGGTTTAACAAGTTACTGCGGATCAAGTGAGCCATAATAACAATTCACATGAATGCTTTTAGTCCGTGGTAAATCTGAAGTGATATGACTTGGCATAGCTTTTAATGTAAGACACTGCCTTGCATTTGTTGCAATCAGACCGTAGTTACCATAGCTCAGCTGACATCATGGGCTGTGTATATGAAGATGATTGATTTTTTTGAGCCAGAAAAATGCAAATCTTTAAGTCTGTCAATACAATTAAAATATTACTGTATTCCTAGTTATAGTATATTTAGTATGATATCTATATAGCACTTTTAATTATAGCATGATTAAAACAGCACATCTCCAATCTGATTCCCAGTTAGTATAAAATAGTTTCATACCAGTATAGCTATTTTCAGAGAAGAAACTAAAGACTGCCTTATGTCCTTCCACCTGAAAGTGTAGCTACATTCACTCTAAAAGTTGTTCCTCAGTAATTATTTCAGTGTCTAAAATTTGCAAATGAAAAACAGGCCTGCTAAAAAAATTACTGAAGAAGAATGCTGTTACTGGTAGAAGCAGTCATGGTAACTACGGTTAAGGTTATTCACAAATGCACTCTGCATTCACGGCTTTGGTTCCAAGCTCCATTTTTTTCGATTTCAGTTTTTCTATGCTGCATATATTCTTCCAGTTGATTTACAAGCAAATTAACAAAATGATTTTGACAAATATAGCCCAGCTGTTCTGAGTACATTATCAGAGGAAAATAAACTTTATTTTCCTTGTGAGAATGAAACAGATTTCTTGAGAAGTCCTCCTATTACTTTGCCCAGACAGAGGAATACTCTATCCCATATCTTGACTCAGAGAGCTGGTCTGCACTGCTGTGCAGTGGGACCTGTGGGACAAGGGATTTGTTCAAAGGAGCTTGCCCTGGAAACATTTTGCTCCTCCAGCAGTTTGCAGACATTTCTATTGCAGATTTGGCTGTTGCTGCTTTGTTGATGGCATGAGCCCAACCTTGGAGTATTCTGTATTCATTTATTATTTGGGATACTGCCAGTGTTTTTCTCTGGCATGGACGCTGTGGAAGCGAAACCAGAATGGAACTTTATGAAATTAAGTGGGTTAATTAAATCGTGTGTATTTAATCCAAGTTTAATAGCAGTGAGGGGGCACTTTTCTAGCCTATGGGCTTTCTCTTTGTTGAATTGCAAAGAGCTGCTACACTGATGGCAATAGAATTTTATACAATGATTATAAATTTCTCAGGAATTATTTTATATGTCACTAAGCCCATATTTGGTATATTAAAGAGAACTCACTACCAGCCACTTCTGTGATAATGAACACAGACATTTGTATGATAGCACAAACAGGTAAAGTAAGCATATTTTTTTCTTCCAGCCCCAGCAATTTGTTTAATAGAGGTATCATAGCAAAGGTGGCTCCTAAGGAATGATTTAAATGGCAGAGCTAAGGCCTTACAAATCAGGTCAGGGAGGATTTTCTCTACGTGTGAGCAGTCTTTGCTGAGTTAATTTAAGTAATTGGTGAAGGCATCCATTCCACAAAGCACTACCTGAATTACCGTGTCAGCACTTGCTGAGATTTCTGGGGATATATCCCATGGCTCTTTTACTCCATTAAGATGAATTACTCTGTGATCTCAATGAACTGTGGGAAGATACTTCTGAAAGACTCTAGGAGTCTGTCTGCACTGAAGTTGTTTAGTACTCTTCCAAATCCTAAAAGTTACAATGCTTCTTTACACCTTTTTTTTTTTTTTTTTTTAAATCTGGGCCCTATGGTAGGTTACCTAGCTGTGTCTGAAAGCGCTGTCATTTGGGTGACAGGGAATACTGCTTGTGGAAACGTATTTAGGGAGAACGCCTAAGTAAGTCTCGCATTATTTCACTATAATTCACATAAATAATTCTTGCATTACCATTCCTATGAGGACAACTTCTAGGAGGCCCTATCACTGGAAAGCCAAAGCCTGGGTACAGCTAAGCGTGAGAAATGAACAAGTGAGGCTGACATCTGTAACAGAACAGCAAAGGCTACAGGGCATGGGAGGGGAGGATACCAGTAGTGAAGAACAACAAATGCAGGGAAATATGCATATATTTTTTTTCTGAATCAAAACCAAAGAAATGCATGCCAATGTTGGGCATGGTGTAAGCTGCATCAACCAACTCTCAATAAACTATGTGTTTGTGTTAACCTCTTCCTGAAAATCATGAAGTTGCCTACCTTTTTCTAGTGACTTCTTGTTTCTTTACATGTGATCAGTGGCCACAAATATGAGCACAAACAAAATATTGGCAACATAATTGTTATATAAAGTCTTCTAAGTTAGGAAGCTGAAGCATGATTTTTTGGGGGTCCATTCATGCCTTTGATGTCAGCTGAATGTATACATAAACTCAGTTTTGACTTGAGCATTAACAGACATTGCTTTCCAAGGAGGAATGTAGGACTAAGATCAGACTAGTGTTGCTTAGTAACCTCCAATCAAAGGCCCAGCCGCAAATCAGAAAACCTTCTGTTTGTCTTTTTGTTGTGCGTGATGGTAAGTGAACAATCATTTTTTCTCTAATAACGAAATGTGCGATAGCTAATTCTTACCTAGGATTTTGCAGTGATGGAGCTCACAGCACTTTGCAAGGAGGCCAGGACAATTAATGCAAATTAATTAAATTAATACAAAAATGACTTACTAAACATTCTTTTGGTTAAAGAGGGAGGGAGGAGTTTTTGTACCGCCATTTTCAAGACAGTCAAAGACAACCCTGGCCTTTTTCATTCTCTCATTCCCACCGCGGGTTCTCCTAATCTGTTTCCCTTCCCTGTACATGGCAGCTTACTTTATCTGCCTCAGGATGCACCTCAGTTTGCACTGCCTGGTAGCTTTCAACTAAATACCCAATCTCACTTTTTTTTCCAGCATCACCTTTTTCCCCCACTGTTAATGGTTGTCCCTGGTCTGCCAGTAAGATACAGAGAACAGTCTTTGTGTATCTCATACTTCTAGAATAGTAGAATAAGTATGAGAATCTTGCAGTGGAATGAAGGCATTACATCTAGAAGGAGCTGCCTTATTTCTGCTCTGCAACAAAGTGCAAGAGGGAGAGTAGGAAGAGTTCCTCTTTTCATTTCAGCAGTAGAAGGATATTGTGTCTGTAGTAGCCAAGATTTAAAAGCATATGGATAAGAAGGATTATTTTACCTAATTCCTGCCTAACCAACTTCTGTGCAGAACAAGACAAGAAAAGTCAGAAAATGAGCAACCATGACCCCAATACTAGTATGGTGCAACTATGCTGGATGTCATTTTAGTTGCTTGTGCTCAGCCTGTGCTCTATTCTTGTTCCACTGTGCAAGCCTGGTCAACACGTAGCCAAGGAAGATTAAACAGAAAACTGGGCAACCTTTATAGAAGAAAAAGGAATGACACAGACATTATTTCATGATATTATTTCCTAGTCTCTGTATCTCCTTTGGGGTCTATGTGTGTGCATATGGTGAGGATAGGAAGATTGTGATTTTGTTCTTAGTATATACTGTGGTAAAGAAAATCTTTTGAAGTAAGTGTGGAAATGCAGTTTGGCTATGTGCAATGACAGATTCCTGGTAATTCTCAGATAGATTTGATTAGGAGATAGACTGCCTAAATAATTTAAAAAATTGTAGCCTTAGAAGACACCGTACATAAGCAAAGGAAAAAAAAAGATGAAACATGACTGATTAACTTTATTTTTTATTATGCCACTTGTGACCAGCCACTAACTGGATTGAACTCCATTTGCTAAGAGTCTTTGAGCCCAGCCATCCAACTAGTTCTTCCAGTGAAATTTACACTTGTCCAAGCCATGAGCAGCCAGTTTATTCAGAACAATACTAGGGGAAATACTGTCAAATGCTTTAATAAATCCAGGTAGACAACACCTACAGCCTTTCATTCATCTACATAGAATCATAGATCCAGATTTATAGAATCATAGAAGGGTTTGAATTGGAAGGGACCTTAAAGATCACTTAATTCCAACCCTCCTGCCATGGTCAGGGACACCTTCCACTAGATCAAGTTACTCAAAGCCCCATCCAACCTGGCCTTCAACATAGGGATGGGGCACCCACAGCTTCTCTGGGCAACCTGTTCCAGTGCCTCACCACCCTCTGAGAAAAAAATTTATTTCTAATATCTAATGTAAGTCTAGCCTCTTTAAGTTTTAAACCATTACCCCTTGTCCTATTGATAGCCTCCCTGACAAAGAATCTGCCCCATCTTCCCTGTAGGCCCCCTTTCAGTACTGGAAGGCCGCTGTAAGGTGTCCCCAGAGCCTACTCTTCTCTAGGTTAAACAAACCCAGCTCTGTCAGCCTGTCTTCATAGAAGAGGTGCTCCAGCCCTCTGATCATCCTTGTGGCCCTCTTCTGGACCAACTCCAACAGGTTAATGTCCTTCTTATGTTTGGTGCCCCGGAGCTGAAAACAATACTGCAGGTGGGATCTCATGAGAGGAGCATAGATGGGGACAACCATCTCCCTTGCCATGCTGGCCATGCTTCTTTTGATGCAGCTGAGGATACAGTTGGCTTTCTGGGCTGCAAGTGCATATTGCTGGCTCACGTTCAGTTTTTCATCAGACAACACCCCCAACTCCTTCCCTGCAAGGCTGCCCTCAGTCCGTTCTCTGCCCAGCCCATATTTGTGCTTGGGATTGCCCTGACCCAGGTGCAGGACCTTGCACTTGGCCTTGTTGAATTTCCTGAACTTCATCTCTCTACATGCCACAAAACATTTTCTAGCACACACTTCCTTCTCCTCTGGGCTATCACAGTACCTTTCGGAATTTGTGTGTGTCTCTTGTTTCTATGTCATCACTCTCACCTGGTGAGGTCCAGGGCCACAAAGCCATCAGAGCAGTGTGGTGCTTCCTTCCCCAACCAGCCATGTCCCACAGCCCTACCGAGGCAATCCAAGCTGAGGACAGTGACAGGGGTCAGCCACAGCCTGGCCATCCCCAGGCACTGCTGCAGGCCCTGAGCCCGGCTGAGAAGGTCAGGGCAGCTGTGCTGGGAAAGCTGACACTGAGCCCTGGCTGCCAGACCTGGCAGGGAATGTGCTTAGGGCCCTAAACAATTACATATACCTTTGCAGATCTTAGTTTGTCTGTGTGTGTTTTTAAGGGGACAATTGGCACTTCCAGAGCTTGTAGAAGCAGAAGTTTCTCTTATAATTTTTTATCCAGTTCTAGAGCTTATAGAAGCGGAGGTTTCTCTTGCAAACTTTTCTTCCTTTTGCTCAAAGTCCATGTGAAACTGAAAGTTCAGCTGCTGGGGAGCCAGCCCTTGCACTTCTGATATGCCAGCTACACACATGCGCAGGAGAGAAGAAACAAGTATTGGCAGGCACTCAGAAAACTGGATGGAAAACGAGTTAGGTTTAAACCACATCTGATTTTCCCTCCTAAGCAAAAATTTGGCTGTTAGGCTTGGTTTCAGTGTGATGACACTGCCTTGCTTACATGTTTTCTGAAACTGGTCTGGTTTATGAGAGAGTTTTAAAACATACGGTCTTTGCATAATACATAAGGAGGTCTTTGTATTTTTAAGGAATCTATCTTTATTCTTCTTAAACAGGATGAAGGGCATATAGTTAACCTGAAACATCCACACTCGTGTCGTCTGGCTGCAGAGACACCTGAAATCTATGTTTGATCCTAAAGGGCATCCAGGTGCTGGAAAATTCTGGTGCTCTTGGTCAGACTCAGAGCACTGTGGATTTGACAAGGTCTATGTTACTGAAACTGTAGGTGGGACTTCTTTCACCTAAATTTAGATGTCTGCATCTCATGAACAGTTCACCCTACATACCCTTTTATGATTAGCAGAGTAATATGGGCACTTCTAGGGCCCTCAGTGCAGTGAACCATCACCTGGAGGAACACATTTCTCTCCACAGTCAAAAAACATTAGGTGACTCACTCTATATAAAAGTCCACATTTTGACACCTAAAAAGTGCTTCCTCCTGGGTGCTCTGTATACAAAGCATTCCCAAAGGACACAGGGCCCACCTGATGGGACAGGGACACCTCCAGCTCAGTGCCTGTACCTACACATGTAGTCATTTGACTGTGATACAGAATTGCTCTTCATTTGTGAAGATTAATTACATGCCAGGCATTCATCGTGCTGGGGCTGCAAGATGCAGGTCCCACTTTTCAAACCACAAAACATGACTTAGGTATGCAGAATATATATCAATATTCTTGACAAAATGCAGTCATAGTACTTTCCTTTAAAGCCTGGAGTTTTCTAGTGGTTAGAGAATTAACCATGGATTTGCCAAACCTTTTTAGAACACTATATGAATGATATTAGCTGTACCTTTGACTTTGAGCTATTCAGTCTATGAACTGCAAACTATGCAGTATGAATTTCTCATAGTATAGGCTGCACTGTAACACAGACACCAGATCTGAAATCTTGGATGCCTTGCTTAAGCCCAGAAAGCCTGAAGAGTCTAGCTCAGCCAGGTTCAGTCCCATCTTCTGAGAAAGGAGTCAAACGCACCCCTTTGATGGGGGGCTTTTTTACCTGTAGCCATGCCTCCTTACTCTTTGAGGATGGAGCCCATATATATGTGTTTGAGCATAGTTTCCAGTTTTGTGGTTAGCATGGTGCAGAAAAGAATTTGCCACTGGCTATATCCGATAGAAAGTTCAGCCAAAATCTTCGTCCTCTAACTCTGGTTACCCTGGCATGGATTTCTGGTCTCTGCTCTGAGTGCAGTGTTACCCCATCTATGGGCAGTATCAGTTATGGAGACAGGAGAAAATGAAATAGAGAAAACTGAGGCAGAACTTCAGCTGAGAGAGGCCTGTGTGCTATCAAAGCTGTTTAGGACGCTTGGGTTTACAAATAAACGGTGAGAAACATGCAGACGGGAGCCGCTTGCGCCTCTTTCACCCAGAAAAGCTAATGAATGCTCAGAGAAGGCACAGGCTTTGGGGTGGAGAAGGGGAGAGTGCCGGTCTGTCTTTGGGAGACACTGACCTCCTCTGGTAGCTTTCCCAATTACAAGCTACATTTCCGCACTCCTTCCTTCAGTTGCATCGGCCATTTCAATTGGGCCGGAATTCCTCATTTTCTCCCTGTGTTTGACTTAAAAACCTAAGCTATCCTGCTTTACAGCAGACCAATGCCTGTGGCATGTCCTCGACAGTCCCAGGCTCGTTTAAATACCTTTGGCTTGCTTTCACAAAAGCAGCCTTGGGAAGAAAAAAACATCACAAACTATTATAAGCCTAGGCCCAAAAGCTGCTTCTTTGCCTTTAATCATGATATTAATAGTAAAAAACATTGCCACATATTATGTCTTATTAATTAAAAAGAAAAATGTAGGAAATATAACTTCCTGACCTCTGGTGATTGACGTTGGGGAGTGCAATTACTCTGAACATTTCAGAGCACTCTATGAAAACTATTAAACTATGTAAACAAAATACTCTTTTCCCTTCCTCACAAACTTTCTCAGGTGTGACCCTTTATCAGCAACAATGTTCAAGATAGGCAAAGAAGTAACAGGAGGTACTTGTGTTTGTACTACTACCACTTACATAGTAGGTCCGAAAAACGAGGCCTCTGCGAGGACTGTGAAGCACTATCATGAAAAAGGAGACCCTCAGGCGTGAATTTATTCCTCTACTTCTCCCATAGGGCCGTCTGTTTCAGTTCATATGTGGAATTTATTGTCACGTTACCAACAGAACAAGCCAAGCAGCACTGTTTGAGTGGTGTAGTGATGACCAACAGGTGAAGATGGGTATCGATACGCTGAACTGACATGTACCTGAGAGCTGCCATCAGTAACAGTTTATGATCTGCCTGTCTGGTCACTGAATATTTTGCTTTGCCTTTCCATTTCATTTACGGCAATAGCCAGATTGAAGGGTGAAATATTTATAGAGGTAATCTGTTAGAGATAAAAAGCCCTGCAACATCCATGGATTTCAAAGACAGTCTTAAATGGAGAATCACACTGGTTCCACACACTTCTGGATTTTTCCCTATCTGATCCTGCTGTGCCATGGCTACAGGAGTGCAAACTGTGTTGTGAACCCTGTGGCTTTTCCAACCCCACATGGGAGTAAAGGAACAGCTGGAGGAGCTGGAATTGACTACACGTGGCAGACCAGACAACTGAGGCTGAACGGAGATGCAGACATTAAATATTGACAGGCAATGTCTCCTGACAATTTTACCTGCTTTCTCTCAGGTTTTCTTCCTTTTGCCTGTGATCTTTCCTAAAGCCAGAAACCTTGCAAAATGCAATCTTTGTTAAAAAAAATAAGAGTCATTTTATCTGGGAGAAACAGAGATGGTTCTTGGCAGAAGCAAAGTAAAGGGCTGTTAAGGAATAGATAGATGGGAGCAGTAAATAAGGTATGACCCAACTGCTGCATTATCTAAGCCTGTTTGCTCTTACCACTGCAGGGGAAGAAGTGGAGGGTGGTGGCAGCAGAGGTAAAGGGCCCTTTCTGCAGCAACAGCCAGCATCCCCTGCATCTCCTCTCCCTCCACCAGCAGCAGGAGCCTCAGCCCTGCAGCACCCAGCTCTCCCAGCCCTGCACACCTGCATCATGCCCTGGCGGGAGCACCCCAGCCCAGGCCCCTTTGCCTGTTCTGTTGTAGGGCCTTAAGCTTGCTTTGACAAGGAGCCATACACAAGGCTGCACTGATATATCCCAATGAAAAGTCTGTTTTCAAATAATTTTGAAGCATTCCCTTCTTTAGAGGCAGTAGACATTCTGCTGTATTATTTGTTAGGCTAAAGGACAATTCCCGAATATCTTTTCAGAACAAGTCCACACTGTGAAATATGGCGATGCATCAGAGAGCTCCATTTTAATCCCATACAGACCTGTATGTTTTCTTGACACAGGGCAGTGTCGTGAATGTATTAGTTCAGGTCTCAGAAGAATCATGGACTAGCTAGCCCTTTTTCTCCACCAGATATTCTGGTATTTGTGCTGCAGCACTTGTTAAAAAAGATGGATGGGAGTGTCTGTGAGGAGCCATGTTCTCCTCTTGTGGTCCCCGTGCCTGTGTTCAGTGGTCCGGCCAGACAGGCACGAAGCCAACTGAAAAGCAACCTGATGAGGTGGAGACCTAAAAGTGTTCCTACCAGGAAGTGTCTGCTTTTGCACTCTGACACCCCTCAAGCAGAACAGCAATTCTTTCTGCAGTGGTTGTCATGGTAAACCTGCCAGTCTATAGAAAATAATGTGAAAAAGGAAGCAGAGCACTTGCATAAAGTCTCCAGACAGCTAAAGCTTAATTTCTACAAGTCATCACCATCTATGCCTAGAGTCTGAGGGCAGTCCCACTCATCTGAGATGTCCTCAGGTGATTTCCTTTACAGGAGGTAGTAGTTTGTTCTTTAACGCCTGTTCTGATAACTCTGCAGTATCCATAAGTGCCCCACCAGTACTCTGTTACGGGTGATCTGCACTAGATAGTAGTGAGCAGCAGGACATAGCAAACTTGCCCTCTTCCAGTTTTTTTTTGGTCCTATGTTTTTCAAATCTTTTACAGTAGCATACAGATTTCCTCTTGTTCCACACAGCCAATGCTGCAATATTTTGTTCTCTTTTTACTCCCAAACCATCTCTGTACTGCAGTTTCTCCTATGCTTTCCTAAACCAAACAAGATGCTTAGCTCCCTCCTGTGTTGCCTAAGGCTTCCTGCTACGTGTTTCAACACTCATGTCTTCTTTAGCTCTCTTGTAATATCCCCAGTGTCTTTTCATCTCTCCAATTGTTTTACATGATGGCAGTACAAGACACATTACATACTGTGGTTGATTCAAAGCCTAGGCACGCTACTCAGTCAACTGCTGGCTTATAGCTGACAGGTATACCAGATAGGGTAACAGCAGAACTTCACTGAGCAATAGAGCACTCTCTCTTCACCAGTTTTTAAGAGATATGTGGGAACATTTTTATATGCGACTCTATCTGTAACATTTCTATGTTATGGCTTAAAGTGTCTAAAAAGGTGATGACAGTGTGGCTGCACAAGCCTTGTTTCCATCTGAAATCTAATGTGAATCCAAAAACCGCTCTTCAGCAGCAGACAGCAATGATAATGGCAGCATTAAGCTGAATCCAGTATAAGCTGGACTCTGTAGTTATCATTGCTACTGGCAGCTGCTCCTCCCTAGATATGGATTTTCTACAGCAGCAGTTTTAAATTTCAAGACTAGGAACTTATACCTTGCAAATCCTACTAATAACAACAAGTAATCACTAGGAATTAGTCCACAATGGCCATAGAACCTCAGAGAGCTTCGTGAGTCCCATATATGACAGATCAGCCATTTCCTTGGAACCTGGAGAATGGGGCCTTTCGTCTGCCCCTCAGTTGGGCAGAACTGATTCCTCTCTCTAAAGAAGTGAGGAATCCAATGACTAGGGGCCCTGAAATTTCAAAAGATATAGCAGGATAAGTGTTGCTGACCTTCACTTAAACCTGGGCTCTGAAGGATCAAGGTTGAGTCTGAAAATGAAATTTAAGTCAGTAAAAATCTTTTGAAAAAAGTATCCTTATTGTGCCTAGCTATTTGTACTGTGCTCCATCTTGCCTACACACACCAAGTAATGAAAAACAATTTGATGTTTTGGCAGTTTTTTTTTTCCTTCCAATTCTAATATATATTTTTACTTCTAATTTTCTAGAGGTTTTATTACTTTGTACAGGAGAAGAAAGATTCCTGTAACTGAACAGAATGCCTACACATAGAAATCTATAATCAGAGCTAATTCAGGTTTAATTTATAGCCATAAAAAAACCTAAGCATTTTTAATAGATAATCCATCTCAGACAGAAGAGTTGCAGTGCTTTCTAGTGACCAACTTTCTGAGCTCTGTCACTTTTCCAAGCTTACAGATAGCAGTATTTGACAACTGGCAAGATTGGAAATACTTTCCCTTTGTTTACGTTCTCTGTTTCTGAGATAACCTCTCTCCTGCCTTGCTAATTTAGATTGTGTCTAGAGTGAGATACTGGCTTCTGGCCTTTAGGTAGCCAGAAGAGATGCAGTGCTCTTGCTCCTAACAGGATTCTTCTACTTTTAAGTCTTCAAGCTCTCCTAGAAATGAAAAGTAGGAGAAAAAAAATTATGAGAGCACAAAAGCAATGCAGCCTGTTTTGTTTTATTTTTTGAAGTGGATTAATGTTGTATGGTGTGAGTTCTCTGTTGTGCATGATAAGAGCATAATAGAATTGGCAATTGCTGCCTTTTCCTAAGCTGTAGACTAGTACAGCCTCCTGTATTAGATAACCTTCTCTTCACAAAACATTCCTGAAATGATTAACTTCTGTATCTCTGACCTTTTACCTGATTTGGTCAAACTTGGGTGGAGAAGACAGATATTTATATGTATATACACACATAAGCACATAAGCACACAGCCTGATCACTAAATTGTAATTTGCTTTGATAGTGAATCCAAAGCTCTAAGGGTAGAGTTACTTACACTAAAGGTGTATCTGAAATTGTTTGGCTGTGATTATCAACACAAACTACATGCATGCAATTTTCTGCGATCATGCTGACGTGGGGAGTTTGCATTTGTCTGGTGCAACAATGTAGTTTGAACATCACATATTCCAAACTGAAATTATCTACTGAAGTCAGAGACACCTGTAAGTTAAACTGAGGCAGCTTTATGGAGATACGAAGTCTGAGGAGCTTCCAAGGACAGGACAGCTGCTATTCCTGAGGCAGGCAGCCAGCCTGCTCCTCCCCACAGCTGGGGCAGCTGCAACCTCATTGCCAATTCTTGCCTCTGAAAGCTGGTTGGCAGGTGTGTTGGTGGCCATCATGTTCCTGCGGGCTTCTCACTCAGCGGGAAGTGGTGTAGTGGTAGAAGGGCTGCAAAGTGGGCTGAGTGGCAGTGGATATAAAACCTGTCGGCCATAAAACCTGGCTACTTATGCACCTCCTTGCAGGTTGGTCTTTGTTTCTGCACACTGCTGCTCAGTGAAGGAGCATGCCAAGGAACGCTGGTGAGGCCTGGCAAAATATTCCAGATTCAGCAGGTTGAAGCATGAGCAGCAAGGCTGCTAGTGGATCCTCGCCAACACACATTATTAGTGTGCTACTCATCCTACAGAGGCAAAACACCTTCCAAGTTATGCTCACCAGCATCTTTTGCAGACTATTTCCTTATTTAAAACTTCCTTAATATAAGGGAAAAAAAGACAATGTGAAAGTTGAGTGTCAGCTTTACATACATAACACTGAAGTTAAAAGCCAAGTCTTTGTGCAAATGTGGGAAGCCTGATTTCATTTTTGGCAGAGTTTCCCCAGCCTTCATCATTCCCCACAGCTCCCTTCTTACTGAAGACAGAACTGTTCCGATATCCAGAACAATAGTTGATATGAGGACAAGGCTTTCTGGAGTAAAAGCCCATCATTCATCAATTTATGTATGATTTCAGTCATTTGACAGAAAAATAGTCACCAGATAACACAACCCTCCAGAAATGGAGAAAGGGTTTCTCCAAACCACAGTTAAACTGTGGTAGAGGTAGAAGTCCTTCTTACAAAATACATCTCAGAAAAAGCTCATTTTTAGTTTCTTATCATTTACTACATGTTGACTTCAGGAGGAGAAAGGAGATGGCATTTCTGATATAATGTCACAAACGAGTCGTTCTAATCCTGTCTTCATAGTCAAGGCGGAACTTGTCAGGGGTAACCAAGAAGAAACCTGAACCTAGTAATTGCATCTTGCTGCATATGGTAATATAATAGAAAAATCTGGAATTTTCCTTAGAATAGGGAGCAGTACAAACATTACCTTTCACCAGTACTTTTCTATCAGGATTGGTTCTTATATTAGTTGAAATGTTAGTAGGAAAAAACATCAGAAGGAAAAAAGAAGTGCAAAAACCTGGTGCAGAGAAGGAGGGCTGGGATTGTGAAATCCAATGTAATAAATCACAACATTTGAATTTAGAGGGGGAATCCATGCTTTGTGGAAATTATTATCAAGACTTGGAAAAGCATTAAGCAGGAAGAGAGGCACAAGGGGGCAGAAAAAAAGGTTTATTAAAAATCGTAGTCTTATTCCTGGAACCTATAAAAATAGTCAATATTGAAAAGTATTAATTTGTTGAAATAGAAGATAATATTTGCCTGCACAAAAATGTTATTTACGTAAAAGACAATGAAATAATTTGAAGTAAAGAACTGAATTTCACTCTTTCACTCTTTTAGATGGATTATTTTAAAATACTTAATTTAATATGAATTCATTTAAGTAGATCCAACATTCCAAAATAGTAATTCAATGGAAGGTATTATTTATCCTTTGTCTTAAGTGACAAATCTGAGGTTCTACCGGTCAGAGAAGTCTACACAGTGGCATACTCACTGTTATGCCATTGGGTTTCAACCTGAAAAATGATGTTCCTCATGATGCAAAGACACTAAGATCAATAGCAGGAAAGCCAAAGTTAAGGCACAATACCAATTAGATTGATGGAAAAAGAATCCAACCAGATTTCATTGGTATAGAACAAAACGCAGACTGAAGGCAGACAGGATGTTGCTCCAGAGATAATCTATACAATAATACACTAAATAATCTAATTGTGCAAGAGCTTTTCATCAAAATCTAGTGACATTTCCTCATAGATTTTTCCTGCGGTATATTTTGGTTTAATATTTTAAAATCCTGTAGTCCATTATCTATTGCTGTCTATGGTTCAATCACTCTAAATTTCTGGACCAAAACAACCCATCAGACCTAAGATCCACTGTCTCTAGTTCATTGACTTTTGCTTCATTTTGGTGCCAGGCTTTCCTTTACTTCAGCTATTACTCTGACTCCTGAATTAGATTAAATGGCCCTAGGGACATTCTTCAATGTTCATATTGATGTTCTCTGCAGCTATTCATGGTCCTAATCTATCATCTACTAATTAGTAAAATTAACCTTTTGTATTCAGTATCTTCCACCTAACAAAATCCCTGACACCGCAGCAACATCCTCTGTCTGCAGTAACTTGTCATGAACGGTGATATTAATTAATGTATGTCACAGCAAGAGCAGGAAACTCTCTGTACTGGCAAAGTTGTCCAGCACATCCTGTTGCATGAGTTTGTTCATGGGCATTTGAGTTGAAATATTCAGTTCAGAGGGAACTGAAGTTCAGAGGGAGAGTAGGAAATTATTTGTAGCAAAAAAAGTAATGTTTGCCTAGCGTTTGGTTTTCACATAAATGCATGTAGGAATTGAATTCTCTCTCTTCTGTTCTTTGTGATTTGCTCAGCTTAGGTTAGCACAGTCCTTAGGTTACATCTGTGAAAACTCTTTATGAAAACAAAAGTGGTAAACATTTCCTACATCTTCCCCTGAACCCCCAAATCAGACCTATGAGGAAACATTGAGTCTTTCTCCAAAAAAAAAAAAATAGTCTTCCATATAAGAATAAATATAGAGAGAAGTCAAAATTGGCCTTCAGAATGGATTTCACAATGTCATGTCTTGTGTGCACAGCCCTCTGACACTCTTCAGAGTTGCTTTCAGTACCTGAGAATGGAGTATTGGTAATCACAGCAGTTTGGAAGTGATTCTTCTAGGAGTTTGTCCCAGCTGGCAGAAATATAATGAAATTTATTAGAATCTGGAGGTTTTGGGTTTTGCTGTCAATGATGGGATTTATTTAAGAGTTCCGAATCCAAGAATCAATTCCTTTTGGTCAGAAAGCTACCCAATAAAAGACATGGCAGTAAGCACAGTGAAGAATAAGATTCAGAACTTTCTCATGTAAATGGCCTCAAATCCAACGTGTTGGTTTTCAGACTGTCTAGCTACTGAGCTGATATTAATATTTTAATTTCAGTCATTGTCAGTACTGCTGGAAAAGTTCTGCATTCCTGAAATCCTTTGAGTTGGTATCACAATGTTTCCAGAAAGGCAGATCCCAAGGTGGTTGAGCTTAGGATACCCTGTGCATCCACTCTTCAAGACTCTTCTCCAGCTCACCACTGACTTCTTTCTTCTACTTTCTGTGGGACAGTTGAGATCATGTCCTGTTCTTCCCCAGCCTCCTTCTGCAAAGGAAAGCCTGAAGCTCGCAAGTCACCCCTCTGTTGTTGTTTTTACCCTGTGCTGCATTTTGTGCCAAATAGTAGACCTCCTGCTGCAATCTGTTACATTAAATTCAAGGGAGCAGGATAATTACTGGAGATGGGGAAAAGGGATCTGGAGGACTAAACTTTTGTACAAAGGAAGCAAAGAAGGTAAGAAGTGAAATGCCTCATGGAGAAAAGGAAGATAAAGAGTCTATTATAAGACATTAAATGGTGCAGTAAGACAATGACTGATACAAGCATCAGTTAATGAAAACAGAAGGCTACAACTGTAAAACTAGGAATTTTTCTTTTTTCCTGATAATATATCATTGGGCTATGAGACATACCAACACTGGGTATGCTGGGCAAAAATTTAGGAGTACATGAAAGAACTGACCTGGTAAAGATACCAGAATTATAATAATTAATACAAAGTCTTGTAAAAATTTAAAAATCCATTTACCATGCCCTGACTATTAGGAAGACATGAAATGACCTCTGTCAACTATGTGGTTTTTGCACCTTCTTCTGACATGCCTGATACCAGTTTCTATTTAGACAAGCTACTAGACCAGATGGATCACAAATCTGATTCAATATGGTAACTCCTTATGTTCCTAAATGAAGATATTACCAAAAGCTATTGGGAAAGCTTTTGGAAAATTTCAGCAAACTAACACAAAAAATATCTAACAAATTGCCACCTTCTGTCTGCTAAAAGAATGTCAAAGAATAATCATTTTATTCCTGTCTAACCCAGTATACTCTCTCCTTTTTCAGGGCAGCCATAGTCTTCAAACTGAACACTTCTTGAACTCTGTTATTTTTTTATATGAATTACTTCCATCTGTCTTTGAATAAACTAGCTTCGATCTGTTCTGCATGCTAGGTTTTATCTTCTCAAATTTTGACACCTGGACAAAGTGTTCTCAAGGTGGCTATATTTCAGCGTTGGAACAACGTACATGAAGGAATTTATGGCCCGCCAGTATAGCAGGTGTGTTATTAATATAAAAATTGGAATAGGCAATGCTTATCAGAAACAGGAGAAGAGCAGGAGTATTTTCCAAGATAACGATTCTGATCTCCTTATCACATTTCTCACTCCAAGATGGAAGCAGCAATCAAATAAAATTTCTTCTTCCCTGATAACAGTTTCCTTTCAATCACCAGTTACTCAGTTCTACAGCTCTCTCATGTAGTGTGTTTTTTCTATCCCTACCTCATTCTCTTTTCTTGATAGCTGGATTATTGAACCACTGTAGAAGTGCTGAGTGTGCTACATGCAAACAAGAACTGGCTCGTTGGCCCCTGTTCTCCACTCTTAAAACGCTTAATCTCAGGCACAGGAAATGGAAATGTATTCAAATAGCTGTTCTTTGCTCCCTCTCTCATCCAGTAATATTTTAAACCCATTTTACATAGAGGAAGCCACACAGAGAAGAATCCAGTTGATTCCTCAAAGCAACAATAAAACAGCTTCTGCCCACACATATCAAACCTCAGTGCAGGATGAGAGAGATCTGCTGTGGAGGGCCTGAGAAGCCATGAGAAATACTTATTTTCCAGTGGGTTGCTTCCCTGGAGGACATGGACATTTACCTACTTAAAAAAAAGTCGAATAACAAGCCTCATAACATTGCCTCCCTTAGACTCCACACTCAAGGTCTGTCCTACTGGATGAAGGCTTACTAATTTCCAGGTACATCAGGTCTTCCTGCTTTCCCTGCAACAAGAGTACAGTACAGCTAGCATGTTCACAGCACACAAGGAGGGTTTTCCTAGTATATCCTGATCAATAGGTCCCAAACCCAGAGAAAAGCTGTGACAGCATGCTGTAACTAAAGACTGTTTTTCTTCATAGCCACAACCACATGCTATGTCCACATCTTTACCATTTATCTTATCAATTATGGCCTGTTTGTATACACAATTTGATGTGGAGGCTGCAACTCTGTTCTACCATGTGATAAAGTGACAAGTGTGCAAGCATACTGCTTTCAGGAATAAAGATGTGACCACATGATGACATATTACAGCTACTTCATTCACCTAATGGCCTCATCTAACTCACCTGAATGTGTGTTGTGTATATATGTGCATAATGGGTTACCAGCAGGTTTTATAGAATAAAATTTCTATGGCAGTGAAATTTTACAGACATGACAAAGCTATTGACAGCACAGTGGGCAACTTGAGGCATCTATTGTAGCAGTTCTTACAGGCTGAAGTTCACCCGTGACTCTTCTGCCATTTCCAATGGCATCTTCAATGTGTGTCAGATGTGTACATACATGAAACATCTTGCAGTAGACACTCTCCCACTTTCACACTGGACCCTAAGTTGCTTTCTTCTGGTTACCTGTCACACCTTCACTTTTTGTTGCAATTTGCTTTTCTAGGTATAGAAGTATAAAACAACTAAAATGTACTTTGTGAAAGACCATTATTTAGAGCAATTGCAAAGAGAAAAAGATCTTGTATCATGAGTTGTGCCCTGTGATGTAACATTGCCTAGCTGTTTATACTCTTGACAACACTTCTAAGTTGGTCCATTTTACAGGACGATCTATAACAACAGATATACTGTTTTATATTCCCCAGAAAGGTTTTTTATCTTGTGTCCTTATTTATACCTAGCTTCTCATCTTTGATGATACATATGCTGGACTCCCTGTTGTGTCTTTGCTGTATGCTTTGGCATGCACTTGTCCTCCTGTCTTTCCCTTGTATGTTTCGTTCCCCAAGAAAGAAATGTAGATACACACTTAGGGCGATGCATGATGCTCTGGCAGCTCAGGAATGGGAGTTACACGTTGGAGTCCATCCTTCCTTGTGATTTACATAAGGGTTATGAGACCAGAGATGTTTTTCTTCAAGAAAACAGACTCCTTGTCTTTTAAGCATGTGTAGTAAGATCCGAGATAGAAAGATTGTGTTGCTTGTCTGCTTGAAAGCCCTTTGTTAAAAATAAAAAATAAAAACACAACAATGCATTTATTCAAAAAATACAATAATCCAACATGCCAAGGCTTGCCTTTGTGAGTTAGGTCATACATAGGGTTGAAAAAATGGTGTCATCCCTATATTACTAAATTAGTACACAGCAATTCTAAATGATACATTTAGGCACTGCTCTGACAATTCTACTGAGACATAGAAGCATTTCTTTCTATCACAAAGCTGTAACCAGGAAGAGCTATGGACTTGCATATTCAACATTGAAAAGGGACTTAGGACCAGTCTTGTATGGTGGGCTGTAGCTGTAATGCACACATTGCTGTGTCCAACAGGTAGAACTGGTGAGAAAGGGAAGGCTCAGATGCTGAAATGAAAGTAAGCCCTAGCTCATACATCAGAGAAGGCTAGAGAAGGCCCAGAGCCAATGAGCTGGGACAAAAGGATCCTGAGGGCAAATGAAGGGCACGACCCTACTTTTACCCCTCTGAGGCTATCTGACCAGGATCAGGATCTGTGTCTGGAGGAGGTAGGAGCTAGAGATGAGAAAGCTGAGAATGGCAACAGCACAAGAGTGAGGAACAGGGGCTGGGGTTGAGCAAGAAGGAGGTAGGATGAGGATTAAGACTGAAGACTGGGGGCTGGTGACTGAAAAGCAGAAATCTGTAAAACAGCAGAGGTCACTCTGAGAAGGGCAGAGAAAGTCACGGGACCACTGAGCCAGCTGAACATGACTTTCTTGCTTCTGTGAGACAAGCTTGATCTTTAGCACAGGAACCTCTTCACCAAGCACAACATTCTCCACTGTCCAGCCCTTTAACAGTCTCTTTGTTTTTGTTTATTTGCTTGTTTGATTTTGGAGGGGGGGATAAACCCATGCATACAGTTTTTAATTATAAAAAAAAAAATTAACTTTGATGGAAAACAAAGAAAAACTTTCTAATGGAGGAATAATTGTCATTTAGATCATCTGCACTCAAAATCACTTTAATAGCAAGCATAAGTAGTCTTTCCACTTTCAGCAGCAGTCTGACATTCACACATAGACTGAACTTCTCAATCTTAAGCAGGTGAAGCCCCTTTTCCCCAACCATGTGAGGCTTCAAGTTAACCTGAAAAATCCTATCATAGTAAACCTCCCAGGTTAAGTGATTTTTAAGAGTTATGCGTGCTTCAACTCAGGGTCAGCAAAAGTCAACAATCCAATAAATTCATGTCTTCTACAACAAGAGCTGAACTTGTCAAAGAAATGGTGGTAAGGGAAAAACCTGGAGAAAGGAGCCATGAGAAGCAATTTGTAACCCTAACCCTCTAAGTATTTGTCTGCACTCACACGCTCAATAGTACAATCCACAATGAATATTAATTTATTCCAAATACATTTTTAAAACCCCTGCATGACATTTTCTGAGCAGGAAAAAAAAAAGGCACTGTAATATTATATACAATGAGTAAAAAATGGAATGGATTTGGGAGATAGTAGAGCCATTCACACTTAGCTTGGTTATACAATGTTTGTTTCCAGGAACTCCAGGTGTCTAGTCTTCCGAGCATGTCCCTGCGAGTACTCTGTTCACCCTTGGCCTGGCCCCACAACAGCCCTGTCCTTGTCTGGTCCTGGGCCCTGCAGAGCTAGGCACCACCCTGACACCATCCTGTCCTTTCCCTGCTGGGCCTAGGGCCAGTGGTGGCACATGGGAAGGGACACGCTGTGGCCGACTCCAGTCATCATCCTCAGCCCACTTTTGGGGACAGGATAGGGCACTGCACATTGGTACAAAACCCAGAATGCAATAAAATCCAAATGGGAAAAAACTCCATAAAACTCAGCACAGAAAGATAGCATGTACCCCTTGTCCACCAAGCCAACTGAGTGCTGTACATCCACAAAGCCAGATAGGCTTTATTTATCCCAGCCATCTGTACAAAGGAAGTCTGCTTCAAATATTGGCGCTACTAAAGGAAGAACAAGAATGAGCAATAAGTATCACCTAACTTCTGATCAGTGGTTTGGCGCAGAACAATATATTAATTGTTAATGCATTTTTTATTCTTTGTTTAGCCTAAAGGACCACATTAGGCTTTATGCACACTATCAAAGTAACTATAGCACTAGAAAGAATATAAAAACCATGTCAACATTGGTAAAGGCTTGGACAGTATCCAACATGAAAAATAAACCACACAGAGAATCCAATATGATTCCAAAATATGCATTTATAAACTATTAAAGTTTTCCATACTTTTCAGTAATCCGATATTGTACCCAAAGGAATTAACCTGAGAACACACCTTTTTGCATGTCCTACTACTCTGGACTGGCTGGAGCAAACTGGAGGGAATGTATACAACTCCTTTATGTATTCCTGTGAAAATGAGTCTTTTCAGATTTCAGCTATTATGAACTGTGATACCAAGTCACAATTTTGTTCCTCCTTGAAAGTTGTATAAAATTTTTTCTTGCTCAGAAAATATTTAATGCTGCAGCATTTTTCATTTCATTTGCTAGGCTACTTTGTAGCCTACTTTGTTAGCTTTTCTAACAAAAAATGATATTCCCATATAAACACAAAGTTTAGATACAGTGCTAGAACTTTTCATTATACTGGATTCCAATCTATAGCTATGCTATTCCAGATATTTGCTACCTTTTGTCTCCATTGCTTCAATATATACATTAGATATCCATCTGATGGAAGAATATCTAGCTTTCAAAGATAGCCTATTTGCTTGCAAACAAATTCACCCTGGCTATGTTGTTCTATTGTCCTGCTTTTCCACTGTCTGAATCAAAGCCCTCCCTGATGACAACTGCTATCTGAAGGGTCATCATCTCTTCCTTTTCATGTGGCTTTCAATGAGGTGATACTGGCTGAATTACAGGAAAAAAATATGAACAAGTGTGAAAGAACCTTCAAAGGAGGTGAACTTTAGCACTCAGCCCCACAGATTGCACCACTGTCAGGACTGAACACAATTCTCATTTTTCACTGCCACCGTACTTTTCCATCCCCACACTTAGTAAAATCCTATCCAAGGTAAAATCCAATCATTTTATTTAACAAAAAAATTAATATGAATGAAGAATCCAGTTTGTCTGAGCGGAACAGGACTCAAGGTAGACGTGGAAGTGGTATAATGCCATTACCTTGTATCACAGATGAGTAAAAAATAGAAAATCAAGAAGGAAGGAAAGGGGCTGCATAGAGCAAAGAAGTTGGCTTTTCCTTCAGCTCTACTGACCACAGGCTTCAAAGTGTTTCTATTTGTTCTTCCAAGATGTGTACTGCTTTGATTCCAGTCCTCACGTTTCTTTCCCTCCTTCAAGAGTTCAGCTCTATGCCGCTCAGTGTCCTTCTCTAGGGAGAACCAAATATTGAGAATTTCGCTACTGTAGCTGTTTTTGGATTCTGAACAACTTTAAGAAATAAAGCTCTGAATTCTCTGTTGGCAACCATTAGAGGAAACAGAAATGAGCTATCTCTACTTAAAAGCTGAAGTTTATTGTCTTAATTCCATTTTTTCACTGCAAACTATTACATTAGGAAACAAAGCTGAGTAGCGCTGTGGCAGAACCATTGAATGGTATAGGAATAATGATGACATAGGAGTAAGGAGTCATTTTTGTCAACAGTCGCTAATTGCTTGTTGTTAAAGGGTAACGTAAAGAAAAATACATATAGTCTTGGCTTATTTGTAGACTATACAAAATAAAGACTCCACTTAAATAGTGGAAAATCTTTTCACATATGCATAAAAAGATGGCAAAACTCTGAAGCACAGAAGCTAGCTGTGCAAAACAGTAGTACCATGGCAATAGCACTAAGAGACAAGTGGATGATGGTGAGAAACAGTTCTGAGCTTCCATCCTTTCCCTACTTGATATTGATGTGCCTGAGGAGTTTTCTATCCACTCATTAGTTTCCCACACAGCCATCATCTCCTTACAATATGGTATTTAGGAAGACGATGCATATGAAAGGAACACTCGTTTTTATTGCATTCACAGCAAGATGAGAGCATGCTCATGTGCTCAGGATCTTGTTATTTGACATGATAAAGTACAGTTTTGGGAAAGCCTTCACTGGGAAAAACTGGCTGGAGCCTATTTATGCAGGTGCAAAGGTGTCCTGAGAAACAGCACATGCAATGGGACTGGATAGCACAATGGCCAAGGTCAAAAGCAGTGCAGTTGCACACACCACAGACCAAGTGAGATTCATCATATGGTCTAGGAGCTTGGGACTCTGTGATAATAGGAAATTGATTCACTTTAATGAGGTGGATGTAAATATCAACTCCTTTGCACCACTGTATGCCTTATCACGAAAAGATTCCAACTGAGTTGAGTCAAATAATTCTTTTGACAAGCTGCAGGTGTTGGGCCTGGCATGTATTCTCTGACTGCTTGGGGTTGCATTACCCTGGTTGTCTACAGTAGATCTTACAATACAAATGATTTAATTTTTCAGCAGCAGAAGAAAAAAACAACATGGGGCTGAAATGTCTTCTATCATCCAATGAAAAGAAAGGATAAAACATACAGTACACAGAGCTGCTTTATATGATTATAGCAACTTGAGTTCTGAAAGAAAGGAGGCTCAAAAGAGATTTCTTTTCCTTCCCAGATAGAGCTTTTGTGAAACATTGTCCTAAACAAATAAAAGATTTTTGCTCAAACGATCTACCTTGCTGTTTCCCTTTCCTTTGAAGAATCCTGTGGTACAATGGGCAACCCATCAGGAATAATTAGATTATACGGCGGCATCCATGGAAACAATACTGCTTTTGAAAAGAACTCCTACAGAAAATCTTAGAAATCACAGCTATTATGGATATATGGATATGTTTCAAAGACAGCACAGCTCCAAATTATGGGAACTAACAGTGGGGCAAAATCTGACTGCTCCATGTTTTGTCCCTTTGTCAATAATTATTAGTACGTGAAACAGTCAAGTGGTCATTGTACTGAAGAGAACACTTGGGTAACAGGAAGACGTTGGCCATGTTTTATTCTGAGGACATGTATTTTATATAGTATGCTTAGTAAACTCACACCTTTCATATTCTTAACTTTTCTCTGAAGAAAACAGGACATTTATGGCCATCTCCAAAAACAAGAAGGAAGAAGTGTCATACAAAGGTATCTGCACTATCGGGGCCATGTCTCTAGCAGCACCATAAATTGCAGACCTATTAGTCTTACTCTGGCCATTTTTATGACCCAAGGTACCTTATCTGTTGCACTATATCAATGATTTCAAAGTTGGAATTGTCTTAAATGTGATTAAATTAGAAGAAAATGTATCATGCATTACAATAGTAGAAAACAAGAGAGAAATACACGGGTTCTGTTTTTCAGTAATGGATTTTGAAACTTCAGAGGAATCAAAGACATTTGACCTGATAATGCTACATACTGTGTTGCAGATTATCTGTATTTCACGCATCATTCTGTTACAAGTCACATTGTCAGTCTGAATTCCCAACTTTCATTGATCTCATCGTTCTTCCGAGGTCAGGAAAAGGACTTTCATAAATAATCAGTTACTATAAAACAAACAACAATAAAAGAAGGAAAAACAGTGATTGTGCCCTACTGAATAACTACAGTTTTGAATTTCAAAATCAGGTCATTAACCTAGGAAGGTAGGGCTTTCTGGGCATCAATGAGATATGTACTACAAAGTCACTGCCACACAGCCTCATGTCTCTTTCTAGAACAGGTCCAGCAGCAGTAAGTAGTAGCACAAAATGTCCTCAAACGTGTCACCAATCTATTTTTATACTGTAACGAGTGGAATAGAGTATTAAATTTGCGACAATAAAAATTCACTCATTAAGCCCTTTAAATCTTTGTATACACTGTGCTAAGTCACATGGTAGGATTTTTGGAAAAGGTAGGCTAGAGACCAGGAAATGAACTAAACCCCTAGTCATTCAGAACATATTACCGTGAGAACGTAATACCATGGCATTCTTAAACAAGGCTGAAATTGAGCTGGATACCAGTCACACAATAGAGAAATGTGGTCAGATTTAAAAAAAACAAACAGTGATAAATATTTGTCAGCAAAGTCCCTACCCGCACAATTATTGCGTGCAGTATATTCTCTTTTTATTTTATTTTTTGGTGAAAACTGGAAGGGATAGGTAATACTCTGTTCACACTGAAGCCCATATCTATATATTTACAGCATTCATCCATAACACAGTGCAGATGTGCTTCATTCTCCACCTGCTTTTATATTTTACCCAGTGTAAGGTAATCGTACATAAAGCCAATACTCTGTTCAGTGTACTTTTCTAACAACAGTTTATTTTTTTTTTTTCTCTAGAAATAGGGTTTTCTCGAAGTTCAGATGGTTATTAGGTGTGTGCCTTTCCACCCCATCTCATTAAAAACTCATTACTGGAACCAGCAATGGAGAATATGGAAGCTTCAGCCTTGGAAAGCGTAATGTCTGTAGTAGCAGTATAAGCAGATACTTCCATTTCTAGTAAATTCAAGACCTGAGTCACGGATATGGTAACCATCCACCATTCCCACTTGCTTTGTATGGAGTGTTAGCGACTGGGTAGCTCTGGCAAGTGAAATCCTTAACTAGTGTTACTAGTCTGGGGGAAGTGTTTGCTTTCAAAAGGCTACTGTTTAAAGGGCGAGCTGTGCAGAAAGACCAGTGCTGTTTCTTTAGATATTATCCCCCTAAAGAGACTCTTCCTATTCAATTGGAAATAAATATATTTTCAAATTTTGCTTATAATTAGACTAGGGGACTATGGAAATAGTGAGAGCTGAAAAAACCAAAAAGAACAAACTCATTAAAACCTTAGAAGCTAGGCAAGACTATGTTAGGCAACATTGGGAAAAAAAAATATTTTATTAAACAATGCTGTCTATTGTAGTACACGCGTTTTCCACAGAGGTGTGCTAGCTCTCCAAATATCATCATCCACACCCTTCTCTTCAGCAACTACATGTGCTGTTATATTCACAACAATGTCCACTACTGTGTCTGGGATTGCTAACCCTTTCACGCAACCATTTTATACACAGCATGTTTTCAGGCAATAACAGGAAAATACCATGGAGGGATCCTGCTAAAACAAAAAATGATTTCTCTATTTTTAAACTAGACAGCACAATTAGTTCCTGTCTGAAACTAGTCTTCTTTGTGAAGGGAGTGACATGAATATTAGCTTTGAATTCATCAATATGATTGTTTATGTTATTCTGGGAGAATTCTGGGCAATCTTAACAGTGTACAAGAGGAGTTTTTCATGCTGTTTTGACATTTGTGTGCTTCCAGGAGCCATTGTGTGATGTTGTACCATCATTATTGCTACCATCATAAATGTAAGCTCCTTTTGCTTTTACATCAGACTGATTTCTTCATTATTCAGATCTATTTTAACCCCAAGGATGCTCAAGCACACCTACTGATATCTGAAAAACAGATAACACAGTGGGGCATTTTTAAATAAGCCACATAATCAGGAAAGTAACAGAAAGCCAAATATTTAACAAAGGTGAATCTGGGCAAGTGGGGAGGGAATTTCAGTTTGTCAGCTTTGTGTTACTCACAGATACAGATTACCTGTGATTTTAAGAAGAGTTCATCTGTTTGAAGGGAGTAATGACACAATATTTTTCAGTCTACAGGCAATCACTTTAAATTGCCATGAGGTGAATGCTGTGATAGCTTACTTTCTCAGCACAAAGCTCATGGACTCCTAGTGTTTCCAGTACAGAATATACATTTATTGGTCCATCATCAACAAGATATATGTTCCCCCAAGAGACTGGCAGTTCTTTAAAAGGGACTACAGTATGCAATATCAAAAAGGGGGCAGAAAGGATTTAAGAGTGTGGCTCGAAGTAATTGAACCTCACAACAGTGTAACTCTTAACATGAAGGTTTTCTTGGAAAATAACACTGCAGTGTCTCAAAGCACTACTTAGACATGCAGGAAGGGTTCACATAATCTAATATTATATACCTACAGTGTAGGTATCTGAAGTTCTGTATGTACTAAAAGGAAAGAAATAAGCACACTTCAACTCACCTACTGTAGGTATTTCTCTCAGAACAAGAGTTCGTACTTTCTGTCAGATAACGAAGGAATCCTAGGAGACTAGCTTACATGCAGGCATCTTGCATTTAATGAGGTAAGCACCTCCCAGTATCCATATTTCCCTAAACTCAACAAGACAAATGCAAAATATGACAGATAGATCCTTCTCTTGTATTAAGTGAAGAAGGAACTGGGAAGCCAGCTTAGTTGGCCCAAAGAGTCCCTTGAGAAGCATAGGAAGCGTTTTGTAAATTTCTGTGTTTTCCTTCCTGTGCCATATTGCAGTGTAAGAGCTCTACTTAGGGAAAAGGGAGCATGGACAAAGTACCCTTTCAGTTAATCAGTCATCAGCTTGATGGGCTGCCCATGATGTGGGATGTTGCAATCTGGAGCTTGTGTTGAGAAGCTCTTCCAGTCATATCAAAACTGGTAGCTACAAGAGCAATGAGCAGCACAACTTCTTTGAGGACAACTGAAAAAACAAAACCTGTTGCCACCCTGCTCTTTAAATGGCATAACAGCACCCCCCTAAAATATAAGCTTAGACACAGCTAGGGGATTTGTCTGGCAGAAAATAAGGCTCCAGCAAATTTTCACAATTTAGGGAACTACATTCAAGGTACTGCACAGGTACCACAGAACTATAGCATGCTGTGAGCACTTGAAGAAGATGTCATCTGTAAGACAGGAGGTCCGAAAAGATCACTTCCTTATGACAACTTGATTTGCAGGTTGAGAGGCCAAAATAAGCTATTCAGGCATTTTCACATTTGCATTGCATTTCCATAGCTCTACAACGGGGGTTGTCAATATTTTTTAAAACTAAGGTCTGCCAGTGATTTTACCTACATCTAGTGAGTGAGACCTTCCAGCTTTCTAGCCTTAAAGCTGGAAACTGAAGTAGCACACTAGGTACTCTTCAAGAGACTTTGAAGCTGGTAGACCTACTGTAGCATAAGAGACATAAGATGACTTAAATCTGTCTTTTAAGCAGCCCCATCTTCAACTAAAACCTGGTGAGACTATGAAAAATTTGTTTGAAAGATGGACAGTCAATCAAAAAGGGGATGGAAATTCAGAGAATGAGCAGAAGAGTGACGTTTGCCAAAGGGTTACACAGCTATTAGATGAAATTAAAATGTTACAGTAAACACTAGAAATGCCAAAGGAAGAGAAATTATGGGCTCTTACAGATAGTTTTAAAGGGAAAATGATCTCTGCTGAGTTTATAATTTGCATAGATTATTATGCAACCAGTCAGTGTTTCAGCGCAACAGGGGACTCTCAGGAAATCATGCACAACCTTTGCTGGCTATAGCTTGGAAGGGCCAGGAGGTTGGGCCAATGCCTTTCAGTGAAGGACCACAATGATTTTTGCTACCCATAAAGCAAAGCTATTAGTGATGGAAATAATTAAGTTGCCAGACTTACCCAGCTCCACCCAGAGAAGGAGAGAAATGCATGTCTTGGAACTCCACTGGTTGTATGAGCACACAATTCCCTGTGCGTTTAGAGCACTCAGCAAATCCAATGTTGGCAGTTTGTTGGCAGGCTGTTGGCATACCAGGAAGGTCAGACAGAGTAAAGTAAGCAATTTCCAGGGCAACAGGCTTCAGGGAGTGGCAGAATGATCAGACCTAATGGCCAGAGACATGCTGCTGAGAATAAGTAGCAGTAGTCACTGTGAAGAATGACTGTAGTTCCTTCTACGAACAACAGTGATTGCACTAACCCTCTCATCTCACCAAGTGTTAAATGGGAAGCAAATATGGCTCTCCAGGGCTCTCCTCAGCACTCTGTTGCCTTGCTACACCTTACTTCACTCCTTTTCCTTTGGTAAAAATAAACCTAATCCAGCCTGTCCTGAGCTCTTCATAGCAAAAAAACTTTGATCAGCTTTTCCTGAATGCAAAAGAAGTCACATTTGTCGAGAATCTTAATGGCTTTCCTCAGGAGTACTACGATGAAGGGAGACAAGGTAGAAATAGAAATATTTTGAAAAAGATGAAAAAAGTGCTAATATTATAAGAGTGGTGTTTTGGTAACTGTCCGTCTGGCCATTCACGCAGTGTCTCAAACACAGACGCCTTGAGTAACCAAGTATTTGACACAATTTTCAGTGCTCTTTGGACATTTTAGCACTACTTAAAGGATTCTAAACTATCAAACAAATCTCAACACCAGAATACCACTTCTATACATGCAGAGAGGCTCTGCTAAGCCTACTTACATCTGCTTGGAGCACTGGAGCAACCAGTGAAGTTAAAAGTCAAATAAATCAAAATATGGCCTTCTTATTGTTTGTTTCTTTATGCCATATAATGAATGCCTAAACCACTTATTTAAATCAGTGTTCAAGAGTGTATGGAACGTTGGCTGAGTATCTTTGTAGAGACAGCAGGAAACCACAAACTTTAAATCCACATTGAACTTTCCCAAGGATTTGGAAGATTCAGACCGATGATTTTAATTCAGATCTATGTGTAGTCACAAGGTCAATGTTTGATTTTGGTGTATGTGTTTTTCTATTGCATTTTTGTGAGTGATTGATAACACAATACTTGCCACATACTGAATGCATTCTACTGCATCTCAGCAACTGTTGACTATTATCAGACTTTCCTTTATTTATTGATTTAAGACAAAACGAAATTTCAGGATGTAAGTGCAGTATGTGTATCAGCAACAATCCATTTGCTTTTTTTGAGAAGTATCATAGATAAATGGTTAGTTTTACTAATGAACCATTCATTCCTTTTCACTTTCCACTTTATCTCCCGTTCTTTTGAATTTGTCTCACTCTTAATTTAAAAAAAAAAAAAAAAAAGACAGTGTGTGTCTCTGGTCATTGACAAAGAAAAACATCTGCAGAGGGTATTTCTAGAGATAGAGTTAAATATTCTTCATGTTAACCTTTAAATTTTATTTTCTGATGTCAGGCCAGATCCCATTCAGAGAGGATCTTTTACATCACTCAAATCCTTAATCTTTTACATTATCCAAATTCTTATTGTATAGACAAATGTAAGTTCCTACAGTCATGCTCATACAAAAAGTCCAAGGGATTTGAAATGTTACCTTCACACCTCTAATAATCTCAGCAACTAAGTAGTCAAAGACCAGATTTTCCAGGGTCTAGTGCCTACATATGTAATTAGAAGAGGATATATTACAGTATTAAAACTTAGTCTTAAAAACAATTTGTAACATCATTGATCTGAGAAAAACAAGTAAAAATACAAAGACTTCTCCGAAAGTAATGCCTCATTTTTATTATGTTGGCCCACAATATCAGAGGTGGATGTTGGTGGTATGGCAGTAGAGGTTGAACCTTCCCACCAATATTCCATTCCATTTTGTTGCTGTGTGACAGGCGGCTGCAGAGGGGCACTCTGACCAAATGGTGTCTGACATGGAAGTATATAGGAAGCAAAGATGTGGAACTGAATTCCTCCATGCAGAAAAAATGGCACACATTGACATTCATGGACACTTGCTGAATGTTTCTGGAGACCGAACAGTGGATGTGAGCACAATGGAAGTTGGACTGCATGTGCAACTTTTTCTCAGCAACAACACCATCATAGCAGCTGTGAAGTAGTGGGTTACCTCTGCTGGTGCAAATTTTTATGAGCACAGCATGCAGGCTCAACTTGTTTTTTGGTAGCAATAGGGGAAAGACATCACTTATGGGATTGAACCTGAAAGCACAGTGAACATATTTTTAAATCTTCTAGTCTGTAGAAATGTGACAGTAACAGTCTAAAAAACATGAGAGAAGATGAAACCTGGCTGATAAACATTGGATTTAAGCTGTTCCAAAAAGTTGTTCATTGAAGGGAGAAAGAGACAAAAGTTGAACCATTTCCAATGAAAAAAAAGAATGATGAATGCATGGAAAAGATACCTGAACACGTTAATTTAAAAAGCAAGCAAAAACCAAAGACATTTAATACCAGAAGAGCAATGAAGAAGAGTCAACAGAGCCTCAATAAAATGATATAGTTGGCTGAGGAGGAACATTCAGCAAGACCATATAGGTTCTTGGTTTCCTGAAGAGAATTGTTGTTTACCATTTCATAAGTTTGAGCTAGGTAACAGTAGTGCTGTCCTCAAAGCTAAGGGGACTGAAGGGTAATTAAAAGTGAGTTCCGTTAGGAGTATCCCAGACAGTTAGGGATCTGTGTTTAAAAGGAAGTTTCTTTTCAAGAAAAAACTCTTGCTTCATAATAAATGAAAACAGCAGTGCTATTTAGAGTGCTAAATTTCCTCCTAGGAATATTTCAAGAGAATAACAGTAAAACACATCTTGTAAAACATGAGTTGCACATATGGATGTGTTTGAGGAAGACTTAATTTTATATCATTTACATAAGCAAAATACAAAAACAAATACATGAGCTTTAGTTTCTTCTAAAAGTATAGTATGGCATTACCTGAATATGTAAAAAGAAGGGACAGCTACAGGATTCCACCAAAACATCTAGTTCTTGCTCCCCTGCAAAGTCAAAGCCATATGCCCTGATTCAGATCTCTCATAAATGGTAGTCCAGATATATGTAAAACGTCTGACTTGTTCTTTATTATATATCAATGTCAAATTTAATAGCCTTGGAAGACATTTTAAAGTTTGGTTTGCATTATCACCCTTTTCCTCTCGTTTCTGACCCTCTTTCAGAATAAAATACAAAACATTACTTGGGATTTTTGTTTGCTTATACAGGATATGTAAAAACTGCACAGCTGAAGATTATGTCTACTCAGGCTCACTATTTAGGTCTTCTGGTTTGTATTTATGCCTGGTTGGTATCTGTGAGAAATTCTTGCAGATATAGGATGAGTCAATGAGCAGAGAAACATTTTCATTCTGCAGTCAGTTTTCCACAGAGTTCAAAAATGCTACAAAAATGCAAAGCCATAGCATTTTAAGAGCAGGGTGTGGAAGAGAACTCATTAGAGTTTAAAGTCAGCCAAAGGAGCCCAGAGAAGAAAAAACAAACAGAAAACCCCAAACCAAACCAAAAAGATACTAGAATGATAGAATCATAGTGTTGGCTGGAAGGAGTCTCTGGAGGTTGTTTAGTCCCAGCCCTTGATCCAAGCAGGACTATTGCCAGCACCAAATCAGGTCATCCATGGCTTTGTCTAGCTGAGTCTTGTAAATCTCCTAGGATGGAGATTTCTCAGCATCTTGGGCTAAGTTGTTCCATGGCAATACCACACTCCCAGTAAAGAGTATTTTCTCAATGTCTGGTTTGAACCTCTTGAGTCAGAATTTGTGAGTTTTGTTCCTTCTTATATCTTCTACTACCAAAAAAAATTGTCTCAGTGTTTTTTTGTAGCTGACTTTAAGGAAGTGATAGACTGTTATTAATCACCCCTAAGCTTCCTCTTTTTTTTGTATCAAACAAGTGTGGCCCTATCAACCTCCACTTCTATGTCAGGTGGTCTAGCCCCTCTTTGCTAAATTCTGTACAATTTCTCAGTGTCCCTTTTGAACCTGAGCATCTAGCATCAGACATCAGTTCAGGTGCAGCCATGCAAGTGCTAAGCAGAGTTGCTGTTGTCCTCTGATCTGCTAGCCCTGTCTCTGCAGTGTTGCTCAGGTCACTGTATGTCTTGTCCACATTTTGAGCATACTGACGGCTTGTATTCAGCTGGGCATCAGGCATGACCCCAGCTCCTTTCTATCAGTTGCCACTCACCTAAGTATTTCCTAGACTGTTTTCTTCTTCCCTGATGCAGAACTTTGTTCTCCTTGCTGAAGGTCCTCCTTGACCAGCCCCCAGGTGTTGTAAGGTCTCGTAGGATGGAATCTCTGTTATTTATCTACTTACATATTATTTGAGTACTTCTGCAATGCCATAAGTACCTCACAAATCCCTGATTGTTGTCTCCGCCAACAAGTGAAGAAGAATCAAAAAGTTGGTTGCCAAGGACCAGAACAAAACAACCAAGATCTGACTTTGGGCACCCCTGAAGCTTAACCATAGTAAATCTAGATAGTGAATGGGCTACTAAAACTCCAACAGATGTGGAAAGTATTTCAAAAATGGAGGAGCAACTTAAGATATAGAAAAGCCCACATATATTTGGGGAATGGCTTAACAACTTATGAGGTCAATATTCAAGAGCAGTATCCCCATTTTTTCTTTTAATAGTAACTAAACTAAAGGACACACATAAAGAAATACATCTCTTCCTTCTACTGTGCAAAATATTTTTCCCTCCGCGTCTCACTACTATGAAATAATTCTTACAAAAGTTTGGATTATTCTATATTGTGTACTTGTTTAAGGTATGGACAGATAGATAGATAGATGAAATAATGCCCATCCTATTTTACTGACATCTGCAAATTCTTATATTGTTTGTGGAAAGCTACATTTAGTACGGATACAATTCCACTGACTTTGGTGGAGTTACACCAGGCGTGACCACCCACTGACTTTACCTTTTGAAAGCAAAGCTGTGCAATTGTAACAGGTGCCACATTATGTCTTTGCTAAATTCAAAGATACTCTTCTACTCAAAACTTCTCCTTTCTTTTTATGCACCTTCCTCCTTTCTTCACTTTTTATTACCATACTGTTCTCTGAACAAGATTGCATTTGCATTTTATTAAGATTACTGCTACTGTTTAAGAAACACCATATCTCACTGCATCATGCTGTGTTTTAATATTTCCTGTTTTATTCCACTTGCATTTCCTTTAATAGATAAGTATATATTTTCACATGCAACACAATCAGGCTGTTTAAGGAATAAATTGATAAATTGGCATCTAGAACACTACCAAGCATCCTAACTCTGTGCCAGGCTCACAGGAAATATCAGGTCTGCCAGTTACATTGGCTGAATATTCAGACTATAACCAGCCAGAAAGAGATTGTCTGTCTGCTGGAAATGATTATTGTCATTATTTAGACTTGAAGTGGTGCCCACTGCTTCCTCTTCAAATAAAGGCAAGGTAAAGAAACCCTGCCCCCCAAATCACACCATGTAAATACAGCTTTAATCATACAAGCCTTTGGTGAGGCATAGTGGTTTCTAAAGGGAGTAGAGGAGTGTAGAGAAGAGGAACAAATTGCTTCAGTAAAGAAAAAATCTGCCAAAGTTCTTGCATATATATATTTCATATATACATATGTGCATGTGCCTATGTATATGTACATGCACACTTATTGAATGGCAAGACAGCCTCTTTCGCTAATACTGAAGAGCATCCTGATTCCACGGTGGATTCCATGGCTGTAGGCACACAGAAACACCTGGGTAGCTGTGGGAATCTGTAGGGGGATGCCATGCAGAGATAATTGCAGTGTCAGGGCTATATACTTAGAAGAGTCTTAGTAAGAGGGCAGCATTGCTGAGCATGGGTACAGATGTTATCCATGGTTTGAGACTATTCTACAACAAGGAGGGATGACTACGGCTGTCAGTCAAATGGTATTGATGATTTAACATGAAAACACCAAATAAATATATGAATGTGCCTTTCCCACCATGTTTTCCTGTCCCAAAAACTGTAGTTTTGGAGGCAGAAAGAGAATCCCCAGGCACAACCAAAGGACAGGTGTTAAGGTATTGGGCACAAGTCCTATAGGATCCAATGGGCTTGGTCAGGCTGTGTCTAAAACATTGCTGTCAGGTTTGCAGTGCCAAAGACTAGCAAATTTGGCCTTGAGAGCATTTTCTGAGCTGTCTCTACTAGACAGTAAAAGTACAGCCTGACATTCCCCTCTCCTTCTACTTTTATTCTTTTTCATTCTGAAATCCTGCATACATCAACACATGTGGACTATTCAGTGGATAAGAAATTGGTTGGAAGGCCATAGACAGAGGGTTGTGGTGAACGGCTCTATGTCCAGGTGGAGGCCGGTAACGAGCGGTGTCCCCCAGGGGTCTGTCTTGGGACCAGTTCTCATCAATATCTTCATCAATGACATCGACAATTGGATTGAGTGCACCCTCAGCAAGTTTGCCAATGACACCAAGCTGAGTGGTGCAGTTGATACGTTAGAAGGAAGGGATGCCATCCAGAGAGACCTTGATAAACTGGAAAGGTGGGCCCGTGTGAACCTAAGGAGGTTCAACAGAGCAAAGTGCAAGGTCCTGCACTTGGGTCGAAGTAATCCCAGATATGCATACAAACTGGGAGAAGAGATCCTTGAGAGTAGCCCAGCTGAGAAAGACCTGGGGGTCCTGGTGGACAAAAAACTGAACATGAGCCAGCAGTGTGCTCTTATGGCTCGGATGGCCAACGGTATCCTGGGCTCCATCAGGAGAGGGGTGTCCAGCAGGGACAGGGAAGTGATTGTCCCTCTCTACTCTGCCCTCGTGAGGCCCCATCTGCAGTACTGTGTCCAGGTCTGGGGCCCCCAATACAGGAAAGACGTGGAAGTGTTGGAGAGGGTTCAGAGGAGGGCCAGAAAGCTGATCAGAGGGCTGGAGCCCCTCCCCTACGAGGACAGACTGAGGGAGCTGGGCTTGTTCAGCATGGATCCTTGGGGTCCCTTCCAACCTGGGCCATTCTATGATTCTATGTTTGCAAATTTCTCTCTAGGACTTCTTTATTTATACAGTAGATTCACTTCTGTGTAACATGGAGTAATCAAAACTTCTCACTGTTCCCCCCCCATCCCAGCCTCCCATCAAAAAACAAAAAAACAAACAACAACAACGACAACAACAACAAAACAATAAAAGACAAAGCAAAACAAACCCCAGCAATAAACACAAAATAAAACCACCTCCTTTCTCCTCATCTACCCAAGCTGTAATATGCTTTAATCTAAGGAGAAGGAAGTCTGGTCTACGAAGATGTGCTTCTGGCAACAAGCTGTGGTATAAAATTAACAAATTATTTGTAAAACCATTTACTTGATTAGTTGCTTCTTCATGGACTGCAAACATTAAAAGATAACATATTCAGCATACCAGCCTCCTGGTCTGAGAGGACCCAAAGCGTAAAGGAAAAGCAAAGAAATAAGGATGTGCAAACAGAATAGGAAAGGGCTTGGATGACTGCCTTATAATGAAAACTGATATTACTGTAAGCCAATGTAATAATTCATCTCAGCTGATAGATCAGCTAACTGCTAATATATTGTGAATACAATAGACAGTGTGGGCTGTGTAAGATGAATGTTTTTCTGCATGCAGGCTGCAACTAAAAGGGCTATTTTCCCCATTCATTAATCTAGAGTAAATAATGGTTATAATATTACATATCTCTTGCCTTATCTGACAGTTCCTTCATGCTGAAATAGGAGATTGCTGCAGTATGCAACACAGCTTCTCAGTGTGCTCTGTATGTGAGACAGAAAGAGAGGCATTCATGCTGGAAAATATCTGGCAAAATTTCAAAGTTGTTTCCCCTTTTCGTCAGTCTTGAACATGGCTACAATATGTTCCTGGAATTTTAAGTACAGTTAGATATACATTTCTGTTCACTGTTAGTGAATTATTCCTTTTTTTTTTCCAGTACAGCATCCAATTGTTCAAGTCTAGTGTGAGATTCTATAGGGAAGTATAGCAAAATCTAGTTATTGCTTCTGGAGTGTCTACACAAATTATTGGCTTGAGAAGTCTTTTGTGACATGCAACCTATGAAGAACCACGCAATACAAAGAACAGGAGCAACTTACCTCCTGATAGACCTGACATGACAGACACAAGGTAAGATCAGACACAATATTCTCTAACACTCTCTAAAATCTATTTGTATTTGACACTTACATGAGAGTATGAAATTGAAAGAGAACTCCTCAGTCATCAAATTCTGTCCCCTGCTATTAATGACAACCGTGTCACACAGTCTCTTTGACACCCATCATCCCCCACGGCAAACCTCTTTTCTTCGCCTTGCTTCTACTTCTGTGAACAAATTAGCATTACTGCTAAACATCAGCTTACTCTGTGCACACACAGAGTTCTCCTGTGTTCCAGAGACTGGAACCTTTCTTCTAAAACATCTTGGGAATTAACATCTTCTTTCAGGCTTATGGATCATTGCACAGATCCATGCAGGTAGTTCCTCAGGAAGTTCCATGATATTCCCTTTTATGATCCTGAAAAGACCTGCGTGCTTGGTGGAAATTTGGCACTGTCAGGAGGAAAGCACTGGTAGTGAAAGAGAGTGTACCCATTTTGTTGCTTTTTTTTGGAAGACTGATAAAATGGTGGCATTGAGGCAACTGCCAGGAGCTGATGGACTTCAGCTCCTCCTTCTCTTCCTCTCCAAGAAAAGCAGATGTGAAACTTAGTGTAAAACTCAGGCTGAAGAGGATTGTAGGGCATAGTTATTGTATTTTTAATACATTAGTCTGTCTTTTAAAGCATGTATGTCCTTTCTTTGCAGCGCATATTCCATGTAGAATTATCCAGAATACATATGAAATAAAACTGGCTAAAATGGCATCTAAGAGCATGAAAATGATAGAAAAGATCCTTGTAAGCTGACAGCAAGTAGACAACAATGGATGCCCCTTTTACTGTTTTTTTTTTTTTTAATTGAGATGTAAAAGACTTTTTTTTCTTTTTCCTGTGCTTTTTTCCTAATAGGAAAATGAATGCTTCAGCAGTGTTTAAGTAAAAATATTGCAAAATGCAATGTTATCTAATATTTTTCTGATTATTGTTGTATATTTTGTCCAAATGTTCTTTTTCTTTATTTCTTTTTCTTGTACATAGAATGAGCATTGACAAAGCTTCTTCTGCTTTCTCCCCTCCCCTCCTCTTCAAATCACAATTGTTTTTGAAGTTTCACACAGTTCAAGGCTTAATCCTTTCATTTCACCTCAATGTATTGTTTTGATATTCTCATGAAAGCAAGGAGAGTATTTCTTAGTGATAAACAGATCTAACTCAGTAAAAACTTCTTTACTTCAATGAAGAAGGCCTAGACAATCAGCATTGAAAGGAACAGCTCAAATCAAGCCTCACTGAAGTACTGGGTTTACTTTTAGACTTGTTAGCATTCATGGTGCACAGGTATTGGGAGTGCAATTCAAACTTTAGTAGAATATAAATGTAAGTATTGTATTTACTCATTGGTGAACTGCTTACTATGAACCTGACATTAGACTGAAAATGAGACAGGCAATTTGTTGGCTCCTACCTGATAGAAAACTGACTCTCTTTATTTGTAATATTGTCCAACTGCAGAATAAGTCTCTTGTGTACCAGGGTTCATATTAATGCTTATTCTTGGGTTCAGCATAGGAACACTTTTCATGCACTCACTCATATCCACAAATGCATATACTTTTTATTGCTTATGATGAACAAGAAAACTCTTTACCAGATTTGCATCTCTGAGCATTTTAAAGCTTCTTTGAATTTCATTTCAAACCATAGAGTAACTTCAATTCTTCTTTCAGACTGCCTCAGAAATGTCATGTTTACTTGCAGCATTGTGTTGTAATTTACTATTTTCAGATGCAAGATTTATCTGCAAAATAGACACAGTTAATTCATAATAGGTTTGCTCATATTAGAGATATATAGATGTTTGGCTTCTTCATGTGGAGAAAGCTGAGGGAGCTCAGGAGACTTAGAAATTGAAGTTGTATATCTCTGCTTTAAGGAAGGCTGTGAAATAGTTTGCAATTTTGTTACCTCAGTGACTACAGAACTGCAAAACAAATTGAACTTTCCAGTACAAAATTTGGATTTTGATATATCCCACTAAAAATTTGCAGGCCTCACATATCAAGAAAACCATTCTTTGACATATCTACATGCAAGTAATATCAGTATATCTCATCTAGTCTGTTGGTGTAGCTGGGTGGCCAGAAAAATGATTTTTTCTTCAGATTACATTGGTCTGCTTTCTGGAAAGTGAATGGTCTTTACAGATCCCCCAGAGACCCATAAATATTTGAAAACACTTTAAGAATGATCATCTGGGGTTTTTTGGCGACTATGTTGAGGTATACATTTCACAAGTACGAATTCTCACAGCACCTCACAATGGCTTGCTAATCATGCATTCCCTGGCTCACTCACACGCATAAAACTACCGCTGCACATTTGGATGCATTTATAGCACATCTATAGAATGGATATTATTTGTAGCGTATGGGCAAAAGAAACCATTTCAGCATGAAGAGGTAATGCCCATTTAAACCTCAATGCTCGTTCACTGTCTTTAGAGAACACAAAAATTGTTTTTCTGCACTTTTAATAGAACAAAACTGATTTGCACTAAGTGCAAAACAAAATAATTTCATACAAATTAAATATATATATCAATGTTATAAAGAGAACTCAGACTGTAACAGGTTAAAAAATATCCTATTTGTCTAACTTTGTTAGATAAAGTTAATAGCACATGTATTTGTAGTTAACTGGAACCATCTCATGCAAAAATGGAACCGTCAGTCCTGTAATGATCAAATCTGGAAGCATACATAGTCAGTAATTACAGAAGGGACTTTAAAGTACTTTATTAAAAAAAAGGACATTATAGAATTTGTTGCAAAGCTAATACATTATCTGTACATGTTTAGAAAAAAATAAATGAAGGGATAGAATTTTGTGATTCAATTCAGCGAAAGACACTATGCCTCTGGTATTGCCAACTTCCAAAATTGAGAATCTGTCCAGAATTTGTGAGATTGTACTGCCTTTAACAATCAATTATGCTTTCTGAGTATTTCCTGATTTTTTAAAACCTCTCTTCTACAATGCAAGCATGAGAATGAGTTTTATCACTTCTAAAAATGTTATAAATGATTTCAGTTCCAGCTGCAGCAGACAGGCCAACTGCCTCCCTCTCCTTCCTGCCTGAATGATCATATGAGCGCTGCAACTTCATACACCACAACAAAACTGCCTGCAGCAGAGGCCATGTTTGGAGCCTATTTGCCAATAACGGACTGCACTGCGTCAAGCAACTGCTCTGATTACAACTGTAGGAGTATTTACACTGAAATGTAAAGACTAATACTTTTCAAGTCGGTGCTCTGTAATAAAAACCAGTAGGGAAGAGAAAACGAAAGATGACCTTACAGTCAAGGCACTGATTTCAGATGTCTGCGTTGAGTTCAGTTCTTTCCTTTCCCTGAAAGCTCTTAAAGACTCCCATGGAAACTATTTGATCACCTCATTTCCTAGCCTATTAAACAAGGATAAAAGACTGCCTTTGCACGTCTCATCTATTTAGCAGCAAACTGCTGGAAGATGCAATCTCTCACTATAGGTACATTTAGCACACAGCTTTGTGAAATCCTAATCTCACTGAGGACCCTTCTGCCATAAAAATATTAGGAAATCTTCTTTTGCAAATCATGTATTTTACAGCACTCTGAAGGCTGGGTGTCATCTGTTTTCAGATCTCTACTCGTTAGCTTTTACAGATGCATAGTTCAAGCCTGAGCTTTAGCCAAGTGCAGCTTCGAGAAGCCCCCCTTCCCCTGCCGTACCTTGGCTGCCTGCTTGGCTCTCAGAGAGCAGTTAGTGACATCCCAGTTTCTGCACGCAGCGTATGGCACCAGAAGACTATTAAGGCAGCCAGACACACTCAGCCAGCATCCAGGCAGACTCTTTTTTCTAGCCATGAAGGGTTAGGCTGATGAAGGAGTTGCTAGAGTACTTGTCTACTGTGCAAGGAGCTCCTATAAACACATTCTCTGCTGCCAGGCAAATAGTGAGAAGAGAGGTTCACACAGTATTTTAGGGAGATGTTTTACCAATTGCATCATTCCAAAGCCTCAAAAGCAGAAAAAAGGGCAGCCTGATGTACCCTTCTATTGGTAAGATTGATTCCTTCCTTTCCGATTAATTCTCATGTATGTACGATCATAATGCACAGGCAAGCAAATCTACAAACCAAACAAATCTTCCCTTCCCCAGAGCCAGCTTTGCCAAACTTCAGCTGAGACAGTAGATGACCTTGCCACCATCCAGGTGTCCATTCTGCTGTGGCAATCCCGACATACCTGCCAGAGGCTTGGGGGAAGCAGTGAGCCCAACTCCTCTTTTTCTGTCTACCTCCAGGAAACATCATTCCTGCATCCAGAAGCTCCCAATTAACATTTACATACATAACAATATATTTATATATATTATACATTTATATGTTCATGCATATATATAGCTATGGTTAGAACACATTTGATTAACACTATTATTTTTCCTCCTTTCCTCAGGATTTCTATGTAAGTGATGATAATGTAGTTCCTTTTCACACAGCTCTGATTCAACTTTAGGTATTCAGCCCTGTTATACGTACATCATACACGTGCTCAATGGCATGTTTTTTCTGAGCAGCCTTAGATGACAGTCTATGGGCAATACGATCAGAGGAGTCATTACGCACCTTTCTTTCTCTGCCTCAGGAAAGAAAAGGATAAGAATCCACCTCACATCATCTCCACTGGTAACACTAATCAATAACCAATATGAGTAATCCATTAGCTAGCAATGTGATCTTAAAACTTCTACCATATGTTCCTAGGACCTGAAAACTTCAGGGTCAGCAGTGTAGTAGAACAGAGGGCAAAGAGCACATCAGGACCCTTTTTTCACATCACAGGCTCTTTTCAGTGGTGCGTAGTGACAGGACAGGGGAAATGGCCACAAACTGGGACATAGACAGTTCCGCACAGATATACGTAAGAACTTCACGGTGTGGGTGACGGAGCACTGGAACAGGCTGCCCAGAGAGGTTGTGGAGTCTCCTTCTCTGGAGATATCCAAGACCCGTCTGGATGCCTACCTGTGCAACCTGCTGTAGGGAGCCTGCTTTGGCAGAGCGGTTAGACTCTATCTCTAGAGGTCCCTTCCAACCCCTGTAATTCTGTGACCCCAACAAGAGCACAACTGGGCAAAGCTCTGCTGGAGCAGCAAGATGTGCGATAGTGATATTTTTCATAATCACACCTTCACAAGGTATTATCAGGTGCAGAAGCCTTGGTGGTCCTCTCTTCATTTATTTTTTTTCTTTTGTTTTCCTCACAAGTCTACCAACATACATAGAAAGTCAATATACCCCACATATCTGACAACCTAGATGTATTAAGAAGAACAAATCTGACCTCAAAGAATAATTTTTCCCTGTGGGGAGTCATGAAACAAGAATTTTACTCACATTCTGGAGTATTGTCCTATCAAATTAGCAAGGCTGTGTTATCTTACCATTGCTTCCATAATTTTTTTCCTAGCAAATATAGAAAATTAACTAATCAGTGTGGTTTGCAGGAGATTCCTGCACTGCCATCTTTCAGCCTTTTATTTTTTTTTGCTAACTGGACCAGGAAACTGGCCTGTCAAACTGCCTACATTAGGAAAGTATTTCTGTGCTGCGCTTTTTCCAGATGGCCCCAATCCCAGTGTCCAGATCCTTACAAAAATCAACAAGTAAAGTCCAATGTAGGCCACAGCTTGTCACTATTTGTAGTGATCCCTGCCGTGGAATATTAAATGCTGTATTTAGAATTTTAGGAAATGCTCAATGACTCTGTGTGTAGCTATGCCACTCACAGTTGTATTTCCTGCTGTAGGGGATAGCAGATTATGAGCAAACCTCCGTCAGGAACAGCACTAAACAATTGATGCTGCATACAGTTTGGGGTACAGAGATAGGACATACCTGTATGCACATTTCAGGTTCAAAAGAAAATCTGTTCTGAAATAACAAAGGTTATGTACTATAATTAGACTAATTTACTGTCTGAAACAGGTGAAGAGATAAGAGAACGTCAAATACTAAATAGAAGACAAATCAAATGCTAGACGATATGTTATGATGGACTGTAAAATGCTGCTATAACTGTACTTGATGTGTCCGACTTGTCTGACTCAAATGTATTACAATAATCAAGAGATAAGATAAAGACATGTAAATATGTGTGAAGTATCCAGTGCTCCTGAGAAGTTTTCAAACACAGGTTGCAGCCTACTTGTAGGTGAAGTTGAACTACTTTTGAATTCCACCTACTTTGATTTCCATGCTCAAGATCTAGTTTTGAATTAATCAACTTTAGACATAGCTGAGAGAAGCATGATGGCTTATGCGTGATATATTACTGAAATTATTCCATTGTTTTGTCCTGCCACTACTGTAAAGGAAGGTATGGCATCTCTCCTGTTCTGGAAATCTATGAATGACTTAATATGAGACGCAAGTCTCTCACGTCTTCCTATTGTGAAGGACATAAATGTGGAACAAGTCTTTGGATGGTGGGCAGCCAGGAAACTGAAATAAACTTATAATATAGCATTTGGAGAAACATCTATATAAATGCAGAAAATCCTTTTCTTTACTTCACATGGGTTAGAGAAACTTATATCTGATCTGGTTTCCAGGACACATTGCACTCCATGCTCTGTTTTTTTCTGATCAATTGCCTACTTTAAGATTTGGTAAGGAGTGAGTCAAAGCGAGTAAAATTGATACAGATTTTCCACCTTTCCTGTGAAGATACATGTCATTGACAAGTAAGAGATCAGAGAGAAAATAGAGAATAGCAGAAATTTTTTCACAGTTTGTGACTGTATTCAGAAAAGACAGAGTAAAAGGAGAAGCCCAAATGTCAAACAAGAGAGAAAGAAAAACTGAGGCTTCCATAGAGCTTGGATCTTGGCTCACTGTTCTTCCTTCAGTTTTATCTGCACGGGTCCAAATCATTCAGACATCAGCTGAGTCATAGAGATGAATACAGAGATACTATCTTAAGCTAGTAGATCAAGGACGGGAACCCAGCAAATGCACGATGGACCCAGCTAAACTTCTGGTATGGGAGAAAGGGTGAATGGATGGTTTCCCATATAATTTAATCAATAAAGTTGTAGTTTGATGCTTAAATGCCTGCTTCCACTCTTGCATGTCTTGATGTAGCTGAGTATGGGTCATGATTTGGCCTCTTCCTATGATTGGTTTAATTTGGAAATCTGACTGTTTCTATTGCCTATTATCCAGGATAGTGACCACAACGAAGATTTAAGAACATATATCTTAATTAAATTTAACAATGTGTGCTTACCCAAACAAAACTTCATTTCCATCTTCATGAATCCAAATAAAGAGCCGATCTATTTCTTTTGACTTATGTGCCGATTTCCACTTTTGAAAAACATTGCCTACAGAATTGGAATGTGATCCACCTACTTAAACACTTTTCAAAGGGTGTTCTAAGTTTTAGAATAAATAATTTTGTTAATTAGTGTACATTTTTGATTCAAGCAATTTGCCACTTCTTCAGGGAATAAGAAAAATTCTCATCTGATTTTCTTTGCATTTAATAGTCCTTTTGTGTGTTCTGAGATGTAAAGAGCTTCTTATATACTTCAGCACCAAAGGGCAGTTTTCAAATCACTGTATCTAATTAACATTTAAATCTTAATCAGAATTTAACTACTTACAGCTTTGCATATCATAAGCTGCAATGTAACTTCAGCATGAGCAACTATTCTAAGATTTTTTATTCTCTTTTATTCAAAAGGTCTAGGCAAATAAATCAGAGAAACAAAGTACAAATATACAGGAAATTAAGTTTCAAAGCATAGCATATTAAAGCCAAGCTTGGAGAGCCATTAGTCACAGATAAGTCAGCTTTAATGGATAAAATACTTTGGGATTTTTTTCTAGATTTGTTTTGTACTCATATGAGGATTTAAGAAAGAGTCATAGCACTTAAGATTCCCAACATAATATGCTTTCTGTGAATGTGTGACTTCTTGACCATGGGCTCAATTCTGTTTCTCCTGAACGATATGGCAAAATTCCCATCAACTTAAAATAAAGTGGAATAGTGTCAGGACATTATAGAAGTCAAAAAACTTTAAGGACTATTTCTAACTAATAAAAAGTTTTTCTGCCTTTCCCATTCCCAACACACAGAGCCATTTGAAAGTCTGGACTAAATCAAAGCAGTCTATTCTTAGAGTTAGCATTAAAATACTAATAGGAAAGATGCTGTATAATGTCACGCATTCGTCATTTTCTTTTTGTAGCATAATACTCTTTAATATATTGTTTTACAACATTTGGAGCTTTCCATTCTAGTTTTAAGATTCCTGATGATGTTCTGACCACATATGTAGAACTTCTTGAGGTTTTGTTTAGAAGCTACTCAGGGAGATATTTAATATTTATCCTAGAGATTAGATGATAAATTACTTCTAGAAACTTTACCTGTTGCTGAGTTCACTAGCAAAACCTTTTTCATATTTACAAGTAACAGATGGAGCTTCAGTGATTGATCATATAACTGTTCTCAAAGTAGTGACATGATTTCTCATAATGCAATGGCATTTCAATGCAACTTGCCTGAAAGTGATGATCCTGTGACGGTGAAAAACAATCATCAAGGTCATTAGTGCTACGAATGGCATATATTTGAGAGAGAATGGCACAGGTAGAGTGAAAGATTACTAGAAAGATCGGGGAATGGAGATCTTTTCTTATGAGAGATATGTTTCTATCTTAGAAACATATCTAAATGTGTGTGTGTGATATGTACATGTGTGTACCACGTTACTAGTTGTCTTTCACAGATAGATCTAAGCTACCTCTGCTCCAGCCAAGCTGAACTAGATGCACACCAGATCCTATCCAAAAACCACAGGGGTGGTGCACCACGCCAGAGCTCATAAAGTTAGGCTCTTGGCAGGGCTTGCTAACCCCAGCACAGCACAGCTTCACTGCTTTGACTTCAAAACTGCCTCACTCTCAGCTCAGAAGGCAGGCAAATTTATTTAAACTATGTCAGAGTGAACAACAGGAAGAGAGAACTACCCAAGCTAAAGGAGAATATCAGAATAAAGAAGCCTTCTCAAACCAAGTTAGCCAGGAAATTAGAAGATTCCAACATACAAAGTAGAAGGTTTGAGGTGATCTTTCTGTTGGAACAATGAAAAGCAAAAATCTAACTACTTTTACAAAGCAGTTTCTGAAGGAGATTATAAAGGCTCAGTGTGTATGTCTACAGGAATTACATTTAATACTCACATAGTTCCTCCCAGGCATATGCTCCTAATAATTACTTAGACAAAGAAAAAGATTATGTAAAATCCATAGCCCAAGTAATGGGAAATCTCATTCTGCTGAAAAGAACATAGACAAATCATTCCTCCTTGAGATTTGAAGTGCTTAATGGCGCAACTGTCCTGTAAATAGAAATGCAGAGTAGACAACTTTTGATGTATTCATTGCTTTACTTCAGGGAAACATTCACAATAATGGATACCTATTTGTATTTATCAGAAGCTATCCGATCTGAGAAAAAAGTATTGTACTGGTAATTTTGTGAGAATGTGCCTTGCAAATTTTTTTGTGTATTCATTTCAGATAAGATTAATATTTGTGTTTAACTTTTCTTTCAAGCTAGGCACAAGAAATTTACAATAGATAATTAAAAGTAGCAATAATTTCTGGAACTTATTCCTGTTTCTCTCCAGGTTTATTTTGGCTGAGATTTACGAAGATTTACAAAAATTTCTTTTTTTTCTCTTATTTTAAAGCATAATTTAAAAAATATCAGCAAGCATATATGTTCTTAAAATAACTGTAGTCTTCAGAAAGCTGTGAATTCTGATTAGTACAATTATATCTCCTTTCCACTGGGAGGAAATCTTTCTAAGAAGTCAATGGTTCATCAAAATGCACTGTTGTCTGTGAGCAGTGGCATCAGCTTTGGTGTATTGACTTGTGTAATACATTGATTCCAGAGTATGGATGCTGTAGAAGTGATTACTGATTCAATAGTCAGGGAAATACTTATTTGATTCCTACTTCTTAGTCCCAAAGACAACTTCTTTAAAAGTTTTGTAATTAATTTAGATGAATAATTTTAATTTATGAAATTGTTGTAGGTGGCAAAGCACTGAAAGTTTTGCATCCCATTCCGCAAAGTTTTTGAAAATTACTGCATTAGATTCTGTTTCCACATACTTATTTCCTGCACTCCAGCACTGTATGTGCCATTAACAGCTTAATCTTGGACAGAATGAAAAAAGTTTCAAATCTGGACAGGGACCTACAGACCAAATATAATTTCTGTTACCTTCTGATTCACATTGAAAAAAATGCATTTCAGAAAATTGTTTAATGCATACAAAAAGACCAGCTCTGTAGGTCCTCACATAGGTAATATTATAAATGTTTTTGAAGTGTTACAAAAGGGGAAAAAAGAGTTACTTCTGAATCTATTTTATTGTGTATTAAATCCGCAGCACAACTGAGATTATGAAGTTTCAGCATTCCAAGCAGCTACAATAACATGCATTTAAAGTCTCATTTTAACAGAAAAAAAAAGTTAAACAGGAATGTTATGGCAAGGACTTGTTGGCTTCTCTACAGAAATCAACTTCTTCACTTTGTTCCACTGCTGTGGTTGAGAAAAATGGGGGCAGTTTTGGCAGTACTACCTACAACTCAGTCTTTTCTCTTTTGCAAGAGACCCAAAGACTTTGATATTCCACGAGTGGCAAAGTGTATACTTATTTGTTGTTCTCTCTTGTATACAGATGTTTCTTTAAAAGTGCATGCAAAAATAAACATAGCTTTTACAATACTGTCTCTAAACTGTTCGCTATTTGAAGATGTGGTTAGATCAAGCTTTTAAAGTAAAAATGTTTCTGGAGATGTCGCCTCTTAAAATTAATGTAAATATATCCAGGTCTAAGTTGTATGTTGACTATGTATTTTTCTTCCATTCTAATTCTAAGAAAATATAATATAATGAACATAGTACAGAGCAATTTTCTAAGTTCTGCTTAGAACAGAAGGGGACTACAGAGAGGTGAGTTTTTCTTGAGGAACAGATTTTGTAGACTTTTGGTGCACTCTAGAAAGGCACATGAAGAACAGTAAATGTGTTCATAAGAAAGGAGGACTTCCCACTGGTGACTGTTGCTCACGAGTGTTGCTGCTGCTGGTAAAATATGATCCAGATGTCTAATTTCAGCTGTGAATACACTCTTGTCACTGATGTGGACGACTGTTTTATATAACTTTCTCCAGCATGGCCTAGCGTGACTAAAGATTAATTGTAGACCACCAGACAGATACTATTTACAGTACAGTCTTCCATAGGTTTCTAACATGATACAAGACTGTGTAGTCACTTCTGTGAGTGAAATTCTAGCTTCTCCATAGCAAGTGAGGATGGGATCCTCTCTTCATCTTCTTTTTCCTGAAGGATTCCTGTTGTTGGATACCAAACAGGAGAGGTTCAGTTATGGTGACAACACAACTCCTCACTCCTTAGTTCAATCTGAGTTCAATCCTCAAGAAGGAATCGCTCCATGTTTTGCCATTTGTTTTGTGGGATTTGTCTAGGTCTCTGTACCAGCAGATGTTCTGCACAATGGGAAATCACAACCTGCTTTTTCTTCAGAAAAGAGAAGGGAGAGCCAAATCATTCTCAGGTGCACACTGCATGAGGCAATGATCACACTTGCAATAAGAGAAGTGGTAGCTAGAAACATGGGGGAAAATATCTCATGGTGAGATATTTTCATCTCACCATGTCTCATAGTTAAACAACGGAAAGGTGCCGTGTGACATCTCTGTCATCAGCGATTTCTATGCTTGACAAGAGCTAGAGGGTGAATGGCCAGAACTCACTTGGATGCTGCCCCTGATCTGGGCATGGAGTGCCACTTTGTGCTACCTCTGAAGAGTACACAGTAGACACCTTCACTGGTTTTGCTATACTGTCTAGTTCTGTTGATAATACCAGAATGTTTTCTCATTTTTAACTAAACATTTTCTGACCACCAGGTATTTCCTACTAAGTTCGTAACTGCTGGCAGAGGTTCTCTTGAAAACAGACGTAGCCTCCTTTTTTGCTCCTATTCCGCAGCACACAGCCAACAGCGAGCAGCCAACTGCCACTTCTATCTTTCTAGGCCTCCCCAGCAAGGCAACATGGAGACAAGGCAGACCATCACCTTGGGTTTGCAGTTTTATGTAGTTATTTTGGTGATGCTGTTATGTGGATGTGTCTCTTCAGTTTCCCTCAAGCATTTAACAAGTGAGAACAGGGCTTCAAAGTAGTGATACCTTCAGAAAGCTCCAACATACTCACAAAGGATTAATGAGAGATTATTAAAAAGCCTCATATTAAATAATGTGGATTCATTGTATGTAGACATTGAATGAAGCTGACCTCTGTCTGACTTGTTAGCCAGGAGTGAACTTTAAACAACACAACACCAGTGCAAGCTGAAATAAGAACATGGAAGAACAGAACAGTTAAAATTCTCCTCAGTATTGAAATCAAAATGCACCAAGAAACTGGAGGACGTTTAAGTATCTCCTTGACCTGTACCTTTAAACCAGACATTTAAAAAAAGGGAAGATAGTCATCAGATAACTTAGCTTGGGGCAGTAACAGCAGTGTTTTAATAGCTTTCAGTTTTCCCAGAAAATTTTGCACAGTTAACCACAATACTTTATTTCAGAACTTGGTAGTAAAGTCATATTAAAAAGGTATGTTGTTTTTCTTAGGAAAAGAGGAAGGCACCGAAAACTTCTAATTGATTTACAAATGTAGAGTCAGTATTACAGTTTTAAATGCTTAAATCTCCCAGCTCACTAGAAGTAGGCTCATAATTGGGATCTCTGACCTTCAGAAGTGAACTGTAGGGTAAACAAATAAATAAATATCAAAATCAACCAACCAACCAAAAAACCCAACCCAAACCAAAAAACACATAAACAAAAAGCAAGCTGTTGAACAAAAGAAGGCTCTTACTCTAGAAAATCTTGCTCTGGGAGTCCCTGCTTTGACTGCAGGTAGGATCAGATGTCCTCTAGAGGTCCCTTTCAACTTAAATTATGCTGTGATTCTATGATTCATACAGCACTCAGAAGTCACAGCCCACAGCAACTCTCACTGAGCAGTCCATGCCTTGCCAAATTCTGTAAGTCAATCCAGTGACATCTGCAATGAACTATATAACCTTGTGGTTAATAACAGGCCCAGCTGTGATTACACAGCATTGATGAAGAGGATAACAACAGTATCACAAGCCAGAGGCACTCTCCATAAGCCAATGGAGAACACTATAGCAGAAGATGAATGAGACTTTATTTTATTATCATAGAAGCAGATGAAGTATTTACTGAGTAGGACTAGCTGCATGAGAGCCAAAATCAACAAAATTAACAAAGAAGGAAGGAAGAAGTATATTAATAAAACTCAGAGCTATAAGGTTATCCATACTGAGGGAATATGAGATTTACTACATCAGTAAATAAATCAGAAAAACAATATTTAGGAAGAAAGCTGATGCCATCTTTTTTTCTAAAGAATGGTGAAGCCTTCTGGAAAACATTCTTTGAATAAACAAGGACCACATACCTCTTAGATATTATTTCACATTCAAGGCATATATCAAGGCAAAGTAATACCTATCTGCCCAGATAAAAGATGAAAGAGCCATTACATCTGGAAGAAAGAGTATAGATGAATAACATCAGAGGCTACAAACAGCTTCTGTAAGAGCCACAGTTGAACAATACCTTGGAAAACATTAGAGGTACCTTACAGTAAGTTTGGAGCCATCAGCGCTATCTATGTACCAGCAGGCAGTGAATGGATTTACATATTCTTGAAAATGGTAGGCTATGTATGCACCTAGTGCACTGCAACCACTAGCACCTTTTAGTTCATGGGATCAGACTAGCTAGAAGATGACTTTACACATAGAGAGCATGGACAGTGTGGATATTACATCCTCAGGGCCCACAGGTAGATGGGCTCCTGATGTTCTGCACTTGAGAATGTGGACAACATCCCTGGTGTTTTTGAAAAGGGTCCTGGCACAGCTCTTCCTCACCAACCAAATGCTTGCTTATACATTATGGACATTGATGAAACTGTGTGTCAGTATTGTTCAAATAGGGAAGGAGCCTCTGCGTTAATTTATAGCAGACTCTGGTCATAAACCTATCATTACTACTGAAAAAAGGAGCATAACAAACATGTCCCAGTCAGGAATGCAGAATACCTTTTCGTTTAGAAATGCTCTGAATACTGGAGAGACTATACAGATAGATTATATTACAAATAAAAACAAAAACAAGCTTTTTTTTTTTTTTTTTTCCAGAAATACAGATTATAACTTATAATGTTACTATTGCTGAGACTTGGAGAAAATAAGAAAGGCTATTAGCTCAGAATGTCTTCAAAATAGCACATTTTAAATTCCAGTTATCATTATAAAACCCCTCTGTTAGTACTAAGTGGTTTTTTACTGTAAAAGTTGTAAGTATTTCTTGGTGTGCTGACAGCAGTGAAGACACACAGACACACACACAGAAGTTTATGTATGAAAGTCTAGCACAAAGCCTGGAGACACTTGACAGTCGTAACAAATGAGGAACTGTTAGAGCTTGCTGTGTATACTAGAAAATACAAAGCAAGCAGCCACATTGGAAACACAGGAGTTATATGATCCCCTCTTTTGCCGTACCTCCAGCAAACTAAGCATGTTCTATGCTTATTTGCTTAGTTCTCCAGTATAGGCATAGTAGCCAATATTATTATAGATAATTTCCATATCAGAACCATTTTCACTTGACAAAGTGGAATAAAGCAGTAGGCAGCAAATAAATGAACATGAATTTAATTTTGCATGAAATAGGTTTAAATACATATCACCGTTGCCTTTGCTGAGTGCAGAGGAGCTAATAGTGATTACGTTCCCAGCCTAGCTACTCCAGTTCAGTAAAAGAGCTACGTGGGCTCAGGCCAGGGAGTTATGCTTACACACTGAGGTTCTGCACACAATTGGAGCACTTGCAAATGTGTGTAACGGTGCTCTTCTGTAGATCTGGCCCCATGTGACTAATATTTCTTTCTAGAATCCAGTATTCTCTAGTACTCTGTTATGTTCATTGTTAATTTTCACTTGATTTTAAAGTATGTATTTACTTCTTGGACTGTTAGGCAGTACATTAAACTTTCAATAAATGCCACTAATTCCTACACCCACAGAAACATAATTTACTCCAATGTTTTAATCCAATCTGTACTTCATTGACAAGGAAGGTTATTTGCCAATGTTTTGAAGTCAGGCAGGGTGAGAGGCAAGAGCCTTTACATTTTCCAAGTTTACATCTAGGCCCCAGATGGAAACAATTCTACAACAAAAGAATGAAATCTGGTAGGATATTCTTGAGACCTCGTAAGTTCAGCAGCACGTCACTAGTACTGAGGCCAATTTTCCAGAAGACTGATTTGAATTGCAGAAAAGAAGAGAGGAGGCCAAGTGGAATTGTATGTTAACCCGTACGGTGCTGAAGTCTAGTATTAAATGGGAATTTTATGTAATGCTGAACACATAATTAACTCATATTACACATTTGGCTCAATTGTTAGTATTGGCTGATAATGTATGTGCCTGTGGTTTTTAATAGGAAAAACTTCAGCACTTTAAGGCAGGCAAGTGAATGATGTGAAATTCTGTTACTGATTACAGTACTTACAATACTTTAGAGGATCTGTATTTATAATCCTAATGTTTATCTTTGACATCAGGGGCTTCAATCCACAACACTTAAAAGCTTTATACATTTTGTTGCAAAAAGCTACCACTGAAACAAATAAATGGTATCCCATATCAGCCCACATATCTTTCAAAATAGATTGTTATACTAATCAGCAAGTGAAAACAAAAGGCCTTTTAAAGCCTGCCAACAAAGATGGAATGAATTACTTTTGAGATGCACAGACTGCAGAGCTGGTAGCTTGCTAAAACGATTCTTGAAGACTATTCACCTTTCAGAGTTCTTTAAAATAGTTTCATGGCAAAATTAACATCCAATTTAACATCTGTTTTCTAGCAGAGGAAAGATGGTCTTGTGGATTAAAGCTGAGGACTTCTGGACTCAGATTTCCTGGGGAGCTCTGGCCAGATCACTTAATCTCCTTCTACTCCATTCTTCGTCAGTATAATGGGGGATAAGAATATTTCCTTGAGCTGCCTTTATCACTCACAGTGAAAGCACGTTTGGTGGAGGTTGTGTCTTTTATGGGGACACACAGCTCTTACGACAAAGTGGTTCTGACCTCAGGTCCTTTGGGCCCTATTGTATGACAAAGGAAAGTAATCAGAGAATAGGCTGATATATCACATGCTCAGGAAGTCATATAGACTTAACATGACAGAAAAAAAAGTCACTAAAATAAGATATGATTAATGGTCAGTGAGGTTTTTTCATCAAGTTACCAGAAGTTTCATGAGCTTTGTGAATATTTGTTGTGAAAAATCACTGTGATTGGCAGTCATCCTCCACAAAAGCTCTGTGAACTCAGCTGAAATTATCAAAACTAAAGAAAGTAAATTTAATTCTTTAGGTCTGTGAAGAGCTTTCTGTTCAGAAATCTTGTTTACTTCCAAAAAAACTCAACTCTAGAAAACTTCTAGGCATGAAGCCAAAATTCTGATGCTGATATTTAATGTAAACAATTGGAAGTTGAAATTACTTTTTAAGTGATTGTCTTCTCCTAAAGTAAGGAATTTTTCCCTTAAGGCCTATAGCAACAAGCTTCCCATTCTTAAAAATAAACTTATATTTCTTTAAATAATCACCAATTCACAGTATAGTTAAGGTTGGAAGGGACCTCCGGAGGTCATCTGATCCAAACCCCCTGCTCAAGCAAGGACTCCTAGAGCAGGTTGCCATGACCAGACGGCTTGATATCTCCAACGAGGAGATTCCACAGCCTCTCTGAGCAACCTGTGCCAGTGCTCCAACATTTGCACAGCATAGCAGTGTTTCCTGATGTTCAAATGGAACATCCTGAGTTCCAGTTTGTGCCCACTACCTCTTGTTCTGGCATGGGGCACTGTTGAAAAAAGTGCCTGTCTCCATCCTCATTGCACTCTCCCTTTAAGTATTACTATATGCCAATGAGATCCACTCTGAGCCTTCTCTTCTCTAGGCTGAACAGCAACAGCTCTCTCAGTGTTTCCTCATAGGAGAGGTCCTCCAGTCCTTTGATCATCTTATGGTCCTACACTGGACTCTTTCCAGTATCTTGTACTGGGGAGCCCAGAACTGGACACAGCACTTCAGATGTGGGCTCACCAATGCTGACTAGAGAGGAAGGTTCACTTCCCTTGACCTAGAGCAACACTTTGCCTAATGCAGCCAAGATTATTAACCTTCTTAGCAGTAAGGGCACTTTGCTGACTCATAATCACCTCGGTGTCCATTAGGACTTCTAGGTCTTTTTCTGCAAAGCCACTTTCCAGCTGAGTGGCTCCCAGCAATTTAATTTAATTTAATTAATTTTAATGTATTTAAAATGTCATAACTAAAATAGTGACTGGGTGAGTGAAGAGATTTATCAACATATTTGAGATTGAGATTAATATCGAGATCTCAAATATGACAGTACAGAAAAAGAACAGGTTTTGAACTATTGTGCAGTAAAAGAGGCATTTTTATTTCTTTTTATAGAAATTGCTTAGCTGTTTTATAACAATAGGTAAGACTTTGTTTCTACAAATGTGTTCTGAAGGCTGAAATTCTTTGTGGGTTGAAAATGGAGTTTGATTACTTCTTGTGCATTGCAAATTTGGGTTTCTTCAATCTGCCAATCAACTTCTTTCAACGTAAATAAATTCGCTGAACAAAATTCAAGCCAAAAAGAAACACAGAAGAGGGAATTCTGTTAAAGATTATCATTTTTGTCTCTCATTCCCTCCTCTGTTTCTAGCAGTGCGTGCAAAATGGCATAAAAAGCAGAAGTGTGGGAGCAGTGAACTAAAATGAGGGCAGAGGGGCACGAGGGCACTAAAAATGAAGACACAGCAAGCTAAGTGAATAACCATCTCATCTTAGGAATTTTCATGTTCGTGTGGTTCTTCAAAGCTGGTTCAAGCAGAAAACAGTTAAATGGAGCAAAACAAGAAATGAACTAATCAGTTGTTGTGTACTTATTACTGCTCAAGTCAGCATAACCTTTCTTCACAGAGGAAGTAACAGCTATAGTTGTCATATTTTCATACATTTTTAATCTCAGTTTTCAAGCAAAAATAATTTTGCTCTTCTGATGCAAATTTCATCCTCCTGAAGTAATTTTTCAAATAAAAAGTTTATATATTTTAGAGAAGAAAAAGTCGTATCTAGAGCTAAGCAGATATAAAAAGATAGTTTCCACAAACATGTACTTGATCACTTAAATTATATTGTTTGAACTTTGATACTGTCAATATGTTCATTACCACATGTGCTATGATCAGAAATGTGTTGCAGACATGTCTGTAAAAGAGTTTTAAAATGTATAGTCATGGAAACTGCATTTTGAAATTATGGTCAGGACAGTTTGTGCATAAAAAACTTTGAGCACAAGGACCACGGGACCTACATGGGTTTCTTCCAACCTAAATAGTTCCAGGAACCTGTGAACATAAAATATTGAGCATTCTTCATATCTAATCACGGTGCAAGTTCATCTCAAGTAGCTCATTATAAACAAAAAGCACTTAAATACTGTGAGGTACTACTCACAATCAAAACATGAGCAAAGAATTGACCAAAATAAGTTGTCTAGTGACTTTTCTAGCAAAGGAATTATTCATGGAAAATTTTAAGAAACAAAGAGCAAGACAGAAAGCAAAATAAAAGCAAAAAGAAATAAACAGCAATAGTTTGTATGATGCGGTTTATGAAGAAATTGACCAATGTTACGATCCCAGAGCTCAAAATTTCTGTTTTTCTTTAAAAAGTTTCTGCATTTCTGTGGGATACCGAAATGTTTAACGTCATTATTGACACTTTTTTTTTTTTCTCTGATTTGTGGAAAGTTGTGTGAAAAATAAGGCACAATTAATTTTATTGGAAAATGACCAGATTCTGTGGTTTTCAAACAATTTGACCAGTATTTATTAATTTAGGTTATCTCACTGAAGTAGGTAAAATTATTCTTCTCTATACTTGATTGCAATATAAAGGCAAGCTCTAATAATAGGTTTATTTCTCCAGATTTCCCCCTTGTATTTACATTGTGTGTTTCATCACAGTTTGAGTTACAAAGCAGTTTATGCACAGTAAACGTTTGCATTGGAAGCAAAAGCAGAATAAGCAGAAGCCCATATAACATCTTCAACAAGATATTTACAATGTCATTAGCTTCTTTTGTCTCTCCCTTCCTATTTGTAAACTATAAAGGAAAAAAAGTGTCAGTGGAGAAGACCATGAAAGACGCAGTGTATGTTTGAAGTAGACTTCCATGCACATATTTAAAACTGTTGAAATGTCACGTGAGTTGTGTTCCATTTAGCAATGAAATATCAGTCAACAAAATCTTAAGAAATACAAATCAGATTCTTCCTCCTTTAAAGAGACTGTGAGCTGGAGAAGTTAAAAAGTTAAAAAGCTGGAGAAGTTAAAGAGCATAACAGACACAACTGGGTTCACTCTCCAAAAAGTTTAAGAAGATGTGTGAGTCCAACTGTTCCTCTTGATCCTGAGGGGGAAAAGGGCATAATCACAAAACACACTGAAATCTGTGTGCTCAGGAGTTCAGGAACTTTTGCACTTGGAGCTCTCCTTAGCATATGGAACTTGTTGCTCTTTACAGAGCAATAAAGATTGGCTTTTAAAGAGTGCTTTCCTTTTTAGAATACTGTCCTTACATGATTAATCCCTTGTACTCCATATGAAAACTAGTTCAAATGAACTTTCCCTTTGAGCTTTATGAATTTGCTTATGTGTATCAAAGTGTACTTTAAATCAAGTCTGAGAAAAAGAGGGGAAAAAATGATACTAAGATGATAAAGTGGGAAGCTAGCCAATGGGAAGAGGACATAGTTTACAGAGATGATGAAAATTCAACATAATATTAAAACAAAAAGTCAGGTGTAATTAGCCCACTCCAGTATGATCTACATTTTTAAGATCTGAAAACAACTCTTCTGTGCGTATTCTTGAATAAAGCAAGGCAGACACATAAGGCAGAAGAGAATATCTACAAGGTGGATCCATCCACAGTTTGGATTCTCCTGCCTCTTCAAAATTTCTTTGTTTACAGCTGCCTTTACAGTGTAGATTCCTTTAATGAATGCTTTAAGATTTCAAATTTCCTTCTCTAAAAGGTACTCTAGCATTCTTTTCAACTAAGAAATGATTACTATCAGTCTCATCTCCATATCAGAACACTTAATTTTTGTGTTCCTGTTTGGTTATCAGTAGCATTTCAAAATTAAATATACAACATTTAAAAAATTTTTCTTTAGATATAAACGCTTTTCATTAGGAGCCTCTTTCATTATTATCTCACTTTCAGAAAACTTTTTTTTCTGGGCTAAAAGACTGGGTTTTTTTCAGTTGTTTTTCTTTGGTTATTTGGTTGATTTAGTTGTTTTTATTTGAAGAATGTTGGACAGTTCATTTCAAAATTGTGTTTTTTATTCCAGAATAAAACACAAAAATAGAGATTCATTTCAAGTGATGTATTTTCTTCCATTTACACTGCCATACCATTGTATAATGTACAGATATTAAAGAAAATGGTTAAGTGCAGGTTTCTTAACCCCTTATATTAGCTACAACAATTACCATACATTAAGGACAGTGTACATTAAGTGCAATCACATGCCTCAGCCATATTTTCGTACAAATATAAAGATACAATCACACCACATCAGGCTTTCAAGACATTGTTTTTCAAGCTATAAGTAAAGATAACTTTAAAGACAACTTTAAAACAGATGTAGGAAATCAATCCTGTGTAATATCTGTTTTAGCTGAATTAAACTGCAGCAATTTGAATTGTATTCATTGGATTTTACCTACTGTGACAATGAAACACTTTATTGGCAGATGTACCATTCTTCCTTCTTGGAAGATTCTTTTATCACTTTTCTTCATAGAATTTATAGTCCCTGGATTCAGTAATGGATGGGGAACTGGTTGCCCTCTGCAGGACAGAACAATGGGACAATTCTCCCATGGAACATGACTTACATCACTAACAGAGTAGACAAGCTTTTATATGCTTTCCTGAGAGATAAGAATAAAACCTGTCTAAAGCACTCAATCCAATAATATACGTATGAGACGAAGCCAAGGCATTTTCAAAAAATGGAATATATTATGCTGAAGAGGAGACTGAAATAGTGTAGAGAGGTGTCCTGTGTGGCTTTTTATATTCCGAGTTCTCTACAACAGAGTGTACAGCAGCTGTCACCAAAAGGGAATCCTACAATGGCTAGAAAGCATAAGAGCTGTTGAGGTGTTTGCAGATGATCTAAGTGAATTTCACAGAGAACTTTCTGATGGGCTTTCCAGAAGACTTTCCTTTTCATTTTAACAGAGCCTGAGATGGGAAAAAGCTTTTTTGTGAGGCAGAGAAAATCAAATATTAAATTAGGATGAGATTTTTAATAGTTGGCAAACATCTGTAAAACCACAATTGAAAAACATTTTTTTTTTTTCTGGAAGAAAAAAATATATTTGAATGCTCAGATGGTTAAAAAAGTAAAGGGAAAGATGTCCATTTAGAAGTGTGCATATAAACTACAAAATCAACTAAGTACTTCAGAGAACAAATACAGAAGATTGCTAGCCCAACTAGTTTCCTATTAGACATGCAGAACCTGGTGAACTGGTTGAAATTTTAAAGAATCATAACACATGCATTCCAATGTCTAGAGCATTTCAATTTTTATTATTCAGATAATCTGTCTTTACTCTGACATATGGACTCATCCATCCTTTCTTACCCTATTTTTTTAGTCAACTCTTCTCTTTAATTTAGTCTTCCATATTCCTTACAATTTATTCAACTAACAGTTAATAAAATTGAACCATTATTTTTGCTTGCAAACCACCTCTGCTTTTCTCTTAAAAGCAACATACTGTGCTATATGTTGAATATTATCATACTTCGTCAGCCTGCTGGGATTACTTCCACCATGGTATTTTTCATTGTTGACAGGCTCTCTGTCTTTCTCATCCAACTTCAGCCCTTATGTATGTGGTAAATATGAGGCCGTTTCCTCTGTCAAGCCCTTAGAAAGGGAAACAAAGTGCTTACTCTCCCTCCATTCTACAGATTTTTTTTTAAATGTGCAAATCTGCCACTTGCTTCCACCATAGTTCTTTGCCACTGAACAAGGAACTGATCTGATTACACCAGGTTCAAGTCACTAGAGCAGACTAGCAAGTGGTCTTTATGACACAAACAGTTTCAGTTGAATAAAAGTGTTTACCTAAAAGCTTTCTGCTCTAAAATGTGGTATTTTGCTTCATTTTTTTAAACCTGAAAGCTGGAAAAGGAAAATATTCTTTTGCAAATTATAAAATTGACTTGGAAGTACCTTGATACACCTCCTGGGAACACCAGCTCTGAGATCTCAGGACACTATTTCCTCTACAGACTAAATTCTCTAGCTGAATTGTATCTCCTTTTAAACTCTTGATAACACATCATCCTTTTAAACTCTTGCTAAGTTACTCAAGTGCAGGATGAGAGGCCCAAATATGCAGCATAGCCAAGGGAGATGTTGGACTTTTACTGGGAATTTAAGTAGCCTCGTTGATTTTGCAAGTGAGTATATTACATATTTGGGAGACACTTGGCCTGGACATTTTTTTAAACCTTTTAGGCACCCACTTGAGTAATCTATTCAGTTGCCTGAGTTTACCCAAGGCAAACCTTCAATAACTTCTACTGAATAATGAATAACTTTCACATAAACCTTCTTGAGGTATAGAGATAGATCTGAAATCTCCTCAAGATATCTTCACAACCTGAGGACTGGAAATTTTTTAAAAAAGAAAACTCAGACATTGAAGGATAGATTTTCAGCCATTTTAAAACAAACTCAGAAATGATTCTTTAGCAATCTTCCCCAACCCAAAGACTATCCTCCTGTTTGACTGGATCTGAAAAGCTCAGAGCAGTTCAACATTGAAGTGTCTCATTTCAAAGATGGTTCGGAATAAGCAGTCCCAGAGATTCATAGGTCATGGAAGTTTGCAAGCCTTTCTTATCATCTTCACTCCCTTAAAACATTTTATTTCCCAAAGCTTCATTTACTACCAAGTGATTGACTTCGGCTGACTAGATTTTTTTCCCTGTTTTTTCCTTCTCTGGCATCAATCAATGCATAACCTCTGTTTCAACCACATATGAATGAGATAAAAACACAAAAAAATACAATATAATCAGTAAGAGAGGAAATACACATTTAATCATATATTAAATCCCTTGCTAGAATGTAATGAAGAAAATGGATATTAGGCAAGATTCTCACCTGCTGACTATTTGTTTAGCTCTATGAAAGTGCAGAAGCTATGAAAACATATCTCTGTTTCAAGTCTGTTATGTTTTGTAAAAATGCAAAATATAGATTATTTCAGACAGAGCTGCTGTACTACAATTTTATTATAAATTTTGTATCAATAGCATGTTTAAGTTTGTATCCTGAATCATATTTTATATTCTTGTCTTCTTAAATGGGTTGAGACAATTTCATAGGGGCCCCTCTCACTCTAGAAAAAAATCCCACAGTGTAATCTTTCTGATAGTGCCACAGGAGATGAATAGAAGATAATGAAAACATGAGAAGCTTCCTCAATTTGAAGGCTAGTTAAACTTGCTCCTTTTCTGATCCTCCCAATTGTGTTTGGTCTTTTTCGTGTTATCTTTGGGTTATTCTCAGCTCTCCACTCAAATTGGTTTAGATGGTTCCCAGAAGGGAACAGCAGAGCCATGAAGAGTATTTGCTTGACATTTGTATTCAATGTCTCATAGTTTAGTGGTACTTATTATGAAAGGATCAGCCCTCTCAAGTGGAATAAGATAGAACTGTTACCCTTTCAAGTGAAAAATCAAGTGCACAGATCAAAATGTTCTACTAATACAGATACTGTGGCTCTATTTTATTACAATTACAGCATTCCCCACTCACAATTTAAGATATATCCACAACTCCCTACGCTTTATACTTCAGGCACTCTATCAGAAGGACAGGGTGAATGAGAAAATAATAGTTTATTGCATGGTAACTTCTATTTGGATATGAAAGTAAGTTCTGTTATTTTCTAGAAAGCTTTCTTTGTGATCACTTATAAAAGAACATTTATGTTGCAATTCACAGTGAGTGTGCAGTCCTTTCCTGATCTGGTATGCTTTATTACTGAATATTCTACACGTTTGTGAAATTGTGATACAACCGAGCCATTGAAGAGTGCTTGTATACATCTAGTCACATGCATTTTTTCATTGCAAGATTACACTTTTTTGTATCACTGTAAAGATAAGGAGCTCGTGCATACCTCACAAAAGAATGCAATAGAATGCCTTTTCTGAGGAAACCCAATTATAACCTCATGATTTGTAGTCTGAAGCATAATCTTAAATTTAATTGATATCTGGATGTTTGGCACTTTGGATGAAAGCAAACTTTGATAAGCTGAAACCTGAACACATTTAATTATACTATGACCTGTCAGCCCTGTTTGCCATTTCACACCTGTCCCGTCACAAATATTCAACATAGTCATGCCTTACCCCACGTTGTCATTTAACAGCTTTATATGTTTCTGATTGACCTTGCTACAAAGTTGAATGTGCACTGAATTTTATGATGCATTTTGAAAGTAAAAGATTTTAAGCCGTATATCGCATTTTTTTGTTTGGACTGAAGTGATGCAAAGCACAACCCTTAAAAGGATGAATTATATCACTGTCCTATGGCCTACATTTTGAAAAAGGATTTGATTTTATAATAAACACATTTCTGCCATTACAAATAAAATAAAAACAGATTTACAATGCCATGGCATTTTATTAGGAAAATGTGAAAACAACAGTTTTACGATGCTCAGTTTGTGGGCTAGTACATTCCTAAGTGTTATTACAACTCAGCAGAGTACACATTCTCATTCTGAAGGCCAACATTATTAAAAACACAACTGGGAACAGTTTCCAAAAGCTGCCAGTATCCCTGTTACAGGCTTTCATCAATAGGTGTTCTGGTAGTAATCTTCCTTTTCTGTAACTACTACTTCCTTCGTATTGCAGCGTTTCAACTCCCAGCAGGCTCAGCTCCTTGAGGAAGGCCGCAGGTCTGCCAGCTCCAGATCAAGGCACTGCGGTATCCCAGCAGCTGTAGTTATTGGCCAGGCAGTTGTGTCGGCCTGCAGCCTTTCCTCAGCACAGTGCCTGAGAGGCAGTAGCTGTGGTGACTGCTGCTGGCTTCTGTTCGGCTCACAATGTCTAAATCAAAGTGCTCTGATGGGGCCTGGCCCAAAGCTCGCCACAACAGGGAGCTCAGTGCTTGGCACATTTGCAAATGAAGCCACCTAGATGTTGAAATAGACCTGAGGGCCTTGACTTCAGATATTTGGGGAAGGCAGCTCAGGCCTTCCACTCCAACTTTCCTTAATGGGAGTGGACTTGGGTCAGAGGCTTACTGCTGTGAAAGACACAGCTCTCAATTTTGAAATCCTAAGCAAGAGTTTCCAGTGCTGGAATAAGTCACCACCTGCAGTTTATGTAACAAATAAAAGTGAATTGTGACAGCACTCACATGATAATTTTGACTAGATTTTTTGGCTATGTTTTGTAGTTCCCTGGGTAGCTAAACAGCTACAGAAAACCAAATTGTAATACATATCCTAGGAAAAAAAAAATCCCCTGCTTGCAGAAGGCTGTTTGATTTGTCTGTGGTTTTTGAAATGTAGTACCACGGATCCAAAGAGCTACCATAACATTTTTACATGCCTTGGCATCCCATCAGTAAGGATAATATCTTCAAGCCTCTCCTTTGTGTCTCTTCTGACCAAATGATATACGAGCTACAGAGATGTAATGTGGTAAGGACAGTCATCCTGCTATGAACAATTCTATTACATTAGCTGTACTTTTATTCTAATTAACTGCCTGAACAAAAAAGTTAGTAAGTATACTATCATTGGCCAAAAATGCCCAGCCTTCATTCAACAAACAGGTTTATTTTAATGACAAACTGAGACACTTATACTGAATTCTGAAGCAGCAGTCCATCTACATCATTATTAGATCCACGAAAGCACACAGAATAAAAAAAACCAACCACTGAGACTGAGCACAAGACTTTATAATGGACTCAGTATGGCTCACACTCATTGGGCCACCTATGTGACTTGAGTCTTTTCCAAATGTATTAGTACAAAATTCTCCAGGCATCCATTCAGACCCCAGAAGCCTGTAGAAAGTCTTGGATCCTTTGCCAGATCCCAGAAACCTGTAGATATCCTGGCTGTTTTGTTTTACCATGTGGATTGATTCTTACGCTTTCAACGTTGCTCTACTGCGTTTTAAAGAGAATATTAATATTAAGAAGAGGAGGAAAAAATAGGACAGAAGCATTTTCTCTTGATAAATTCTGATGGATCCATCCAGTTAATTCTTTTCAGTTATGCCTGTTAGTTGCCACTGTTTAAGGAATTTAACGCTATGTATTTTTTTCATGTGGTCTGTGTCAACTTAGGTATCCTGCAGACTACAAAAAAGTTAGCTGAAAGGAAAAGGGAGGGAATTGAACCTACTCATGTCTTCTAATCCGAAGAAAAAAATTACTAACACTACATAGTACTGAACTGGATATTAAATGGATGTGCATGACATATGCACAAGCAGGTAGGTAGGTTTCTGGTTAAGCTGTCCTATGGTCACTATTCTTTAATAATTCCACCAAAAGACAAAGGTCTGTAGTCTTTTAAGTGAATATAATACTTTCATATTTTAAAGTTTCAAAATTTATTAAAATGCTTTAATGAGATAAAAACACTAGCACACTTTGAAAGTAATGCCTCCTATTTATTTCCATGGAAACTACAACAGATTTAAAGAGCACAATAACACTATTTGATAAAGCAAATTCTCATCGACAAAACATTACTTTTCAACATAGTCACGACCATTAGCTATGCAATTTTACCAGCGATGAACCAGAGCCTGCATGCTGTGCTTGTAAAAATCTGCACCAGCGGAGATGACCTATTATTTCATAGCTGCTGTAATGGTGTCGTTCTAGGAAAATGTTGCCCATACAGTCCATCTTTCATTGGCCTGAGCAGAAAGTGCCAAAACTTCATTGGAAGTCAGAAGGCATCAAAACCAGACTATATGGTGGGTGTTGTAAGGCAGTCCAGCCAAGATTGGCAATGTGCTCCACAGTCTTTAAGCTGGTATGGGGCCTGGCATTATCGTGTTGCAGGAGAAAGGTTGTCTTCTTCTCTGGCCTCACTCTGGAAGTTTGAGCCTTCAGCTTAGTCAGCGTCATGATGTAGCAGTCAGAATTAATGGTTTGTCTGGGTTCCAGGAAATCCAGAAGGATCACCCTTTCTCTAACCCAAAAGGTAGTGCTTTACCCACTTTACCCACTTTACCCACTGAGGGCTGAGTCTTGAACTTTTCCTTCAATGGGGAATTCACAAGTCATTACTCCATGGACTGCTGTTTTGACTCTACCTTTTAGTGGTGGCACCACGTTTTGTCACTAGTAACACTGTGATCCAGGAAACTGTCATCTTCAGCCTCATATTGGTTCAATAGGTCCTGACAAATACAGTGTTCTTTCTGTTCCTGTGTGAACATTTGTGGGACCCATGTGGCCCAAACTTTGCAGTATTCCCACATTGCCACCATCATTTTCAATGTATTGAAGCTGATATTCAGCTCTGTACACAGTTCCCTGGTTGTAGTCTGCAGATTCACGTGGATGAGCTGATTGAGACTCTCTTCATCTCATGGTGTGACAGCTGTGCGTGGCTGTCTGAAACATGGCTTGTCCTTCATGTTGCTGTTGCATTTCTCAACATTTCACTGCTGAAATGCACCATCCACTGCCTCACTGTGCTCACATTCATTGTTTTGTCTCTCTAAACGTTCACCAAGCGTCAATGAATTTCCACATGGAAGAATTCAATTACTTACTTTTGCTTCATCCACACTTCCATGTCGGACGCCATTTTGTCACTGTCCTTCTGCTGCCATCTGTTGTATGGCAACAAAATGGAATGGAATATTGGAAGGAAGGTTCAACCTCTAGTACCATACCACCAACATCAGCCACTGATATTGTGTGCCAACATAATAAAATAGGACTTAATTTCAGAGCAGCCCTTATGGTAACAAATTTTGATACGATAGTACTGGAGGCAGGGACGTGAGCACAGCATTTCTTACATCTTGTGTGACTCGAGGAAGAGAGACTGTTCATATCATATTAAATAGATGAAACATGACTACAAGTAATGATTGGAAGAGTAGTAAAATAGTGAATTAGTAATAACTGATGTTCCAATTTTATATGACCTAACTTAGCTTTTAGTCAACAAATCAAAATAATTTGTATTTTCTTCGAGTGGAGCTTCAGGAACACAATCAGATCTGAACTTCATAGTACAGTGCGTCCAGATGTCTCTCTGGATGGCATCCCATCCCTCAGGCACGTCAACTTCATAGTAAAAGCATTTTCCCTACTCCAGAAACCTCCAGTCAGTCAGCAAAGGTTTATAACATTGTCAGCTTCATATCTACTGTGGTGATTGTCTACATATATTTAAGACAAAATGAAAACAATCAAACATCCTTTCACTTGATAGACCAAGTAAACACTGGAGGGATTTTAGTAACTTTTCTCAAGAGTTAATTGAGAAAATTGAAGAATTTAAGTGATGAAAGAGAAATGCCATTTAAGCAGTGAAGTGGCATGTAGGGGACAATTATTTGAACCCCTGGAATGTATTACTATTGTGTATAATGAAAATCAAGATAAGAAACTAATCACAGTAACTTAAAATAGATCCTAGATACCACCAGTGAGATCTGCGGAATTGCTTTGAGAATCAAGCTTAAAGCATACAAACAAGATCATTTACAAGTTTTTAGATTCTGTGAAAGCTCCAGTTAAAAGATTCTCTCAAAATGAACAAAATGTCGTATTTACGAACAAATCATCTGCTGCAGCCAAATGAAATGTAACATTGGTTGTAATCACAACGTTGGAAGATTCATTTAGACACATGCACACAGACCAGCAATGGACCCTTATTCTTTGTGCTGCAGCAGATCGTTCGTGGTTTGAGGAGGTTCATCTGCAGGTCACTGAATACAGGTAGCATGAATAATTTACATTTTTTATAGGTAGAGGAAGAAATAGCTTATGCCATATTTAAAACTCATGCTAAACAAAGGGGTCTTTGAAAATTTATTTTGATTTATTACATGTACCACAAATTTTGAAGCTAAATTGCTTTCCACATACAAAAGCATAAATTTGATTGAATTCCTAAAGGCACTTTTAATCTCTGCTACCTAATTCCAAGGCAGTTATCTTTCATATTTACAATTCAGCTTGTTAGATATGAGATGTGACTTCACTTGTATACATTTCCTGAAAAAAAATAATGGTTAAAACAGAGCAATCAGAATATACTGCACTGAAGAAATGCTAGTTCTTTACTAATATAACTTAAAAATAATCCATAGAATCATAGAATTGTTTGAGTTGGAAGGGAGTTGGAAGGGATCTTTAAAGGTCTTCTACACCTATTCCCCTGCAATGAACAGTGGCATCTACAGCTAGATCAGAGCGCTCAGGGTCTGGTCCAGCCTGACCGTGAATGTCTCCAGAGACAGGGCTCCCACCACATCTCTGGGCAACCTGTTCCAGTGCTTCACTACCCTTAGTGTAAAAAACTTTTTCCTTATATCCAGTCTAAATCTCACCTCTTTTAGTTTGAAACCATTTCCCCTTGTCCTATCACCACAGACCCTGCTAAAGAGTCTGTCCCCTTCTTTCTCATACCTGCCATTTAGATACTGATAGGCCACTATTGTGTCTCCCCAGAGCCTTCTTTTCTCCAGGCTGAACAGCCCCAGTTCTCTCAGCCTGTCCTCACAGGAGTGGTGTTCCATCCCTTGAATCATTTTTGTGCAAATAGTCTAGGGACATATTTTTTCCTTTCTGGCAATTATATGCACTTGGTGAGTCTTATCCTTTCAGCATCTTTCTAGAAGTTTGCATACTGCCTAGTCAAAACAGGATTTTTTCTGGGCCTTTAACATCTACAGAAATCACCTATGTCATAATAATAAGTAGCAATTGAAATTGCATCCATCTTTGACTTGATTACTAAAGTACTTTGTCAAAGCATGAATGTTCTTTTTTCACCTATTCTTCATTTTGACATATCTTTCAGTGGCTGTTTCAGTGATGCTGCTTTTGAGACTGACATCTGTGAGAAACCACTGATATTTCTAGCATCCCTTCCTGTTTGCAATTTTTAGAATGTAAATCTTCAGTAAGTCTGTCAGTCCTAGCTGAACAAGTGTTCTATGGCATAACCACAAATACTGGAGCGGGATTTTTTCTCTGGAGACAAATCCCAACCTGTTCAACTCTGCTCTCTCGTAATTCTATTAAAACTAGTGAGAGTACGGGGATTTAAATTACTGTGGGAAGTGACCTAGCATTTCTTTATTAACATGTTTAAATACTGCAATTAGCAGTCCTGGTTCAGAATGTGCAACATTTGCTTATAGAGCACTGTATGTGTGTTTAATGCTGTAGTTAAACAAAAGACAAGGACTTTGCCCCAAAAATCTTATTGTTAGGGTTCTGAGTCTGCAGCTGTATCCTTAGCAACAGCTCCTTCTTCCTTTGGGAAGACTTTTTGAGATCCACAGGTCCCTCTGCAAGTAATATGGTCCAGATAAAAGATCAGAACTAGTACTGAGGAGCAGCAGAATACTGTAAATCTGTAAACATGGGAAGTTCTGTGCTTCAGTCTAGAAAAACAGTCTTAGAAGTAGGTGGGACAAATATTTGGCTAATGGTGTTCTATCTTCAGTTCAAACTTAGTAATGAAGCAAAACTAACAGATCCAATTGTGTGCTCCTATATATAGCATCATTAAAAAACATAGAAATAGTTAGGATATTAGCATACGGTAGGACAGAGATTAAAAAAACCCAGCAACAACACACAGAAGCACATAATAACAGAAGCACAAGGGAGAAAAGGAAGTAATGAGGACTTCAAAAGGGATTTGTAAATTAGAATGGGATAAAATTAAGGAGTATCTGAAGTTCAATGTGTTATTGAAAAATCCTTCAGGGAAACAGAAGCTTCCTTGGTTGAAACATCTAAGAATAAGCATGTACACAGAAATGTATTGAGCATGACAAATATTTTTTAGAGAAAGAACTAGAAAATAGGCTCTTAATGTTTTTCAGTCTGAGTTTCATATTTCAATAGCAAGACAGTTTCACACACTCTATTAGCAGGTTGTCTCCTATTCATGATCACGTTTTCCTTTGCTGGAGCTCATAAGGAAGAAATATATATAAAGTTAATGGGGCCTTAATACTCACAAAATGAAAGGCAGCAGCCAGAAACAAAAAGAATGTGCAGTATATAAACAGCATAGTTTCTATAGATTACAGAACATAGTTCATAAATTAGATAACTGAGCAGGCTTTCCTTTACAATGACTCCTGAGATTTGCTTGCAATCATGGAAATATTTTTGTTGAAACTGTATTGATGCATTCTCCACCCAAATGTCATCATTCAAGAGTTATTTCTTTGCATTTCATTGAGATGTGGCATGCCACTGTTTCTCAAGACATTCAAGGTCAGGCTGGACCAGGCTCTGAGCAACCCGATCTAGTTGTAGATGTCCCTCTTCACTGCAAGGGAGTTGGACCAGATGATCCATAAAGGTCCCTTCCAACTCAAACTATTCTATGATTCTCCTTTGCTTGGCTCCTCTGTTTTCAGTAGAGAATTCCACACTAAAAAAAAAAAAAATATGTATATATAAATTGAAACTAACTGGAGACACTTTCTAGAAATTTCTACCTGTCATATTTTGGTTTTGGAATGTGATGCTTGCTTTGGTTGTCTGACAGCTACTCTCTGCTAATGGCAAAATACTGAAGACTGGCATTTGTCTAGTCCTTAATGAGAACATTTTTATGAAATATAAATATCATCCCTAAAGCTGGTTCATTCCACTGCATTTCACACTAGAGTTTCTCACTACTATACACTTTGAAAGAGCATAATAAAACCTCTAAAGCAACTTAAAATTTCTCAAAAGTTCTTCCCCTGGTAAAACCACTAACTATAAGTTTCTCAATCACATAGGCACCTTTATTTTTTAAATTTTCTATAACAATTTTCTAGTCCAACTCAGGATATACTTAGAAAGCCTTACCAGTGGATATCTAGGTGGTGGCTGAAAAAGGAAGAGGAGAAAGATTCACTAAGATATGCCATATAAATATAATTTAGAAGGAATGAATTAGAAGTCTCTTTGAAAGTTTAAGTTCTACAGCTTCTCTGTAGATGCTAAACTGGCTGCTCAATCCTGAAACCAGTTGAGTTCAATTTTGGTACATCCTAAAGGTCTTTGGAAAGACAATTGTCTCATAAAACTTAACTAGTCCTTCAAAGAACATGTCTCTGGACACATCAGCTGAGATTACGTCTACAGCAGAATGTTGTAAAACATACAAAAATCAAAATGCTAACAAACTACTGTGATCCCTCCTACTCCTTCAAGCCTGACAAAGATCACAGCAATATCCCCTGATGGGAATGGCTGCACACCATGAGTAGACAAAGAAACGAGAGAAGAGGAAACATTTTAGACTGAGGTAGGAATAAGGTTTTATTCATAATCTTTATGTCTCCTGAAACAGAAAATAATTAAAAGCACTAGAAATGTGAAGTTGTGAAATTCAGAATATTGAATGAGATTTTGTTTCTAATGATAGTTTTTATTTCTGCCAACAGCATAGACCATTTTGCAACCTGTCTCAGTCTTTCAGAACATCATGTGAATTGTCTTAACAATCCTCTTCAGCAGGAAAGAGAAAAGTTGACTGATCTTACTAGAAATACTCATTGTATTTGAAATCTTATACTAGTACCTTTCAGGAAAAATGGATCAATTACAGAAATGGGAGGGAAAAGAATTAGGATATCAGAAAAAGTCAACAGACTGGCTGTAATTCATAGCATGGCAATGAAAACAACTGCAGAAACTGTCTCATAAAAACAGTAAAAACAGAAAGAATCTTAACACCCTGGTATGCCACCCATGCTCACTGATGACTAAGAGGAAAGACACAGTGCTGGTCATATGCAAACTGAGAACTGAAAAACTAATGAGGAAGATGTGCTGGTTAAGGTGAACCACTAGTGTGTTGGTAAGATTAATGGGTTAAAACTGACTGAAGAAACATTTAGAAAAACTTCTTAATAATAAGATCTATTAGACTGTAGAAATACATCCCAAGAGAAGTGGTGGAAACCCATTGCTTGAGTCATATGCTGTCGTGCTTGGACAAGACAGTGGAGAATGTACTCTGAGGAATTATCCTGCACTGGCAGGGATCAAGGAATGGACTAAATGATTTAACAAGGCTTTTCCAGCATATTTTGTTGTTGCTGTTGGCAGCACCTTTATCAAAGCCAAAAAGTCATTTGGACATATTTCCTTGCAAAATCCCTAGGTTTTTTTTTGTTGTTGTTCTGCAGTGAAACTGCTAGATTTAAAGTCATTTTTGTATGCCCCATTTAAAATCCTATTTTCTATTCTCAATAGTATCTTCCTGGTTTCCACTTAGAATAATAATTCTAAGACAAGATTACTTGTCAAAGTAATTTTTGACAAGATTACTTTTCAAAGCATTATAATGAAATTTACTACTACTACAACAACAAACCAACAAGAAGCAAAGCCAAGGAAGTGTTTTAAACCAATTCTTAAGTCTGCAGATGAATTAATGTAGCACTACACAAAAAGAATTTTTCAGTTGCACATAAAGTGAACCATACCTTTCCTGCAGACTTCACTTTATTTTTTCAGATGAGTACAGCTATAAGCAGAATCTCCACCAAAATTAGTTCAGATCTTCCTCAGATGGTTTTGTCTCAAAGCAAGTGAACAAATGAAATAAAATAACAAAGGCACTTGGCCCAGAAAGTTCAATAGGGAAGTGGCAGTGAATGCATCTTACTTGACTTCTCTCGATCTGGGAAAAGGTAGGACTGCAGAGGCCATTATTTCCCTACTCATTTCAATCCCAAGTTCTCTTGTTAAACACTCTTTGGGAGTCTTGCTATTTTGGACACAGTGAGAGAACAGGTGGGACCTACCTGAAATGGGGTGGGGATCATTTCTTCCCTATCAGGACTGTAGAGAGTAGAAAGCTGGCCCACCTGTGATCTAGCTCTGTGGTCTGGCCTTCAGACATCAAGATTTCTTATTGCTCCCCTATTATCTCTCAGAAATCATTTTCTCCCTGTTCATACTCCTGCCATTAAATAATTTTTCAAAATAAAATTCCAGAAATGCTAAGATTTGGACCCAGAAGGATTCATTCTCATGAATCCAAAGTATCCCAAGGCAATTATTTAAAAGACAAAACAAAAATGTATTCTGGCATGCAGATGTGTCAGACTTATATCCCACTTTCTCACTTCAGAGATCAAGGGATAGTGGCTTCTCTTTGTTGATTTCATCTTCAATTATTTTTTAATATTTTAAGCCTTTCAGTTATCAAAATGTCTAGTTAACTGAAGTACATCATCTAAAATAATTTCAAAATTGGAAGGGCAGAACAGCGGGGCACAAGGAATCCAGGAACTTTCTAGAGTGCATTGATGATAACTTTCTGATGGAGGTAATTGAGGAACTGATGAGCAGAAGTGGTCTGCTGGTCCACATACTTTCAAATGAGGAGGATCTGGTCAGAGTTGTGAAGACTAGGGGCAACACTAGGGGCCACACTAGCCGTGAGATGGAAGAGTTCAAGATCCTGAGAGGAGCTATCAGGGTGAAAATCATGATTACAACCTTTCACGAGAGCAGATATTGGCATGCTTGGGGAACAGCTTCAAAGCATAACATGGAATACAGTCCTGGAGAGAAGGGTGAGGGAAGAGGAGTGCTGATTGATTTTCAATGATGTTATCATCCAAGCTGAAGAATTATCTGGCCACACAAGAAGAAATCCAAGCAAAGGTGGCAGGAGGTCTGTACAGACAAAAAAGGAGCACCTGACAAAAGTCAGTTATAATATGGAAACACAGTCATGAATGGCAACAGGAAAGTCTCCTAAAGATATTTTAGTGGCAAATTAAAGAAGAGGAAAAATTCGGGTCTACTGCTGAATGGGGCAGAGGACATGGTGACCTGGGAAATGAAGATTAAGTTGCATACTAATAAGCCCAAGGCACGCAATGTCTTCTTCACCTCAGTCTCTACTGGTAAGATTTGCCCTCAGAAATCCCAGGCCCTTGAGATCTGTGAAAAAGTCAGGAGCAAGGAAGATTTAGGGAATATCAGGGAACATTTAAACAACCTGAATGTACATAAGTTGCTGAGACCAGATGGGATTCACCCGTGACTGCTGAAAGCTGATGCCACTGGGAGGCCATTGAATTATCTACGAAAGGTTGTGACAAGTGGGGAAAGTTCCTAAAGACTAGAAAAAAGCAAATGTCACCTTTATCTTTGAGAAGGGCCAGATGGTGCATGTAGGAAACTACAGGCTAGTCAGCTTCACCTTAATCCCAGCGGAAGTGAAGGGGCAAAGACTCCTGGAAATAATTTCCAAACATATGAAAATCACAGAGATGACTGAGAACAGTCAGAATGGATTTATGAAGAAGAAATCATGCCTAACAAATTTGATAGCCTTCTACAATGAAATTACTGACTTGATGGATGAGTGGAGAATAGTGGATGTTGTTTACCCTGATTTTAACAAGGCTTTTGACGCTATCTCCTACAAAACCTCATAGACAAACTGATGAAGTATAGAAATAGATAACTGGTCAGTCATGTGGATTGAAAACTGACCTAACTGCCTGACTTATGAGGTCATGATCACTGGCAAAAAGTTCAGTTGAAGGCCACTTCGTAGAAGTGTATCCCAAGTGTTGATGCTTGGGCCACCTTTTAAGCACCTTCATTAAAGACTTGGATCAGAATGCATCCTCGACCAATCTGTAAGTGACACAAAACATGGAGGAGTACCTGATACACCAGCATGTTGTGCTGCCCTTCAGAAGGACCTTAACAGACTGGAGAAGTGGGCTGACAGGAGTGTCATGCAGTTCAACAAAGACAAATGTAAAGTCCTGTACTTGGGGAGGAATAACCGCATACACTGCTATGTGCTGGAGTCCAACTGAACACAGTCTTGATCTACTTGCTCCAGGTGGCTCTGCTTGACAGGGAGGTTGGACCAGACAACCTGGAGAACCTTCTGGGTTCTCTGATATAGGAGACATTGACACACTGGAAGAAGTCCTGCAAAAGGCCACAAAAATTAAGAGACTGAAGCATTTGCCATATGAGGAGTGGCTGAAAGAGTAAGGACTGTCCATCTTGGAGTAGGGAAATCTCACAGAGATCTTATCCGTACATATAAATACCTGATAAGGAGAGTAAAGAAGATGGAACTAGACTCTTGTCCTGTCATTGGGCTCCACTTAGAAGAAGAAACTTGCACAAGGCTTTCACTGCTAAATTTCATAAAGTTTGACCTTTTCTTAGTAATTTATATAGATGTAAGAGCTACCCCAAATTATTTGTCTGTTACTCAATTTTAAAACCATAGATACTTTCACCAAACATCCTAAAATCAGAGGGAAATCCAAGATAACTTTGTTCTATACTTTTCTTCCTTTCTTTATTGACATTAGTTGTCTGAAAATAAAAATGCATTACGGCAAGCTAAGCAGATTTTAAAGATCGCCTTAACCTTTCAGACAAAGAACTATCAGCAAAGCTGTATAACTAAAGTTTGCAGGAACAGACAGTACTAGGGATTACAGTCCTGAGATTCCTTTGGTGTATTAAGAAATTTATTTTAAGAAAGATATTTTTACCTTTTTACTTTTGGAAAACTCATTCACAGACTTTGGAAGTACTCAAAACCCAGGTGAAATGAAACAGAATAAATCATTTCCTATCACGGCTCTATTGAAGCCAAAAGAATCATGCCACTTTTCACCTGCTGAGGGTAGGACCCCATACTACTAGACACAAAATATATAGTGTTAGTCTTCACGTGTAAATGGAGTTAGATGAGTATATGCTTCCATCCCAAATATGGTGATATAATAATACAGCCATATCAATATATAAAGCACAAAAGAAAAAGACATCTCTTGGTATTAAGGAGAAAGAAAAAGGAAAAACTCAGAGCACAAACAGATTTAAAAGCAACTTCAAACTATAATCATCAGATTTATTTTCCCCCTCAAATTACCATCCAGTTCCTGGCTGATTTAATTTTTCCTAGTGGAGAACTTTTCCTCCATGACTGCTTTCTTTTGGAACTGATTTGAAGTTCACTAATTTGAAAAACAAACTCTTACTTGACAATTCATAAATACTCTCTGAGAGCTATTTCTAGTTTCTACGTGCCAAACTTTACAATGTTTATCAGATGTTAACACTGACATTTTACTAAGGTTTGATGGCATTATAGACTCTATGGGTATGTTTTCTGAACAAACACTATACATACACATATGCATATATTTTTAAGTATACATAGGTTACATTTATATATTATTCCATATGCTCTTAAAAATGCAATGTTCAGCATAGCCTATTTCTGAGACTATCGATCAACAGCTACCAGTTTGAATGTGTTGCACTTAAATTCTGTAAATCAGTATTTAAAAGTAACCTAAGTAACCTCTCCTTCTGAGGGTCTGTGGGTCTGTGGTTTTTTTTTTGTTTTGTTTTGTTTTTCCTGCAACCGTACTGAAACACACTGTATTTGAAGCATGAATAAAAGAAGAAAAAAAATCAAACATTTTTGTTCATCGCAAGAAAATACTGTCACCATGTCGAAGATAGCTCGATGGAAGGCAAGCATTTAACGATATGAGGAGGTATATCTGCTTACGCCACAAGCCTGAGCCACAAGAAGGGAGTGTCCAAATCAAACTGAAATGTGGTGACTCTTTGACTTGTGGACACTTTTTCACTATACAGCATCATAAATGCTACACTTAAAGAGATGAGAAATATTAAAGAGGAATGAATACATAATGCTTTGAAAGACCAATGAATTAGCTACTTATCTGTACGATGGTTTCATCACTTTCAGCAAGGAACATATATTTCAGCAGCATAGCAGCACCATTCTATGGCTCGACAAGGTAGTATTACTACAGATGAAAATGCTGAGAAGGTTCAAAGCCACCTGAGGAAGGGTTTCTTAGCAACAGGCAGGACCATGACCCAAAGGAAGAGAATGTGATGCAGTTATTTTTAATGTTATAAATGAAAATGAGATATTAATGCCTCTAATACATGCTTTTTTACAACGTAACCAGCTTAAATGAGATACTGACACGCCATTACATTTAAAGATTTTACTATGTCCGTCTTGTAATCATCCACAGCATACAGAAGTGTAAGCAAGAATAAACCTCCAGAATAAGTAGTGTCCTACAAACAAATCATTTCGCTGTATTGATTATCCTTCACAGGAGACGCTGTAAGGAAGTGAATTCAAATCACTGACAATTACAAAAGCCCAAATAAAATCTAATTCATAAGGGAGAAATCTCTTTGCAATTAATCCAAAGAAAACCTCCAAACTGTACAGGCTGGATCTGTAGCACCATGTGGCAGATGACAAGGGAATTTAGTTTCATTGGGGACTCGATAAAAAATGAACAGTTCTTCAGTAACTATTTTAACAGTTAGAAAATTAAGTTTCCCATTGTCCCCTAGTAACACACGTGTGGTCCTTTCCTCACAATAAGCTATCTCCATAATGCTCATTATTTCTTTCCCTGATACTCTGAGGTCACACACACACAGTGATCAGCAAGAAGTTGCAATGGTGAAAGATTTTCTGTCTTCTGTTACAAATGGCTGTTTTCACATCAGAGTCTGCAGAAGGTAACGAGCCCACAAGTGTGCTGTCAGCCAGGTAAGTGCAACCTGTCAATGAAGGGTTTGAATTAACCCAGTACTGCAGTACTTAGGGGATGTTTATATTTCCTGTTCTGCTGATTAATCTGAGAGGGTAATAAGAAAAAGCTGAATAAAAAAAAAGATATGGAAGGAGCATAGTGAGTGCTTGTTTGCTGAGATCACCATAATGAAACAGATCAAAAATAACAGATTGAAAAACAGATTAAAAAATAACCGTTTTTTCTTTCTTTTTTCTTTTTCCAAAGAGAGAAGCAATTTTAATGAAAATAGGTCTGGAAAATACAAAAAGCTTTTTTAAATGAGTTTTAGTGTTTCTGGTTTTATATAAGCTTTTTCCAGCAGTGTATTTTATCTTTGCTTCTGAAGTATCTTTGAAAACTGAGGATTAGCCTTCAAAACTGATTTTTCCATTGCAATCAGAGCTTATGCTCCGTGATCACTGGGTTGCATGTTCTTTGCCTCGTTCCTCAAAGACTTTTGCATTTGAATTGTGGACTTTTGCACTTGAATTGTGGAATTACCCTGACTCCTGGTCAGGCCAGCTGACAGGCCAGCCCAACACAATGTGCCATGCAAAGTGTTTGTGGCAACCAACCTCTTAGAGGTTTCAAAGTTTCCTCTTCAAGGAATAAAGAACTGCAGATCTTCATAGCCCTGCCTTCCTTCAAGGAGCATCTTAGGTTCTCTGCCTAGGAGTAGGCAAAATGTCTTAGTTCAGGGAAGAGGCTAGAGTGGCACAGCAAAGCCATTCATTGCCTACTGCTGCTTTCTTCAGGCCTCCTGAGTGCTGCCAGCCTCTCCTGAGATGCCCTGGTGTAATGGCTGGAGGCATACCCTAGCCCATAGCAGCAGCTGCTCTATGACCCTGAGTAGCTTTTAGCTCCCAGTAGTGCTTCTTCAGTGTTTGGAAAAGTAAAGCAGGAACTTAAAAATGGCAGCTTACTGTAACAGTCCAAACAAAAAACCTGGCTAGGAAAGCCACCAATGTCTTTGCTTATTAAAGTCCATTCTATATTCAGTTTAAGTAACTCAAACTATCTCTCATTAGTCTAAAAATAATCCCAGGCACAGATGCAACTAGGCAATTTCTGCTATTCTTCAACACTAACATTCAGACGCATTACCGAGTCTGATGGGTCAACAGGGATTAGCTGGGAGCAACTTTGCTTTAAAATTCTCTCTCCTGATACTATAGGGAAAATATAATTTCGCTCCTCACAAAAAAGTTTGTATACATCAGCTCTACAAAAATGTTCTTGTGCCCACATAAAAACCTGGAAGTTGTTATATTACTGCCCATCTCACAGTAACATAGACTATAGCACAGGCTATTTCACACACTTAACAGGTCTGAATCTGCAGAGCCACTGAAGCAGAAGGTGCCTTCAGAAGAACACACAGTTTACAGCTGCTGCAGTGATTTTGGCATCAGAAGCATTCTAAGCAGCAAGAAAGCAAAGACTTTCAGAAACCTATGGTTGCGATAAATCTGCATGACCACTGGTGGAAACATTAGTGACATAAAGGTATCCCAGAAAGTGAATCTGCAATTACGATCAGTGGAAAATTCCAAATGAAATTGACTATATTGCAAACAAGCTTACAAGGCCCAATAAATATAAAATAGTAATTGCTGATTTGTACACATCTGTTGTCTGAAAAGAAACACACTCAAATTTCCAATGAATATTTGTAGCCAAAAAAGGGTTTTGCTAAAAAGAAAAGAAAAAAAAAGTGAGAAAGACTGCAATCTTTAACAGTAAATATTTCTTTTTTCCAAAGTCTGGGGTTTAATTCAAAATCCCAGCTTATGTAAAAAAGACAAGCTGATTTGTCTCAGAGATGTTACCGTTCGTTAGGAACATACCTGCAAAAGGAAAATAAATTCTTATAAAGCAAAAGTCAAGAGAGGAAGCAGGTACAAGGGTTTTTCCTGCTTTCTTGCAGAAAATACCTTGGGAATCTCTTACCTCTGCCCTTCACCTAAAAAGAACAAGGCTACACTTTCTCCTACAATGAAACCTGAGATAAAGTCCTTTCCTCTTTATTTGTCAAGCTGAAGGCATTCAGGCAGTTATTTTCGCCCCCTTAACAGACTACATCTGAACAGTTTCTCTGAAGCACACCTTTCTGCACACTTGTGTTTGAAGGAGTATGATCAGTTCCTTGCTGCGTATAATATGTGATCTGAAAAACCTCAGTGTTCCTTAGAATTGATTTTAAAATATTTTGGATAAATGTCAGTCCAAGATTAAAAAAAAAAAGATGGTTTATATGTGAAGGATGATCACTATGTTTAAAGTTATAAACATACATAGTCAGCAACAGCATGCACAGAATTGATTTTAATGCAACTTGACATAGAAAGTCACAAGGTGTAGGCATAGCTATAATCCTAATGACTGAAATATTGAATAAATTAGATTTCAGTTACAGGTACAAGTCAAGCCTAGTTTTACTCTTCTAGAGCTTCTTCTCCCTCCTTCTCCTGCCCCCCCCCCCCTCTCCCGCGCCCCCTCCCGCGCC
>WBMW01002484.1:368908-411841 GCA_013396635.1 Penelope pileata | reverse complement strand
CGAAAAAAAAACACAAATTCTGATTAGAATGTATTAGAGAAAACTGTCAAAACAGCTTTGCTAAGACTTTGTATGCATGATTTCAGTGTGTACAGAGAGGCTTAAGAAAGTTATATGCCACTGAAAAAAAGGCTGGGGATAAAATCTTGGTTTCGTCTGTAAATATCAAATAAATCATTTAACATGAAATGAAATGCATCTGAATATGAAAGCAAGAGAGTACAATGAACCCTCAGAATGCATGGGCTGATATGAAATGAAAGACAAGGTTTATATCCCAGTTCTGCAGAGTACGTTCATGATTTGCTTTAGTTGTGTAAACAGTCCCATGGGCTTTTTCTTATTTAATTTATCTGTATCTCCTCTATTTTAACATATACAAAGGTTTTACAGTTCAGGGATTGAGATCTTAAATTCACTCTAAATGCTTAAAATGTGTCTTCAGTCTCTAAATTTCCCATCTACTCAGCAGCATGGGACAGGGTCACCTTTAGAATGTTTTCCTTCACTGTTTCATTTTGCTTTTTTCGTGAAATGTACTTCTTGGCTTGAGAACCTTTTCTGTTTGGAGGCATTTCAAAATCCTGTATCACTGAGAAAGAAAGAAAAGTGGGAAGGAAAATATTAAAAAGAATGAAGAAGGTGAAATAAAACCAGCGTTCTGGAAAAAATACATTATAGAGATTTTCTCTCTGTAAGATCTCTTTAAGAGGAGAAAGGTAACACACAGGACTGCACAAAATTCAAGCACTATGTCTGAGAAGATTGTACAAACACTTCTTGAACTCTGGCAGCTTGGGACCATGACCACTGCCCTGGAGAGCCTGTTCCAGTGCCCAGTCACCCTCTGGTGAAAAACCTTTTCCTAATTCCCAGCTGGACCCTCCTCTGATGCAACTCCATGCCATTCCTTCAGGTCCTGTTGCTATCACCAGACAGAAATCATTCTTATATTGTGGCACTCAAACCTCTACGCAGCACTCGAGGTGAGGCCACACCAGCACAGAGCAGAGCGGGACAATCCCTCCCCTTGCCTGGCTGGCAGTGCTGGATCTGGTGCACCCCAGGGTATGGCTGGCCCTTTTGGTTGCCAGGGCATGCTGCTGACTCAAGTTCAGCCTGCCATTGACCAAAACCCCCAGATTCCTTTCCAAGCAACCGCTCTCCAGCCTCTCATTCCCTGATCTGAACGTATATCCAGATATCCAGCATATATTGGTTGCTGCAATCCAGATGCAGAACCCAGAACATGCTTTTGTTGAACCCCAGGTGGCTGGCCAATTTGTCAAGATCTCTCTGTAAGGCCCCTCTACTTTTGAGGGTGTCAATACCTCGGCTCTTTATGTTCAAGAGATGGTTACAGAGTAGATGAACTTCAGAATCAGTGGTATTTGAGAATGTCTTCCATGCTTCAGGGATTCATTTTACACCTGATTTTAAATATCTAAACAAGTTTAAGGTATCCTTTTTGGAATGTTTTAAAATGGAGAAGGAAAATATCTGTGTGGAGGAACTTCCCCTGCCTTATCAAAGTGTCAGAAAGGCATTAGAGAAGCATTGAGGATCCATTGATTCACTTTGTAGAGCATCCATGGACAATGGGACTTTAATGAAATGGAGCTGGAATCTGCTTTCCAGGTGTGCATTTAATGCATACATCTGAAATGCGCACTTGGAGAGACTAAGGCCAGCCCCAAACACCTCCTCCAAACACCTCCTCCATCCTAAGTGGCACAATGCTTGTTCTGCATTCAGTGGATGGATCTGTAGCTATCAGCCTGCACTCCTTGTCCCTGCAGACATAGCTCAACGTGGTGAAATGAGTGGCTCAAGAGGTGCTTTTCTTAATTTGATGAGTGCCTGTCCAAACTAATGCATTAGAAGCATTTCTACTTACCTTAAAGTTATGTGAAATTAATCCCAGTTTAGCACTGCAACAGTCTCAATTTCCTAACATTTGTGTGTGTTTCAAGATGTGTTTTTAATTCCTTTAGGCTGTAGAAAGCTTGGAAATGGGATGGCTGGAAAGAGACTAACTGGCAGCAGTTTTGTAAGGGAAGGGTTTTACACTGTAATTGTATTTCTGTCAGGTGTTGCTCCTTATAGGAGAAAAAAATATCAGTCAAACAGTAGCACTGTGCGAAGAAGATTTTCAAAGGCAGATAATTAAATATCACTGAATTTCAGTATAACCTGAATACCTGTTATTCTGATCTGTCTAACTGTCCATCTTCATACATTATCAGTCGAGGAAAAAATGCATTTGTTTTCCAGTCATGAAGAGGCAACAATCTGCTGCATGCAGGTGTCCAAGTGTTGGCAGCAGCGGATGACATGAGGAGAAGCCAGGGCTGCCCTGTGCCGGATACAGCCGGTTCCAGTGGCCCCAGGATCCAGTGCAGGGTACAGCTGGGCCCAGTAGCCACCCTGGAGCACCTCAGGGACAGCCTGGGGAAGGGAGGGCAGAAAGTACTGCACAGAGAGAGGAGGAGAAGGGACACAAAGTGTTTAACAGTAGAGGCAACACCAGAGTGGGAGGAGGCGGTGCTCCATGGTGGAGCAGATAATTACACTGCAGCCACGGAGGACTCATGCTGGGGCAGGTTTATCCTGAAGGACTGCGCCCTCTGGGAAGCACCACAGTGGAGCAGGAGAAAAGTGGGAGGAGGCAGAGACATACTGTGAAGGACTGACCGCAGTCGCCATTCCCTATTTCCCATGCTCCTGCACTGCTTGACAGGAGTAGGTAGAGGAGTTGGAAACGAAGGAGCGAAGTTGAGCCTGGGAAAAGAGGAGGTAGCTGAGCAAGGTGTTTCAACGTTTGTTTTTCACCATCCAAATCTATTTTTAACTGGCAATAAATTGTATTAGTTTTTCCCAAGCTGAATCTGTTTTGGCCATGATGCTAACTGGTAAGTGATCTCCCTGTTTTTATCTTGACTCAGGAGCATTTCCATCGTACTTTCTCCCACCTGCCCTGTTGAGGAGGGGGAGTGGGAGGGCAGCTGTGTGGACATTTAGTAGCCAGCCAAGGTCAACTCATCACCTCCTGGGTACAATCTGCCATTGCTGCCATTACAGTTTAGCCATTGATTTCAGTCCTGAGCTTAAATAAAGACTAAAATTTAGAAAAGTGTACTTAGAATAGGTAGAAATATTTGGATTAGTGTTTAAATGAAGTGACCCACACCCTCTACTGTAAAAACAAATGGCAAAAATGAAAAGAAAACTATCAGGCTTCAGTCCGTCAATCTGTAAGACTAAAGCTGATAGGTATTATACTGAGCATAATGGATAATTATGTATCAAAACAATGCAAGTTTCTGATGATTATTATGAAGAAGGGCATCTGGATATGTACGCATTCTGTTGCAAACAAAAAAAATCCAGTTGTTAAAAATTTTTACAGTATGGCTGAAATGGACTTTTGTGTGTAAAAAAAATAAAAATTCTTTGTATTTCAAAACAAAAAGACATATTTATCTAGTCAGAATGATACCAAATTATAATCATACATTCACTTTCTTCCATTTTTCACTGAGATATACTGCTTATCTAATTGTTCTTGTGAATCTGTGTAGTAACTGTTCTGACAAAAAGCAGACAATATCATTCTAATAAATACATTCCAATTTTCTTCCCTTTATTAGTTTCCTCTTTTTTTTTTTTAAATTGCTAAATTGTTTCCTAATTACCCATACCTAATTCTTGTCTCAGACTGTCTGAGGTTATAATTTGGGATCAAAATGGAATAAATTATTTTCAGTGGATAGATGAAGGTGACCATCTTTCACAGGCTTATGTTAAAGTCCTCTATTCTGCCGTCTAATTTTCATGGAATATCATGGGGCTATTTATGGTATTGTTAATAAGTTTTCTCATGCCTTCAAACTGAGCAACAAGAAATTATGAGTTCTAATTTGTTTCAAAATGGAGTTGCTTATCTGAGCAGTTTTAGACTGCATGATACAGCTTTCAAAATGCATTTCAGAAGGAAATGGAGTTCCTACTTCTGGAAAATACTTCTTGTAATGTATGACATTGTGAAGGTGAAAGCTGTAGGACAATACATCCTTAATGGAGACTAGAGTAGAAGCACTTCGATTTTGTTGAGTGTATAAAGCTTTTTTGACTTGGTCCATTACGAACTCATAAAACATTGATTGTTTTAGAACTTGGATGTCTTAAAGCAGAATGAAGAAGATGGTTTGTGTCTCTTGATTTTAGTAATAACTGCTGTGAGTTGCTATATAGTTTACATCAAAAGTTGTGAAAGCATACAATAGAATTTTGAGACAACCTTGCAGACAAAATCCAGACGCATTGTTTTCTGGAGAGTGCAAACAGCGTCCCAGTAGGGTCTGAATCCTTAAAGAGGTTGAAGATGGGAGAAATCCCCTCAGTTCCCTTGTATCGCTTAGGTAAGGCATCTGCCCATGTGGCAGACATCCTCTACAACAAGGCAGAACTGAATGAAATCCTCAAAATGGCAGAGTTGTGCCTCCTTTCTTCCCTGCTGGTTTGCTAGCTTTCTGCAAACTCCTCTCTCCTGTTCTCTTACTCTGTCCAAAGCTATTTTCTTCTGGATTGTTTCATTTCTCTTTCTTATTTGCATAGCAGACATATGGAGAAATGTATCATTCTACTTTATCTTATCTCTATATAAACAAATTAGAAGTAATATCCACAAAGTTATTGATTATAAAAGCCTGAAGGAAAGATGTAGCATTTGAGGTCTGTCATCAAGAAGTCAGATGTGTTGATTCTTCTGCCAGCATAATTACCTTTTTGTTTTACTCTTAACTTGCCATTTTTCATCAGAAGATGGAGAGAGGGAACGAAGGGAGAAAAGTACCTGGAACACTATAACTGGGGTAAAATCCAATGTTTTTATTCCATGAACCCAGCAGTGATGAAGAGGAAGAATTGCATCAGGCAAATATCACCGTGCTATCACCAGCCTTCCTATGGTCTATTCATCAATAAGCCGGATAAAAATTTGCCTGTATGCAATAAAACACAAGATCATGTTTAACGATTTCTAATGTTTTTATATTGCTGCAAGGAATAACTGTGTTGTACTAATTACTGATTCTCTTTATCTTGTGTTTATGTAAGAAGAAATAAAATCCATAGGGATTTGCTTACTTTTATATCAACTCTGCTTTCTGTGCAGACTGGCATTCTCTGGAGAGAGAACATTTTCTGCCCTTCAACTTACATGGTGAATTTTGCAGTATTTATTGTCTTAATAAATTACACTATTTTCTTAAAAGGATGTAGTAGCATAGGGTATATGCATGGATGGTACACAGCCACACAAAGGAATACACATGCAGGCCTTGAAGTGCATTGTTATCATCAGAGGTAATTTTGAGCACAAACAAAACTCCCATGGGAAGCATGGGCTACAGTGCAGAAACGACCAGCACTGCATGCAAAATGAAATTAAAGAGACAAATGCAGAAAAGCTTTCCTAAAACAATGAACTAGAAATGAATTTGCCATGCCTGACAAATGAAATGAAGTTAAGATAATTCTGACAAATTCATACTAACCTTCATTTGCATACACTCTAGGAGCAGATATAATAATAATTAATGAAAACAGTAGTTAAAATGACCCTAACATGGTAGTCTGTCTGAATGCTAACCAAACAGTGAATTAATATGTAACAACGATGACTAAATGGATTATTTAAATCTTCCTGTCTTAGAAAGAAATTACAAATTCAAAGTAATCATGGACCAATTTAATAATTCATTTTGTGAATTTTGAATGTGTTCATTATTGCAAGCTACATAAGACATAAAATTATAGCCAACTGATTCATTGTGGTATTAATTATGGTTGTTGTGATACTGAACAACCATGAAGTATGTGACTACTTTTGTGCTAGGCAGCTTGTAAATATCTAGCAGTAGACACACCTGTGCAGCAGGCTTCCTGTCCATGTTAACATGATAGAAACAGGGTGGGAGAAGTAGGGATTCCCCTTACCGTATGTCCAGAACAGCTAGCAATGCAGTGGCACCAGATGTAATCCAAGGGTTTGTGTGCTATATTTTTGGCATTTCCCCCCTTTTTTTCTCTTGGCAGAGGGATGGAAAGGGGTAGAGAAGCAGTGAAATACTTAACAGAGAGATGGAAAGTGAAACAGATGGGCAAAGACAGTGGTAAGAAAGACAAGGAAGTGGGGAAGACAACAAAAAATGTGAGATGTGGAAAGTATCTCAGCTGAAGTAAAGAAAGACTGGAAAGAAGTAACCAAAAAGATTGTCATGGAAACAGTCAGGACTGTTTAGAGACTGCTTCGCAAAAATTTAGCATCTGTACTGTCTCTTTTCTCATTCATTTTCTTTCTCTTCCAAGGAAAGTCCCATGCAGAGCCCCTAAGAGTCAGATGAGAATCCCTTTTGTGATCGAGTCCTTCAGTTAATGATCATAGGCTTCATTCTTAGCAGCATGAAGTCCCCAGAGCTTCTGTGTAAAGTCAGCTGGAGAAGCAAATGCTCAGTAGTTCCAGTATTATTAATTTTATTATTATTAATAATAATAGAGGTCACACACTGTTCTTTGAGATTCTCCATAGCAGAAATGAATCTGAATTCTCTTGGCTACATTTTAATAACAGAATTTGTAATGGACTTTGAAAATTGTCTTTCTAACTCACAGTTCTGCTCAAGTTTTTTTAGTTTATCTTCCCTTTAATGTTTTTTCTTCAGCAATGTATCACTGTCATTACAGCAGAATTGTCAGTTACTTGCAGTAAAACATTTCCAGCCAGGAGGAGAAACAAGCGTCTGAAGAGCAGATATGAACTGAACACATTCATTGGTCAGTAACTCTGTCATTCCTTCAGAACACTTTTGTGACTTCTGGAATTAATCTGCCCTTTCTGGGCCCAAGCTCCTGCTGTCAGACTGTCTGAGTGACTCCACAGATGACTCCTGCATTCAAGGTTTCCAGCATTCTTGGTTAGCAGCTTTCACTATGGCTTGTCATCTCATGCAGCAAATTTTCTTAGCTATGCAGGACAGAAGAGACAGTGTCAGCAATTAAGTTCCTTTTTTTCCCTTTTTAATTAAAGAAGTTAATGCATTTGCTCCTCTATCCTCATGGGTTTCATCAGTTCAAAATATTGCTCTGTCTCATCCTTATTTATGAAACCATTGATTACTGCAAATAAAGGATTATATAATTGAGTTAGATTGGCCTATGTGAGATCCCCAAAGTCAGCAACCACTGAATTTAAAAGAAGGCTGAGTTCTCAGTTTTTTGTAAATTTCTTTTTTGTTAAGTATTTTGTTATCAAAATTCAACTTGTCTAACCTGAGAAAAAATATTTTGGCATTTCGTGACTTTGCAATTTTAGACAATTTAGTTCACTGTTGGAATATTTAATACATTTCAGCCCTCTTTCACCACCAACCACTATAGACACAAAATAGGGGGGGAAATGGATCAAGTAGGAAAGAACATTAATCTGGAGGAAGAAATATCAAGAGAGTCAATGTTTAATAAAACTATGAACACAACATTTATGATTTTGTCACTTTTAAAAGCAACGCAATTACTTGTTCATATACACCAGGCTAAATCCACTTCTGAAAAACTATCCACTTCTTGGACCGATCCAATGGAGTTTTATTTCCCAGCAAGAATGTTTAAAGGACTGAGTAAAAATAGTCTGATGTGCAGAAGCACTCTTGAAACTCAGCATTACCTCTTCTGAACACTTACGAACATCATCAAAGCTAAGGTCATTAACCTTACTTAAACTTGTACATTGCTGCATTATCTCAGATATCAAGCTTAAAACACTACTCTCAGTACTGTTCTTCATCTCTTCAGGCTGTTCATAGGACAACTTTCCCATTTTACCTGTATTGTCCAAATTGTTCCCTGGACTGGTGGGTTTTAGATGTTCTTCTTTGAAAATACATTGAGGACAAAATCCTGACAGCTCTTTTAGTATCTGAGAAAACAGCCAAGATAAGTGAGCACATGCTAGAAAATATTAGATTCATGAACTGTGATCCATGAGAACATGACAGAAACGCAATTTTACTAAACTCATGAAGAAAAGGAAAAAATATCAGAGATATCAGCATCACCAAATTTCTGTTGTGTTTGAAGTACCTTTTCTACAGCTGGAACTTTTGAGTCTATGTATTTCTATCATTAAAATGGACTATATGGTTGTGGAACAAAATATCGTCTTGTGACTATAAGTCTCAAAACCAAGGAAGTCAAATATGGGATACTCTGTCTCTTTTTTTTTTTTCCCCCTTCAATATTTCATAAGACCTCATGACTTCAAGACACCTCTGTGCTTGGAAAGAGGAATTTATTATTTCTTATAATGCTAGAGATTAGTAATCCTGGAATACAGCTTTCCCTTTTTTAAGCTAAATATAGCCACTACTCAGTTATTATTCCAAAATTCCAAAACACAAAAAGAAAGTGTGGGCCAATTTCTCAAAACAATTTCTCTTACATTATGGCAAATACTCTCTTTCTTGACTCTGTGTAGAAGAACACCTACTAGCCACTGAATTCCTTTGTCCGGCTGGGCCTGAATGTTCTGATCTCACTGCAAAAACACCGCACTGCAGATTACAAGGAAATGTTCTTGGAAGATCCTCAGTAAAATCTGTGCAGCTGTTTAATTGTTCATTCACTGGCATAGAAAAAGCTCAGTGTCAAAAAATTCCGTTTGAAACACAAACCTCCAAATACCCTAAATCAGATGATAATCGTCTTTACTGATGCTTAAAAGTGCAATGATTTTTACCCAGACAACAGTGACATTATTCAAAATAGCATGAACTTGGGCGTCCTTGAAATAAAGAATTACATGAATGTGGAAAGCTACAAGAACTCTTAGAAATGCATATAGACCATCATCTCGCACCACAAATAGGAGCCAGAATGACAATACTATAAATTAAAACAACCCTCAAGCTAAAACTAACAGCCAGGAAATGAGAAACAGATTTAAAACAGAGAACAGAAACCAGAAAGCATGACCACTAATGAGATTCTGCACAGCACTTACAGTAACAAAGGAGGTGACAAATGATAGCAGAGATACAGTATTAATAAGGAAATACAAATTATATTCCTTATTTATGCTCTCTTTCACCTTTCATAGTGCCAGCGGCCAAGCGTCTAGGAGGCAAAAAGGGATATATGTTCAATAATCTCTGTCAGGATGGAGAGCTAGGACTGGCCTGACAATCAAACTGTAACCCATCTCACATCTGGAAAGCCAGGAAAAGGCATGAAACAAGAAAAAAGGCAACAAAACAACCACAGAAAAATCCCACACAAGTTGATATAACCTGCAGAATTAAAATACTATTAATATGCACAAACTTATGCCCAGCCAGTGCAAGAATAATGACTTCGACCATGATCGCAACAGCCAATTTAGTATAAGTGCACTGCATGTTAATATAGTGTCATGCTCATTTCCTCTTCCCCTAGTGCTGCTCATGTTAAAGGCAGGGTTCCCATATTTCTGTTCAGGATATCTGTCCAGATAATGGAAATGTGGGGAATTTGATGCATCTGGGATACCTCAGAACAATTGCACACATGAAATACAGGTAAACTGTTTTGGAGACAAGTCAGGCCAATAGTACATATTCAATTAAGTCAAAAGCTTCTAGAGCCCAGGAGATTTTGAATACATGCACAGATCACCGTTTCAGCACGTGTACTGTAAGGCCAACACATACGGAATATGTGCCTCTTTGGTGGTCTGCACAAATGCCGTGGATACATCCAGAGCTGTGACATCCTTGCAGTCTGCTTGGAGCAGTTAGGCTGCTGGAAATCCCCAAATCCCAGGCAGATTCAGAGCCCTCAAAGAGGCTATGAACAGGGGAACCTCAGCATGTAGGAGGTCAAGTTTGGGGCTACTGATTGCCTGCATGGGGGAATTTGAATGCAATTTTTCAGAAGTTACTTCTAGATAAGGCAGGCAAAACAACCAATTGGATAATAAATAAGAAACTAGCAATGCAATAAATAATGAGAAAAAAAAAATCCACACAACCTAAACAAAGGTATTGGATTGTGCTATTTTTGTGCAATTTGTAAAAGTTACGGTCTGTCACTACAAGCGTCACAACTTAATATTGCTCAGACATTTCCTGAAATAAATGTTTTATTTAGTTTTATGTTCTATTTATTTGTGACCTAAGAAAGAAAATTTTATTGCAGGATAAATTTTCTTTTTCCTATGAAACGTGGTGCATTACAGTCTCGTAACGCTGTACATACTGTCCTGAAATGTCAAAATTTCTGCATTTCTGCTGTTACTTTCTTTTCTTCTCCTATCCTAGTATATCTACTCTTTTTCTGTGCATTTACAGTGGATAATGAAGATGCATTTCATCAACAACATGACAAAACACATATATGGAAAATTCCACCAATGTGGAATAAATCCATAAATAAATTTCCCATAAATATGTACAAACACATATAAAGACATAACTATTATGCATTGTTGAACAACTATAATAGGAAAACCTAAAAAATAAGAGGCTATTAACACGATCAAGATACTTTCTTGGTTTTTAGGAAAAGAAAGGACATTTATGCAGTCGGATGCTAATTATGAATCACATACTCAGAAGCTTGTCCGGTTTAGGTCAGTTAAGCCCAATATAATGCTAATTTGACTTCAGTTATGTCAGCGCTTAATAAACCTGACTGGACTACATCATCAGTTGGTATAAATGGTAATGGATACCTTCCATCCCATAAATTACCTAACAGAAATTAAAAGGACAGGAATCCCGAGAAAAGGACAACTTGATTCATCTGTGTAAACTAATGCCTATAGTAGTTTGTTGTTGCTGTTGTTTTATTTGTTTGTTTCTGTTTTTGAATCTTCCCAAATCAAATCTTTTCATAAACAGAGTCTTTTGCAAATTAGAAAGAGCAAAAAACCAAAAAAAAAACCAAAAAAAACCCACACTTTTTTAGGACACAAAGTCAGCCCCAAATGCTACAAATCTATATTTCCTAACTCTTATACTGCACTGATCTTTTACTCCAAATTAGCAACAACCCAGTAGGCTTTCTGGCACATAATAATATGTTTTTGCTATCCCAAACCTCTACATATAGGTTTTTAAAAGCCTTCACTGTACCTTTTATTGTACAACTCCATTTGTTTCATTGGAGGTTGATCTTTTAGAATGCCAGCTGTCTAATCTGAATTATTTAACAGGAACATTCAATGCTAACTCAGAAAATGGATAATGACAAATGTGTAGCAGGCACAGAAATCTTCCTAAATTGTGAAAAGCATGGACTGTGTTTGTACTGTTATGCTAGGACTCATGCTTACAACATGGTTGATGCCCCAGCCAGCTACATGGCCCTCATGGCAGCCCGCAGTCTGGCTTTTGTCAGAGGGAACAGTCTGGCTCAACTCCTCCAAGGCAGTAGGCAGCTGAGCAAGGCTCCTGGTTGGATGCTCCCTGCTTCAGGGGGGAATCAGCTTTCCTAAGCTTAGAGATGTCCCTAACTACTCTGCCACACAGGTACCTCCCTGCCATCGCTTCATTCATCTCTAATGGAGCCCCCACCACACTAATACCATAAGACTGGTTTAATGACATTGGCTGTGTTACAGCAAAACAATGAGGGAGAGAAATATATAGAATCCCTGTCTGTGTTTGGAGCAATGAGTAAATTTTGTATAAAATATACTACCATTGTAGAAATCTAATTACTTGTTATGTAATTATATGTTTATAATCATATATTTATAATACCATTAGTATTATACAAGGAAATATTGCCTAAGATCCGACCCAAATGGAGCTTCATTGCCATACAATTTGACAGTTGGTTTAGAACTGAAATGTCAAGCAAGACAGTCATTATTTTTTCCTCACTCTTCACCATCATCCATGCATAATAAGATTGTTTCATCTGTGTGTACTTCAAAAAAAGTTTGCATGTTAATTTAGGGTCTGTGCTTCATGTCTTCCAGGTGAAATCAGAGAAAGAAGAGGGAAGGGGTGTTTGGGAGGTCCTCATTTCTGTCCTAGGATGAGTTGTTCTGTCCTGCTTGTGCTGAGGGCTGTCTGTTGGTGCTGCTCTTGAGCACCTGCAGTGGTGACAACTCCACAGTCCCCCAGCAGTCACTTTATTAGCCTCTCTGCTGAACTTAAAGCCATTATTTTTTGTCCTTTCCCCACTGGCTCAGGAGAACAGCTTATTCTTTCTCTGTTTGCAGTGATCTTTTTACATACTGGAGGACTGTCTTCACATCTTTCTTAACTCTTTGTCTTCTAGACTAAAGACGTCCCAGAACTGACACTGAACTCCATGTGAGGCTTCAAGCGGTACTCACTGAAGTCAAAGATTATTTTACTTACCAGTATTGTTTCTATTTTCACATGTCATGGAGTGATGTTCACTTTTCAAAACAAAAGCCTATGAGCTGTGGTCGATGACAGAAAATGAAGTTCTCTGATGTGTTATGATTGCTGCTATATTTTGCCTGTGCTGGGCCTTGCAATAATATCCTTGTGCTTTGTCTTTGTATGTGTGAAAACTGCATAAACAGAGTTATATTCACTGCATGAATTGCCTCCTACCCAGAAGGAATTAAAAGAATTTGCTTTACTTTGCAGAGATTGCATTTTGGTTGCCTATTCCGCAACAAAAAATATTTTGTTGCTGTCATATTACTGAAGAATGAGCAGAGCTGCAGCTGTTCTGTCTAGGGTAATATACAGTATATTGTTCTTCTATTGCAATAGAGTGCCTCCAAGGGACACCGGCTGTGCTCTGGTATGTCTCCACAGAAATAAGTACATGTCTATGCGTATTAGTGCATGGAAATGTAATGCATACAAGTTTCTAGATGGTAATGCAACCTCTACATCCAATATCCCTTAGGGTTGAAAGATCTATCTAAATCAGAATGTCTTCTGCTCTCTGCCCTCAGCTGGGACTTCTTCCTCTCACTTCCTCCTTGCCTTCTCAGGGAATAAGCTTGTAAGGCAGTGGGTGCATAGCCTGGACAGCATGCTGTGCCTTCAGAGACAGCTTGGTCAGCACTAGCCCAGGTATACTGCATCAAAGGGCTCATCTCACGTGCACCAGTTGGCATGGTATCCTCCTCACTGTGAGGCCTCCAGGACTTTTCTAAGAACTTGCATTTTTTGACTAAACTAACACAGTGAGGTCAGCGTGTCTTCTGATGGGAACCCTTTGGCAGGATCTGTGTCAGAGCATTCATGTACCTTTTCAGCTACAGCACTGAACATGGTCCTAGCTGAAGATGCATACAGCAGAGCCATGGGCATCAAGCTGTTTGAAATATCTCCTCAGTCTCTTTGGAAGAAAAAAATGCCAGAGGGCCAATATATACATGCATTAGGCAGTGATGATCAGAAAGGAAGGATGGAGAGTTCCACTTGGCAACAATTCTCTTCCTCCTGTTATGGATAGATCTGCCTACATCAGCGCAAAATTGGCTGTGGCAGAAGGCACTACTCTCCTTTGAGAGACATGCAAATTACAATTCCATCCACCAGTTTCTCAACTTGACTTCATTCCTGAACTTAACAGGTATCACATCTAGCTGTCTTTGGAGGCTTCAGGATTTAGAGTTTTCAATTTAATATATCGAAAATTGATGTCTGCATTAGAAATTTTCGATGTAGGTGTTTTTCCAGGACAATTTCATTTCTCATGAAATGAAGTTTCACACATATAATCCTGCTTTCTGACACGTATGAAATAGAACAAAATCCGTTCTTAGAGCATCCTGAGAAATCCTGAGTCTTACACCAGAAGGTGTAAGGACCAGAAGGACTGTCCAGAACACAACCACCAACAGCAAGACTGTGGGAGAAGACAATTCAAGAGAAGGTTGACTGGTAACTACCATTCAAGAACTAAATTGATTTAGTGTTCTTAAAGCAGCAGCTGTTGATCCTGAAACCTATTCTTGCATAGTGCTTTCTGTTTATTCCCAGGAAAAAGATGCCACAGACAAAGAATTTGATGGAAATTTTATCCTTATTTAACATCAGCATTACCAGAATATCCCACCACCAAGACCATGCCTTTTGGCCTGGTGATAAATGAAGGGTGCTGCATATAAGTTGCACAACCGCTGTGGCAGAGGTTTTGTGTTCTGAAAGGAAAGGGTACAGAGGTTTTGTGGATAAATATTTATACCAGAAGAGCCATTTTGCTGAGATTTTTGTAGCTGCAGCTAGTATGTTAGATAAAGCTTGATTACATTGTGCCCTTCCCTCACAAATGCTGATCCTTCCGATATTCTCCCTCTTCTCTGCATACTTGCCAATCCTTTTTGCAGTCTTTGCTGGAACCAATGTAACTCTGTGCTTGGGGGACTCCAGCAGGGAGGCCAGCTGTATTTTTGGGTGTTTATTTCCGTGGCATATCTTTTCAATCTGTTGGAATGCTAAACAGGGCCCTCTCTCAAAATGTTTTGAGATCAAATAAATCCATAATCTGAGTTACTCTGCTGCCCAGCAACAAATGGCGTTTCTGGCTGTCAACTTTTATGAACTCTTTTGACAAGTATCCTTCTGAGTTAGCTACAGTATTAAGACAGAATATGTTGCTGTTTCTCACAGGGAAACCCATACAGATGCATTTTTCATTTAGACTTTTTTTTTAATAGCTTTTTGCAATACTTTTGAAGTGCTATGGCCCCCTATGATCCCCCTCCCCATAGTGCTATCTATATTGAATAGATACATTTCTATCAGCTTTTTATTTTTTTCCTTCAAGCCGAATCTGATTGTTTTGCTTTAATGATCATAGTTTCAGAGCTTTCTTTGCAGTTCTTGCTATTTGGGGCCCTTCTTTAGGATGAGGTTTCTTTTTCCTATCAACAATTCCTCATATATGGTACTAACCTCACAAAAATGTCTGGTTTTAATTGCAAAATCTTTGATATTTCTATGCTAAGCTGCAGACACTGGAGTTCTCTACTCTGCAATGTGACCGTCTATTCCTGTTCTGCTCCTTGGTTTCAGACAACAAATACCTAAGAATTTCAATTGTATGTTCACGTAATTTCCCTCAGTCTCGTCGTTCCAATGTTTCAGACATTAGTTTCTAAGACCATATGTTCCAGAGCATAAATACCTTAATTAGGCTGTAGGCTCTAAACAATCCCTAAATAGTTTGAAGAGATCAGAACAGGTTTTTTTGAAGGTAGGCAGAACTTCAAGTTTTTAGCTAGAGGCTTGCAGTTTTGGTATATCATCAAAAAATACTCACATGTGCTTGAAGATTTTATTTAAGGCACTGCTTTCAATCTGTTGGCATAAGACTGAGTGAAAGAACTTGCTCTGAGAAAGTGCTACTTAGTTGAAGTCCAGAGTTTTCCAAAGCACACTTTTTCACAATCAGATTTGAGAGAAACAGTCACTATCACATTAGGGAATGGTTTCTTTCTGAATTTAATGCTTTGCTTCATACAGTTTTTACCATTTTTTCCTCTTACTTTTGTTATTCAGGTCACCCATAGTTTCATTATTAGTTCTGGTTAAGAAAGAATAAAATTGAGATGTCATAAAACAGACCTTTGCCTTAACTGTAGTACTGGTAGAAAAGACCTGCAGCAAGCTCTCAGAAATTACTGGAAAACAAAGAAGCTAAAGTGCCTCCAAACTTGACTATGTGTAAATGTGAATAGAAACTAATATGTAACTTGGTTGCTGAAGGGCTTGAATATGGGATCTGTGCCCTGCACGATTTAGAAGAAACAACAATCATTTTCATCAACTCTCTACTGAGAAAACAGTGACACAGAAGTTCTTCTCAGTTAGATCTTTAAAATGTTTCTTTATTATTATTGTTATCAATATTACAAACTTAACAAAGACAAAATCACAGAAATTAAAATGGTAAAGTGAAATAAATAAATGCCAGTAAAAATGGAGACTGCAAATGGAGGGCCATGTGATCTAAGTCAGATTGGCTGTATAAGCTGATCTATTCTGCAATCAGTTGATCAAACTGGTGAGTCAGATCAAGTGTGGCCTGATGCAACCGTACTCAAAGCTGATTCTAAGATTTACTTTGGTAAATTAAAGCTCACCAACATAGTAACATACCCAAATTATTGTTATGTTATACTTTATAAGTGCTTCCTCGTTATACAGTGGTGTACTTGCTAAAAAACGAAAAGAAAAAAGAATTTTGACAACATTCTTAAATACAAGGCATTTTAGCAAATCCTACAACCTTTTTTTTCTTTCTTTTTCTTTTCTTTTTTTTTTTTTAAAGTATGACACTGAATCAACTGGATGACCTAAAACTCATAACCATCACCTGTTTTCCTAAAGAGTATACTTTCTATCTGAAGGCACTATAATTTTCAGCTGAGTTTCCTTGTGTGTAGTCACACACAGTGCAGTTTATGTGGCCCAAGTAGAGAAAAGCAATCTATGCAAATCCTTTTGTGAGCTGAAGAACTTAATAATGCCCTGTGGCATTGTGCCCAATATGCTTATTTCCAGAGCCATCTGCTACCTATAGTTCAATAGAGAGCATGACTTGGCTACAAGAAAGATGTTTTGCACAGAGATGTGCTCATCCAGTTTTTACTGGTTGTCCTGCGGTCCATTTCAGGAGCTTACATTTTTTAATGCATTCACCATACCCTTTTCAAGGGGAGCTGGCTGGCCACATGTTTTCTTAGGCATTGTATCAAAGTTAAGTGTCCAGGAGTAAACACTTGCAGCCTACAGAGCTTTAAACTAGATTCAAAGTGGTAAGGAGATGTATACTGCTGAGTGACAGAGAAAAGCCAGGGAACACAGTCACTTTAGGTAGCAGTGGGGGAAAACCTCAGATTTGTTCCAGAGGAATTTAGGAGGGCTCCTCCAAGAAAGTTACATGGCTGATAGCCCAGCTGAAGTGCCTCTATACCAATGCATGCAGCATGGGAAATAAGCAGGAGGAGATGGAAAGCATGGAGCAATTACAAAACTATGAACTAATTGCTATCATGGAAACAATGGTGGTTGAATCACACAACTGAAACATTATGATTGAGGGCTACGTGCTTTTTAGAAAAGAGACAGAGCAAGAGGGGCAGAGAGTTGCCCCCTGTGTTAAGAAATTGATAGATTGTGAAGTGCTCCCTCTGAAAAACAGCCAGGTTGAGAGCTTGTGGGTTAAAATTAAGGATCTGACCAATGAAGGACATCTGATGGCTGGAGTCTGCTACAGGTCGCCTGATCAAGGGGAGCTGGTGGATGAGGCCTTCTTGCTTCAGCTATAAGAAGCATAGTGCTTGCAGGCTCTCATTCAGATGGGGGATTTCAACCACCTGAATGTCTGCTGGGAAAGCAACATGATGGACTGCAAGCAATCCAGGAGATTCCTGAAGTCCATTGAGGACAGCTTCCTGGTCCAGATATAAGAGAAACTGATTGGAGGAAGTGTTACTGGACCTGGTGCTCACCAATGCAGATGAGCGCATTAAAGAAGTTAAGATTGGAGGCACCCAGTGCTGTAGCAATCATGCCCTGGATGCGTTTGTGATCTTGAAGAATACGGGCCTGGCGAAGGGCAGTCAGGATCCTGAACTTCAGGAGAGCAAAATTCTAGCTGTTTAAGGAATTATTGGATGGAATCTCCTGAGTAACTGTCATGAGGGACGTACTAGCAGAACACAGCTGGCAGCTCTTTAAGGACACCTTTCTGAGAGTACAAGAGCTTTGCATCCCCCAGCATAAGAAATCAAGTGGAGGAGGCAGGAAACCAGCATGGCTGAACAAAGACTGATTAAACTGAGGGATAGGAAGGAAATGTGCAGGCACTGGAAAGCAGGGAAGTATGGTCTGGAAAGAATATGGGGATGCTGTCTGGATATGCAGAGATTGGATCAGGAAACCCAAGCTGCACACGGAACTGAGCTTGGCAAGGGATGTGAAAAATAACAAGGGATTCTTCAGGTACCTTGGTCAGAAGAGAAAGGTCAAGGAGAGTATACCCCTCTGATAAATGAGAAGGGAGAAGTGGCAACGATGGACACGGAGAAGGCTGAGATACTCAATAGGTTCTTTGCCTCAGTCGTCAATGGAGGTCAGGCTTCCCACATCCCTCATGTTCCTGACCCTCTAGGTGGGGGTTGGGCAAGAAAAATCATAGAATCATAAAATCCCTTCCACTGTAAGAAAAGAGCACGTTCAAGTCCACCTGATGAGAGTGAATGTGTACACTTCCATGGGGCCAGATGACAAGCATCCCAGGGTTTTGAAAGGAGCTGGCTGGTGTAGTAGTCAATCCACTTTCAATCATATTTGAAAAGTCATGGCTGTCAGGTAAATTCCCCGGTGGCTGGAAAAGGGGAAACACACTCCCATTTTATAAGAAAGGTGGAAAGGAAGATCCAGAAATCCACAGGCTGGTGAGCATCATGTCTGTGCCTGGGAAGATCATGGAACAGGTCCATGAGGGTGGTGAGGCCATGGAGCAGGTTGCCCAGAGAAGTTGTGGATGCCCCATCCCTGGAGGCATTAAAGGTAAAGGTGCCATGGGCAGCCTGATCTAGAGGCTGGTAATCCTGCCTGTGGTAGGGGGGTTGGAACTGAATGGTCTTGAGGGTCCCTTCCCTTCCAAGATTCTTTGATTCTACACATACATGTGTTTCATGGACAAATGCTTGATAAAGTCAGTTCCATAAAGAGAAAAAGAGAAGTTATGTTATTTGTATTTCTATATGCCGAAAGACAAATGTATCTATCTCAAGATAGTACTTCAATATTCCAAAAGGCGATAGTCAAGTCAATATGAATGTCATGTTCATTTTTTTTTTATGAATAACATGTTTGAAGAATATGACTTTGACTTGGAGGCAGTCAGGCGTTTCAGGATTATGGAAACCACATGTGACTGTGCAGAACAAATGGTGGGTGTTTGTTTTGAACACCATTGCAAAAGGTGCTAGCAGCATTTTTTGCATAAGGCATGCATAAACTAAGAAATATATATCCTGTACCTTCTACCTTACAGGCACCCCACATATGATCCATCATATGCTGGAGTGGTGGCCAAAACAGAAATGTGAAGTACTCAAGTAAAACAGATGCCACGCTCCCCCATTTTTCCCTGAACTTCAGATGCAATTCTTCTACTTGGTGGTGTCAGATAGAAGAATTGAGGTCGAAATCCAGAACTCCACTGTAAAATTTCAGAACAGTTTGTGTCTGTCTCTTACAGCAAATCCAGGAAAAATAAATATCCCATCTTGTATCCTGTGTTATTAAAGTCCAGTTCACCAAATCAATGAACTATGCCATTTTTCACTACCCTCAAAAGAGTCTGTGTAAAAAGCACCACATCAAAGATGCTGCAGATCTTCACCACCTTTCATCTTGCTGATCTACCCATTCAACTAAGTACAAGTTATCATCTGGCTCAGATGTTAGTAATTTCAGAGCTAGAATTGCTGAATTAGCAGTTGCTTTCCTGCCAGGGTGCCACCCATTACTGCCTTGAGCTTCACTGCTTATACCTCATCTCTTCTGGCTTCAGCAGTGAGAGACTGCTGGATAGGAGGAACCAAATCTCTGTACCTAGTTCAAGATTTTTCACCAGAGTCGCAAGAATTGACATCCTGAGAGTAATAAAATAAAATAAACTAGGACAGATAGGCTTGCTACCTTGCTGAGAAATGCTGCTTCACCCTGCCTCTCTAACTGAGGTAGCCCTGCTTTTCCTGACCAAGAGTAGCAGAAGATAGCTGCTTTTCCCAGGCTCTAGCACAGGTCGAGGAATAAGCAGGTTCACAGTTGCTCTTACTGCTGGTGTTTCACTTGCTCCCCTAACAGCTACCCATATTTACCAATGAGTAAGACACCTCTCTTTTTCATGTCCTTTTCTTGAGACCATCTCCTTGCCCACTTCTCAACAATTTCAGTACTGGTGATTACTGGGTTCAGTTAAAGTGCTGAGGGTCTGTCTACTCAGCAATACCTTTGAATGCTATAGATTTTGTTAACATCACACCTTAGCCCCACCAAAACGTCACTTGTAAATGAGAAATCCACACCCAACATCATGTACAAGCCCTAAATGAGAAAAAAGCAAATTATGGCAGAACTCAGGTTTTCTTAGATATTTCTGAATATCTGAATGGGCCAGCTGTCAGGTATCCTAAAAGCAGTGAGTCCTGCTTTGAAAAATGCAGTTGGCAGGTGTCATACTGGATTAAACCTGCAGGTGTCTTGCAAGATGTACCTCCCTCAGTATCTCCAACTTTGAAATTGAGTTGTAGTCCAGCCACATCTGTTTTATCTTGAAGCAAGTGCAGGTATTGATAAGTAAGAGGAATCAGTATATGGGACAAAAATGAAGACCGGCTCCAGCGGGTAGATACACTATCTATAGATGTATGTTCAGCAGTAATTTATGAGAACCCTTTAAGAATGAAATTGTAATTTAATCTTTTAGACCTATTTTGCCTTTCTAATTTTAGGAAATTAAATGATTAGGAAGTAATATTGGATTTTTCTCCTGTGCTAACGTGTTGCTTTTTGATTACCCCACACTCTTAGGACCGGCTACAGACTGAGCTGTCTGCTATTTAAATGATGATATGAGCCTGTGAAGTGTAATAGGCCTAATGGGCAATAGGAATGAACATGGAGGGCTGGAAGAATTGATTAGCTGGTGGGATACCAGTAAATACAAAGTATTTAATCACCAGCAGACTCAGCACCTTGATCTCCCAGTCAATAGCACTTGCAGGTTCAGAGCACACAGGGAAGCTCTGGGTTTAAAGAGAACATAAAAGGTACTTTCCCTTCTTTGTAATTTTTACAGTGTGCTGCACTTGTGCATCCCATTTCATCCTAGCAGTCCAAAGGCTTTTACAATTTTGTAAATGAAGAAAGCACTTCACCCATTTCAGGGAGAAAATATACCAGCTGTTCAGTGTCTGAGAGTAACGTAGGTCTGGGATTAAAAAGGGTACTATATCTCATCATAGCACTATGCTATGAGGAAAGGGGATTTAGATAGGCTGCACTTTTAAACCTAAAAAGTATTTAATCAAGATAGAGGCTAATTACCCATATCCTGGCAGAAATTCTACAAAGTTTTTAAATGGACATAGGACTAACATTTGCTGTGAAAAATGTCACCTTTAACTTCCCTCATCACCTTTGGCAAGCGGAGACACAGTAAAATTTGCAACTGACCTAGGGAAGAGTGATCCAGAAAGAGGCACAGTTTGATTTTCCCTTGAGCTAGAGAGGGAAAAAAAAAAGGAAAAATAAAACCCATACACAAGGCTTATGTTTCAGCCAGCAGCCACTGAGCTGTCCCTCCTGTGAACTGATAACTGAGATTGATAATAAATGTAGCCTGACTCTATCATCTGTACAGACTTTCTGTGCTTCTCTGGAAACAGAAATAAAATCAAGTAGGGCCAAAGATGGTCTGAAATGAATTCTCAGAATATCTAGACCCCTGTGAACTTTGGCCATTCGGTTAATAGAAAACTTGGACAGAGGTCACCTCAGGACAATCTTGAAAAACATAAATCCCAGCTGACATTGTGCTAGCTTAAGTCTCAGAGTTTCATTTCGTATCTGTAAATGCTGTTTGCTAACTTCAGGACTGGAAAAAATAAATTAAAAATGAAGCTATATCACGCTGTACTATTCAGGTTGAAATGTTCCACTAGAAAACAGATTTCTTATATTTCTGTGATTTTTTTTTTAATATGCCTTTGTTCTTTTCTTATCGTATGTTGTTATGCTTTTTGGCATGCGGCAAGCGGCTTACCGTAGTAATTGAACGATATTTGCAGCCTTAAGCTGGCTGCCTGCTGGCACATCTGATCTTGTGCTGCTGCTTGTGCTGGTGAGGATGAGAGCACCATGAGGCAAAGAGCCACAGCCATCTTGCCGCTGGGCTGTGTGGAGCTGCTCAGAAATTGGGAGCTCGGATAGAAAGCCTGTCCTGTCCTACGTCACCCCTCTATATCTCAGTGCTGATAGCAGGAGAGCTCAGAGAGACAACAGCAGCAAATGAACAGTCCTTCAAAGGCTGAAAAGCAGCAGAAGTGATACTTTATCAAATTATTTAACTGGTTTTTTTTCTTTTGGCCTTGGGATAAGTCTTCAGCCCAGAATGCTCCTGCAGGTTTCCTGCAGCTGCTTCTCCTCTTGTCTCCTAGCTGTGTTGATCTCTGTCTGCTGGTGCTCTTACAAACGTTCACCAAGTGTTTTCTGTCTCTCCTCTGCATGAATTCTTATAAGTGTATTCCATTGCTACCTATGGAGAAAAAGCTGCACTGCTGTTTGAGTGTAATGCTGCATGTGGCAACCCCAGAGCCTCTGGGGCTTTGAAGGCCCATCCGATGCCTGCTGAAGTCATTGCAATGGAAAGCGTTGAAACTGAGACAGCAGCAAATGGAAAGAATTAACAAAAATAGTGACCGGAAACAAACAGACAAAAAAGCTGAAATTAGGGATAACAATGGGGGGAAAAGTGAAAGACAAAAATGTCATCTTGCCATGTAAACTATTGGTCGTACATATAGATAAAAGTCTGTCAGATTTTCCTTTTTAAATCCGCTATTTACAGGGATTTATAACTCAGCTTTAGAAAGTCTCTCCAGACTGAAACATGGCTTATGAGGTCTCAGGAAAGAAGCTTTAAAAATATATTTAAATATTTCATTTTTAAGTATAAGATTATAACTGTTAACTGCTTTTAAGAGCTACGTAAATAAATGCTGGAGTAATTTAACAAATCCCTTGAGTCTGTGACAGTTTTTTTGACATATTAAGATCTGCTGTATCATTTCTGCAAATAATTCCAGGTATTCAGACTCTTCACAAATTCAAAGATCAAAATGCAGCAGAGGCTGTTTTTGATGAAATTGGTGAGGACTGACCTAAACACCCAACTGTACTTCTCTTGGGAGGGACTACAAGTTTCTTGAAGACGGAAGAGGGAGATAAAACTCACTGAAGTTCCTTTGCCACTAGCAGGGCGCTTCTGTGCAAGGACAATACTCAGCCATCAAATCTGCAGATGCTCCTTGACTAGCATATCCTCAAACAGTGAAAAATGTCTTTGAAGCAAGAGTGAGTATCTGCTCCCTGGCTGTATGAAAGCACTGTCTAGAATCCAGCTTTGCTTGCAAGTGGTCAAACTCCAAGTCTAAAATTTGCTACCTGCAAATATTTTGCAATATTTCCTTAAAAGTTGATGTTTCTGCAAATCTTCCTGTCAGAGGACTCTTTCAATTGGCTATTTGTAAACACAAAGTGGACATTACAGCAGAGCAAATAGAGGAGGTGTCTATTTGCAAACGTGCTGGCTACAGTAGGTCCACTCTTCCAATCTCACAGGCTCATAACTTACTTTTGCTCTGTTTTTATGGGAGTTACTCAGGTAGCCTTTCTTTTTTTCTTTTTTTCCTTTACAACTCCTCACACTATATTTTTAGCAAGTGATGACTGCGTGAAAATACTTGTGTTTCTATAAAATTCAGTATGCTTACAAGCAGGTTTAAAGGTTCATTGGCACAGCTGAAAGCAATGAGCGCAGAAATGACTACTGAGACACCAGGAACTAGATTTTTGCTCATCACCAAACAGAATGGAATCAACGTTTTTAAAACCTTGGAACATACATACTTGGCCACAAATCTAAGACTTTTTTTTTTCATTTCTTAAGAAACTGAGAATGAAAACAGACGGATTAAGAAAAAGTAGTGATTTTCCTCCAGATTTTTATTTCTTTTAATCTAGACTTCTACTGCTGTATACACCAGGGTCCCATCATACCTGAGTAATAATAGGAAAAATGCAGATTTGTATTCTTAATGCTGTGGCATAAGGTACTTTGATATGACAGAAACTACTGACATCTAGGTCATAAGAGAAAGAGGAAAGTGCTTTCTGCATGGTTTGGAAGCACTGAACTTTCCACAAGTAGTTCCTTCTTCAAATGCTGTTCATTTCTGTCCACATTTGAGCCATCCAGCTGCAGCATGAGAGGTGTTCCTTTCTTGATGGAGATGTGCCAAGGCATATGGAATAGGGAAAAATTGCTCTGTGCAATACATGCTTTGGCACACATTGCTTCTAAACATGTCACAGCGATTAAAAAAGGGAGAGACGCTGCACTGAACTGGCAGATGTCACTGGTTCACTGCGTGTGCTGGCCAGGATTTGTTCTGGGAGGGTGAGTGGGGGGATCAAAGTGCTGCTGCTGGCAGTGGGTGCCTGTGTGCAGTGCGATGCCAGAGCCTAGCGGCCAGAGCTCAGGGAAAGGAGGCGGGGGTAGGAATGTGGGCCAGTGGGCTTTTGATAGTTAATGCTCTTTTCTCCTTTTTTGCTGGTCTCTGAATGATGGGAAAGGATGCGTGAAGTCACACTCCCTTTTTTTAATGCTATTTCTGTTGCCAAAGTGATCTTGCAGATCTCTTTTGTAGATTTCTCCAAAAAAAAATGTAAGATTTAAAAAGCTGTAAAAGTGCAATTCTTGATGCTTGCACATTTGCTCAGAGCTGCTGTATACAACTTCAGTTGTTTTCAAAACTCACTTATAGCCACATGGGCGAGGCCTTCTCTAAATGTAAAAGTTACTGACTTTAGGAACCAGTTTGCAGAAAAACATCCCCCAGACCCTTTCATTAGAAGGGGAAATTAGATGTACATTGTCTTAAGTTTAAACCGTGCTGCAAACCTGCCACACCCAAGGTGGATGCAAGTTTGGGAATGCAGTATAATTCCAGAAAAGTTTCATTGCTGTTTTAAATCCAAAGACATTTTAATTACATTAATAAAATCCTGTTTTATAAATGCACGTCACCTTTCCCCTCCAGTTCCATCCCTTTTGTCCACTGTAGGAATTACATACAGAGGAGTATACACCATTGTAAATGGCATAATACCTAGCTACAACAGATATGTAGAACTTCAGATAAATATGTCTTTTCTCTCAGTGTTAAGGTTGAAAATCTTTTAAGTCTGTTCTAAAAAATTTTTAGAAATCAGAAGATTAAATAGAAGTCTAATTCTTTGCATTTGCTGTTTTGTCACAAGCATCACATATATTTTAAGTAATCTAAATCATTGCATGTAGGTATTCCAAGCCCTACAACCACATAAAATTATAGTAATCTGATTGGCAGCATGCATTTGAATGTTATTAATACTATGAAAATAAAACATGAAAAACTGTGATTGATTCTATGTGTGCATGTGTGCATGCTCAATACATGAATAGCACTAAATCTCAAGAGTGAAAAAGCTGCTACTCACAATATTGGTTATCCAGCTTTACCAGAATATAATTGGACCTCGGGGAATACAACATAGTGTAACAAGTGAAATACACAGAACAACAGAAAGTGAGCATAGAAAGTTAAAAAATGCAATTATATTATAGTATTTAAAAATAGCAGTTTTGGAAGTCGTCTCTTAATTTGTTTTGATAAATATAGAAAATGACATTTCAAATCTATTTATTATAAACACAACTATCAGTGAAAAAGAAAAACAAATTTAAATAAGACTGAGACTTATCCACAGTACTCCCACTGTGTCTGGTAAGCTAGCTTTCATCAATTGCATTTTGCAAGTGCAATGAAAACAAAGGCATTTTGGTAGCCCAGCTTTTTATGCTCAGTGTTTCTGCAGATGCTTACTACATGTAAGACCATGTAAGGAGTAGGTGATTCACCAAGTATGGGAGTGACTCAAGGTGACTTCTTGCTCTCGGTCACCTTGAAGCCATTGAAGGACCAGACTGAAAGATGATTTTGCTGAATAATTTGGGGCAGGTGGGTTTCAGAAAGTGATGAGGGGCAGTGTGACAGGAAATAACCTGACATGCCTGATATTCTCATCCCTGGGCTTTTAAAAAGATTTGTGGCTGTGGCATGCATAATAAAATGTTATCAGAAACCGCAGTGCTGCTTCTTCCAGGCACTGTACAACAAAGAGACTGCTTGTTTTTCCTAGAGTTCATAACTGAGTTAAATGTCAAGAGGCAAGAAGAAGATACAATGAAGTGAGGGAGTGAGGGAATGGTGAGATGTTTCTGAAGAGTGAATGAATGACACTCACTGCAGATGCAGCACCCTGGTTGTCCAGCTGCCACCAGGTGCTTTGTAGGCATGTCAAAGCAGGCAGATACGAATAAGAGATTTAAGGGAGGTTTATATATTACTTGCGGTGAGTTTCACAGATTCTGCAAAGCTTACTCTTTCCTTGAGCAAGCTGCAATGATGGAGTGATTGAGAAGAACAGAGGGGCACCGGGGCTGGGAGAACCTGTGCAAACAAGAGAAGGACAAGACTGGGAGAAGAGCAAAGAGAACTGTAAGACAAAAAGGGAAGAGAAACAGGACAGAAACAAGAGCTACAAAAGAGGGAAAACATCAACAAAAGGTAAGATGAGCAGAGTAGGATGGATCTGCAAAGCACACTTCACTGAAACAGAATTGCTAGGTCTCAAAACACTCTGTTTAAAATACCATTTGCTGGGTCAAATAGTAGCACTGTAGCCAGTAAGTCTGAAAGTCACAGCCTTGTTGATGACAGGTGTAGTGACAGTACAGTCCAAAAGTGAACTTTTTTTCCTCCATTTTTTTCCCCATTTTTCTCAGGTTCCAGACATTTAAAGGTACATAAAGAGATTACTATTGCAGTTGCTATGTCGGAGGCTTACAAGTTAGAAGAAATAGCAAAACCAAGATTGCCTGTGCAATCTCCTCCATTCAAACCCTGGATGTGGATATGATTTTTCACTTAGATGTCCACAGATAATTTTTGTCTTTTTGTGACTCCTGCTGGATCCCCTGTGCTACCTATCTGCATGGTGTAAGAGGTGTTCAGATCTAGGGAAAAACTAGTAGTGTTTTTGGTGCATCTTAGGAAGCATTCACAGTGAAATTGGTCAAGGCATCTTGTGTACAATATTCCTTTAATGTAAATGTTGTCAATTTTAATAATAGTAACAAATTATTTGTTAGTGTCTCAGGTTCTGCTATTGAAAGCATGACAAATACAAACACTCATCCTCATACCTTAATTAAAAAACCCTAAGTGTTGTACTTCTCGAAATGGATGACATTCACTTGATTACTGAAAGCATAGCCGCACTCAGATTTAACCACAACAAATTGTCCGTCACTCCCACATCTTATGCTGTTAATGGCAACTGAAGTACAATCTTCAAAAGCATTCAGTAATGGCTGTTTCATTAATTATCCAAAAATAGCAGAAAACTACCTTTTATATCATTCCAAGGTCTCTGCACTTTCTGCAGAAATGTATGTTGCACTTCTATCTGCTCTCTTTACAGACAAAAGCCGTATATCTTAGAAGTTCTAATACGCTCTGTGCTTGAGGCAAACTTGATTTTCCAAATAGTTAACAGGAGCTCATTACCTTGAATTATATTAGTTAACTCTGCAATGTAAAACTGTCTACAATATACCTCAATGTTATTGTGATTTATTGACAGAAAATACTATAACAGAAAATGCAACTGACTGTTGCACCATTGAGCTTGCTCCTGGGAGGTCTAACAAGTGATGGATATCCTAAGGGAACAGCAACAGACTTAAAGTCCCAGGTTTTTGTCCTGTAAAGTAGCTATAGAAGGTGACTTTCTAATGTTAGTTGTTCAAACAATCAGGCATGAAAGTAGCCCAGGAACTCTCATGCTGGGGAAGACCAAAGAATTATATGGAGTTTTGCTCTTCTGCCAATGGTATACACAGAACTTTTAGGAAGATCATAGAATCATAGAATGAATTGGGTTGGGTTGGACCTCAAGGATCACCAAGTTCCAACCCCCCTGCCACAGGCAAGGTTGCCAATCTCCAGATCTAGTACTAGATCAGGGTGCCCAGGGCCCCATCCAACCTGGCCTTGAACACCTCCAGGGATAGGGCATCCACAACCTCTCTGGTCAGCCTATGCCAGCACCTCACCATCCTCTCAGTGATGAATTTCCCCCTGACATGTGATGTAAACCTTCCCTCCTTCAGCTTAAAACCATTTCTCCTTCTCCTATCACTATCTACCCTTGTAAAAAGTTGATTTCCCTCCTGTTGATAACCTCCCTTTAAATACTGGAAGGCTGCAATGAAATCTTCCTGTAGCCTTGTGCCTGGCTTGTCTTTCATGCCACTGTTGTCACTGCTGAAATACACCACCAGCCTCCTCACTGTACTCACATCCACTGTTTGGTCTCCGTAAGTGTTCAGCAAGCACTGATGAATGTCAGTGGGAGAAGTTTTTTCTGCATGGAGGAATTCAGTTCCACACCTTTGCTTCATCCGCACTTCCATGTTGGATGCCATTTTGTCAGGCTGTCCCTCTACTGCCATCTGTCCCACGGCAACAACATGGAAGGGAATACTGGTGGGAAGGTTCAGCCTCTACTGCCATACTGCCAGCATCTACCCCTGACATTGAGGGCCAACATAATAAAAATAGGAGGCATTACTTTCGGATCAAGACCTGCACATTTGTAACTAACGTGATTCTTAAGACATGGAATTGGTAATCATCAGATGGTGATAGATAGAAAAAAAAAGAAAGCATGGCTGAACATGCACTTAGAAATAATCTAAATTTATTCAACCTCAGCAGTATGGTCAGTGCCTCAGTTTCCACTGCAAGTCAGTGGATTAGCCTCTCCAACAAAAATAGCATGCCAGTCCCTCCAGGATCTCACAGTAATGCTATATTCCCATTGAAGCCAAAGGGGAATTCCCTTCTGAGAGTCTGATTTTCTGTAGGCCCAGATAATCAAGCAACAGCAGCTCCCATCCTTCCATGTTGATCTGGCCCAGAGGCTCTTTCATGTGCTATACTGGCTCCAACCAGCCAACCCTTGCACCTTGGCTTGTGCTCCTATACCCTAGCTAGAGATGCTTTTGCAGGCTCTCCCAGAACCTCCCATGTTTAACTTGCTACCCCTGTCTCATGGGAACTTTTTCTAAGTCTTTGTGATCTGAACCTATGTTTTTTCTATCCACACTTGTCATTTTTCTTTTAGTCTCTATTCATTTGGATCTTTTCCTGAAGCTTTTCCCCAGTACTTATTTTGATAAATAAGAGTCCTAAGTCTTCTGCCAGTTAAGGGAATCTCATCATTTTCCCAGGATCCCATTAGACATACTCAAGTTTTTTTTTCATGACTTTCTCAGCCTTATACTCTGCAATGTATGTTTACCGATGCCTTAGACTCTGCCTGCCAAGTGGCTGTCTTTGGCTGCTGCACACCTTTTCTCATCTTCGCTTCCTGAAAAATCTCAAAATCTCAAGTATCTATGGCCCAGGAAATGAGAGCACCAACATCCACCCATTTGGGAAAAGAAAAAAGGAGTAAGGCAATTTTGGAACAGATGTCAGCAAGCCCAGTCACATAAGACAAATGAGATAACCTACAAAGTTTACCGAACACATTCTCTTTTCCAAGCTACAATGCTATTCTGAAACATGCAGCTATTTCAATACATGAAAGCAAGTAACATCACTGGGAAGTCAATTAAGGATGATGAGCCTTCCAGTCTTACTAAAGGTAGGTCTTTGAAAAAAAATGTGCATTGAAATAACATATTTATTAATGTTTTACTGGTTATTGTGTGTATTCTTTGGATTTCTGTGTTTCTCCATACTAGATCTAGACATCCAATCATGAAGAAATGAAAGTGTCTTTCCTGATATAATAGTCAGATTATGGGTGACAGTTTTTATAAATTACAGGCTTTAAAAACATTATACTTTGGACATGTCACATAAAACCTTTGGCATATCATGTAATGAGCTAGACAAGTAATACAGGTTAACAGAAATCTGCCATACCCTCAAAGATGATGAACCAGAGCTCATGTGATGTGTCAGTGTCACATGTAAGCTGTCAGTGAACCCAGCTTCTCTATTCATACACATAGCAAAGCAAAACTATCTGCAACAGAGATGAACTTGTGCCTAAAATAAACCCCCTTCTGTCCATGAACTCTGAAGTTTTCTAATCTTTGACTTAGAAATTTTCTCCTCTGAAAGCATGATGTACAGAACTAATAAACCTGACCAAGAAAAAAGGTCTAACAGAAGACAACATCAATGCATATATAGCAGAGTGTCAAGACTTGGTTGATGTGAAAATGTCCTCAACTCACTCGGATTGCTAAACTGCCCTTGGAGTACCTGGTAGAGGACCAGAGCCTTCAGAGGGGAGAAAAGTCCTCTTGGCCTGAAGAGGAGCCCTCATGCTTGAGAATTGATAATCCAAAGGAACAAGTTGCTCAGAACTGACTGCTGCTCTCTTCTGGCAAATGGCCAGATTTGTAGTAGGAAGCCAAGATCATAGTTGAAAGCTCTTCAACCCAGTGAAGAGCAACAAAGAATAACAAAATTGCTTACAGTTAATTCCTTTTTCAACTCATACAAAGTTCCTTGTTCAAAGTTACAAAACATCATCTCTCACTGTGTATTTATCCCTCTTACAAAAGAGGGATGCTGTCTGAAGCACTGAAGATGCCAACAAGGAATTTAAAATCATCTTATTCAAATTAATTCAAATTACCAGCCACTGTGTTCTTTACCACCAGTGTGCATTGCCAGGCAACTCTTGGATTTTCAAAAACATGAGCCCACTTACAAATGTATAAACAACACAGAAGCAATGAGCACAATGAGCTGTGATGCTTCTAGATTTCATGCATCTCTTTTTCCTTCTCTTGGTGCTGTGCCACAACTCTGACATGCAGCTGGACTAAGTGGATGGCTGCACTGAGATGCATTTCTAAAATCCTGCCATAAGGATCTCACTTTTATTTTTCCCCGGCCAGGGAAGAAGGCAGGTCAAGGATGTCCTTTCACACACATGCTCGCATGCACGTACACACTATGCTGACTCAGGAGCGGCTTTAAATGAAGAGAAGTGATAACTGGGGAGGAAATTGCAGTTAGTTTAAATCGGGAGGAAAGGAACTAAACATCAAAAAGTTGGAAGTGCATACAGCTACAACCCATTGTTTCAGACAGTCTCACAAAAGATGATTAGATGGAAACACAGCAGGTGTAAAAACAAACCTGCCCCTAATGGCTTTGTTGGAAACTTAAGCTTTTGTTTGAGGTAGGTTTAGTAGAGCTCCCATGCTGTTTCATGGCTAGGTTATTTCCCCCCAAGGTAATGTGTCAGGTATTGATAAGTTTGTTTTAAGTTTCATATAATTAAAGTAGTAAATAGAATACTGACATGTCTGTGACATGAAATGCTGTTTAATAGATAAGTATATGTGGGGCTGTGCTACAAAAACATGCATAGAATAAAATAGAGGTCAGCCAAGGTCCTCTGCCCTCACTGAAATTGCCCATTTACTCTAAATCATGCATCAGCATTAAAATTGCAGGGAGAAAGCACCCTCCTCCCTCCAGCACTGAGACAGATGGAAGAGACCTCCAGCTGGAGAGTTTTCAATGTTTTTGTGGATAGAGCTGATATCTCCAGAAATTAAAAGCCATATCTACTCATTTTTTGTTCTTGTGATAAGTATGCTAATTGGATAAAACAAGCACAGACACTTGCAAATACATTGCTACAAGATTTACTGTTTAATATCCATTCTAGCAATGAAAACGATTCTGTTTGCACTAGAAAAGAGAAGCCAAGGAGAAAGGTCATTATATTGTGTCTGCAGCTTTCGTTCCTAATATGTGATTCTCATTTCTCAGTAAAGGGAAAATCAATACTCTCTTTAAGTTGCCTTGGATTCCAAAAAGATAGAGCTTTTACCCACTGCATGGCAGTGATTTAGAATTATCATGAGATATGTTATGCAATGCTGGCTTTTACAAAGCTCCGAGGTTTCTTTCAACATTTTTAATTGTTCCATCGACTCTTGTCTAGACTAGCAAAAAATGAACATTTTAAGTGCTATGATTGTTTAGTATAAATTTAACTCTTTCTTTTATGAGTTGCTTCTTAACATCTTACTGATCTCCTCAGCAATGATTTGAGCGAGGGATTGTGCGCACAAAGCTGGAAGGTTAAAGGCAGAAATGGCATCCAGGAATTCTGACAATAAGAAAAGATGCTTATAAAGGCTCAGTCAGTTACTAGGGCTTCCGTATCGAAAACTAAATGTCTGTAACAGACACATGCAGAGGTAATTTTCTCCCTTTTTATTTTTATTTATTTATTTTTTAACTATAAGACCAAATTCTCAGCCAGATAAATTTGGAAGGCTGACAAAAGCTGCTAGGTCATTATTGAAAACGACACGGAGATAAAGCAAGATTTAGGATAACTATATAACGTGGAGAGATGTTGCATATATTCTGAAAATACCCTGGGTTCTAGTGACGCATCTGGATACAGGCATGAGGAGCAACAGAGACATGCACTGTGGCATAGTAACTCTTTCTGCCAGACACAAGGAAGCAGTTGAACTCTAAATAGAAGGCTGGAGTCAGCATCTAGAGGTGTTATCACTCAATAAACGAGGATGTGACATGCTCCAGCATTAGTCATCAACAAAAAAAAGAGGTAAAGAAAGAGGATGTTTCTCATAACAAGAAACCTCTTGCAAAGAGATATCATTAGGCTTATAAAGATCATTATCATCTCTGACATCATGAACTCAAATATGCAACTCTAAAACCACAAGCCCTATCTCCTTGGCATAAGGTTCCCATCTAAACAGACACATTTAAACATGCATGCAGAGTTATCTGTAAGCATGTGCTTGAGAGCTCTGATGCATTGGGCACAGGAGGAGTAACTAAGGCAATTCTGGTGAGCAGCTTCTTCCTGCAGCTGCTGGGGCACGCCATGCAGAGGGCTGGACAAGGCTGTACATGAAAGCCATCATCCACCACTTATGGGGGATCTCAGATCAGCCCACAACAATAGGATTTGCTTAATTTCAGTCTCAAATTTCAAGTTATGCGTTATCTTTTCCTATACTTCCTGTATTCATTTCTTACTTTTTTTTTTAATATAAACATAGAATTTAAATTTGATATATGTAAAAAAATAAAAAAGAGCCATTGCCACCTGCTCCTTTCCCCTCACCATCACTCACTAAAGACACCATCTGGGAATGACTAGCAACCAGAGCAGGGAGTGAGCAGTCCATATGTTAAAATTTAAAATTTGACAGCCCTATCCTGGCCTTTCCATCAGCCACTATTTTTCTGTTTTACTGTTTCAGAACTATAACTAATCTCTGCAACATTTGTAAGGACTAAACCATTTTTCACAGTCCATGGATTTTTATTTTTTAATTTAGGTTTAATCTTTCCTATAAGATTAAATCCAACAAATTCTGTACACTTTCATAAAATTTAGTGTGAAAAGAGATGAGACATTTAAATATAAAAATGTGTGGCAATTACTGGAGAGCTAATTTATAAAATTATTTAACTAGAGAGAATGAAAGATTAGAAGGAAAAACAGCTCTCTTGTTCTCTCACTCTCTGTTCATAACCCTTCACAAGGCCAGGAAGAAAACCAAATATCTCCTTCCCTCCCTTCACTTCCATCTCAACATCCTGTCTTGAGGATTTATCTTATCATTTCACATGCATTCTGAGCATTGGTTAAACTCTTATAACAAGGGAGGGAATGAAAAGGAAAATGTGTTCACGGCACTAATCAAAGGAAGATACTACACTTGAAATGATGCTTGTTTCTTGCTTACTATCCCTGGACTTTCAGCAGACTAACTCCCCTCATAATAGTGAAAATTGTAGACACATACCTGTGTAAAGGTTTTTGATGCGTGTTCATGTGGGGGACATTATAATCCATGCTTAAACAGATGGAGCAAAAATAGCTTGGGAAAAAGGCCAGAAACAAACTTTTATATATACAAAACAAAGACAGACTGAAGCATTCCACCAAATATCAGCATATCTTGTACACTTATCTTTGAATGGATGTATTTGTTTAAAAGCACAAAAAGTTTCAGTAAGACTGTTTATGAACATGTGAAAGAGGTTTAGACATTGCAAGACTTTACTATTACATACTGAACAAAAACTGCACCTGATAAGAGTTTGAAACTGAAACTACGTTAAGCATTTACTTTAAAATAAAACTTGAAACTACACCTGATAAAAGCTTCTGACAGATTTTTCACTTCTCTCACAACCCCTTGAAGGTCATGCAATGCCAAAATAAACAGTATTAATGCAATTTGTGAAGCTTTCTGGCTAGGCATACAACCCAGTGGATATCTCAAGGATGTTCACAGTATCAGGAAAATGAGAGAAAGATGAGGCTCATGAGAACACTGGTTGGAGAAAGTTCATCATACTTCTAAAAGGTCCTATGAATTTCTTGCGCTTTATCTTTTTAAAATTCATTTTGTCAGTAATTTTCTAAATTAGAATAATTTTAAAATGTTCTAATTTTAAACCTCTGGGCAGATGTAAGACTGTATTTATAAAATGTTCAGTGAGTATGGCCGTTACTACAAGTCAAAACTGAAGTGGGTGAGGATCAGATTCTGTCACCTTCAAAACTCTGGATTAAGGTACAGATCAGCAACATTTGCCACAAAGAAAACGTTTACTTCAGGGTATCTCTACTGGAAGCTCAGCATCAGGCAGGAATTAGCTAGCACTATACAGAGATCTTTCTCTTAGCCACAGAGAGAACAGCTCTGAGATTTACAGCTAAAGAACTAGCTGTGTTATATCAGTGAGAAGCCATCCTGCAAAAAGTGTATATTTTAAACCCGTTCTCCCTCCTTCCCTTATATTTTGGAGCCCTGCTGGTGTGACTCCCAGCTGTGACCAGACTGCTTATTACTCGCCTCTCTCACTGAATGGCTGGATCACATCCAAGGCTTCTTATTTACAAGGCTAAAACCAAAACCAAGTCCCTTTTGTTTGTATACAGGTGTTCTATTAGGAGAGATCCTACAGGGAAACAATCTCTTATTTGAACTATAAAAGATATTGATACTTTTTAATCTGAAAAGTCAGCAAAAAATTAGGGGCTGCCTCACGTTAGGAGGAAAAATTGTGTTGGAGTCAGGAGTTTCTCTAACTCAGTGCACTTTCCTCAACAAGCACGTTTAGTTATCTGCCTTTTTCATCCAGAACTGAATACCAGAATTTGTTCCAGCTGCAGTTTTGCTGCCTACCAGTTTTCCTGCATACCCACAGACACCTCCAAACTCTCACAGGAGAAACCTCTTCCAGTCACTCATGCCTCTGCTCTGAGAAGGGACTGCCCCTGCTTGGCAGTGAGAATCCATGACTTTCTGCTGCACCTCCCTCCAAATGAAGGACGGAAGTTGGGCTGTCTCATAGAATGAATCATAGAATGGCTTGGGTTGGAAGGGATCTTAAAGACCATCTAGTTCCAACCCTCCTGCCATGGGCAGAGTTGCCACCCACTAGATTAGGTCTCTCCTGTTCATGGGGACCAGACAGAAGGGTGACTTGCGCCTGGAGGTTAATCGGCGAGACGCTTTAAGGTGCTTTATTGAAATAGCAATTCTTCAACCAGTACTTGCAATGGTTGCAGTGACTGTGCCCAGGAAGAGGCTCTGTACTCCTGGTTAGTGCCTGTCTGCTAATTGAAGAGTTTTCAACAGGTTTCTCAAAGCCAAAGCATTTATCAAAGCTTTACTTGAACGAATTTTAAAATTTTGTTAAGAAGGTAATTTTCATTTAGAGATGTGATTTCTGCCTTTTTTTCATTATGGCATGAGATCAGGAAAAATGCCTGAAGTAATGTCATATGTCATCTTTTGCACTACTGATTTTTAATATTTTTAGGTCATGTTATTATGACATAGCTACATATTTTGACTTAATTTTTTTATTATTTTATTGTGCAATGGAATAACAAAAGATTTAATATTCTTCTGTTGTCCAAATGGTGTTCCATGACTTTCAAGCTGCTGTTGTTACTAGTATGAAACAGTTAAGCATTTGTGTTCAAAGTTCCTCTTGTCACATCAAAATGTTTGACAGCTGTACTTTGAAATAAACGCTTCATATTACTATAAAAGGTTCTTAGACATTTCTCAGAGAATATTTTCCTAGAATGTTAATTCAATGTTAATGAGAAGTTATACCAAGAAAAGAGGGGGAAAAAAATGTATGATAAAATAAAAGCCAAACAACAGTCTAATATAATCGTATAAAAGTGTGACCATGTTATCATGGAGGCATATAAAATTTTTAAAACATAAGACACATAAAAAAGCAAAAGGAGTTCAAAGTAAAATTTCAATCCATAGCGTTTAGAATTGAATTGGTTGCTGAGTTTCTATATGGTTTGATAATTTCAAGAAATTATTGTTAGAATTCAGAAATTAAAAACTGGTAAGAGATGCTGGATGTTTTGAGACCATAACAGCTTACCCTTGAACAGCCCCAGAAGCCATGGGTCACATCCTGGCACAGCTATGTTGTGATGGGCACCTCACAGACCCATGGCTACACTGGGCGAGTAACTGTTGCACTCTAAAGACACTGATAGCAGTACTTCTGAAGTCTCTGCACTGTGTACATATAACTTTGTCACTTGTCAACCATCTATGCCAGATATGCCCAACCTGTGGCCCACAGGCCACATGTGGCCCAGCACAGCCCGTACTGCAGACCATCCCCTGCCACTGCACTGTCATGGTGGTGGCTCTTCCCTGCTAAGTGGCCCATCCCATCCCTGGGCATGCACCCATCACTCAGCAACAGCCAAACTGTTGGTGTGCAATTGGCACTGTCTGAGCTGAAAGCAGGTCACAGGAAGGTCATAGTGTAGTGCTAACTCAAGTTATGGCAAATAATTTTATGCATTTTGAGATACTGGCTAAACACAGTCCTGTGAAGAATGAAAAATATGCAGCCTTGCTTTTTGTTTTGATAAAGAAATTTGAGAATAGGTTTCAAGATTGCTAAAAAAATAATCAATTTTTTGGTATATTTGCAACTCTATTTTCAGTCAACATAAATACATTACCTACAAATTTTCAAATGAAATGTATAGAGTTGCAATCAGACATTCAACTCAAAGAAAAATCTGATCACATCTTTCTACTTTCTTTCACCAGAGAAAAAGTATCACAGAATCACAGAACTGCAGTGGTTGGAAGGGACCTCTAGAAGTCATTGAGTCCTATCCCTCTGCTAAAGCAGGTTCCCTACAGCAGGCTGCACAGGTAGGCATCCAGACAAGTCTTGAATATCTCTAGAGAAGGAGACTCCAGAACTTCCCTGGGCAGCCTGTTCCAGTGCTCCATCATCCTCACTATGAAGAAGTTCTTGTGCATATTCGTGCAGAAATTCCTGTGTTCCAATTTGTGGCCATTTCCCCTTGTCCTATCACCACACACCACTGAAGAGTCTGGTCTCTTCCCTTTGCCATCCTCACTTTAGATATTTATAAACATTGATGATAACACCCCTCTCAGTCTTCTTTTCTCCAGGCTGAACAGGCCCAGGTCTCTCAGCCATTCCTCATAAGGGAGATGCTCCAGGCCCTTTATCATCTTTGTTGCCCTCCACTGGACTCTTTCCAGGAGATCCCTGTCTTTTTTGTACTGGGGAGCCCTGAACTGGACACAGTACTCCAGGTGAGGCCTGACCAGGGCAGAGTAGAGGGGGAGGATCACCTCCCTCGACCTGCTGTCCATTCTCTTTTTAATGCAGCCTAGGATACCATTGGCCTTCTTGGCCACCAGGGCACACTGCTGGCTCATGGCCAACCCATTGTCCACCAGGACACTCAGGTCCTTCTCCACAGAGCTCATCTCCAGCAGGTCATCCCCCAACCTGTACTGATACATGAGGTTATTCCTCCCCAGGTGCAAGACTCTACACTTGCTTTTGTTAAACCTCATCTGGTTCCTCTCTACTCAACTCTCCAGCCTGTCCAGGTCTCACTGCATGGCAGCACAGCCTTCTGGCGTGTCAGCCACTCCTCCCAGCTTCATACCGTCAGCAAACTTGGTGAGTGTGGACACTATCCATTCATCCAGGTCACTGATGAAGATGTTGAACAAATATCCCATGTCACAATCACGCCTTATCACATCATCACTTTTCGGCAGTACGTACATTTTTGAACAAATATTTTCAAGGATGAAGCACAGGAAGAGTGAAATTTCATCAAAAATCTCCGACAAGCACCCTGAGAATTGCAACCACTTCTATCGAACCAGATCGTCGCATTAGTTTCACAAAAACAAGGTCAAATATCCTACTAGTTTTATGTCTTTGTTACTCTTTTTTTATGTTTTAATAAAAAATTATATATATTAAAAAGTTTTGTTGCTTATATACGTTAGCTATATCACATATTTTATATGTGGCCCAAGACAATTCCTCTGTATTCAATGCAGCCTAGACAAGCCAAAAGGTTGGACAGTCATGATCTATGTCATTAGGAAATTTTCTCCTCTACTTTTTTTTGTTTGTTTGTTCTGATTTTTATTAGAGCTGAAAATAGGCAAATCCAATATGTAAGATAAATCCATTGCTGGGAAGTATGGCATGTCTCTGTTCTTTGTGAGCTTTCCTTCTCTCTTCAGGTAAATGGGTTCACCATCCAATTTCCACATGTGAGCAAGACTTTCTATTGCCTTCCAATATCTGCTTAGTATTTGGCAGCTCTTCGCTAGAGCAGATTCTCAGCTTAAGGGTCTTGGTGATAGTCTCCCTTGCAAAATTCTCCCTTGAATTCTCACAGAAGATGCTTTTAATGTCACTTCTTTTCTGCAGAAATATTGTCTAAAAAGCAATAAAAATATAAAAGATGCATTGCATCTCCAATACCAATATGAAAGCGTTAAAGGTATTACATTGTTACTGTAAGGAATGATTCGATTAAGGTAAAGGTGATTCTTTCTGTATAAAAAGAAATTCTGAGGCTATTATAATGCAGATATTGCATGCTGCTTTGAGCTGAAACCAGGCTTTGCAATTAGTGGCTGAGACAATCATTTTAAATTCCTTACTGCAAGACTTCAATTATACTTAGGTGGACACTTGTGCTAGTTCTCTGCACATAGCTGAATTAGCCCATCAGCATCTCTTTTTCCAGTGAAAATTGACACAAATGGGCTTTTGTCTATGTTGCAGAGCTTGAGAAGTCTTAGCTAAGGATGTGGGAAAATGTTGAGGAGGGTATCAGTCTATGCCTGAGACAACTCGCTATGACCCAAAACATCATGGGGGCAGTTTTGGCTGTGAGTACATAGCCACACGGCAATACAAAGGGATAATGTGAATGATGTAACTTCAGTGTCTAAGGGGGCACTCCCACACCCCTCTGCTTTCCTTACATGCCTGGGGCAAAGTAGTAGGAGGGGATGTGTTCTTACACTATTTTGAGTTTTATCCTTGGACTTGTATAACTGTCTGGATATATGCATCTTCATCATTCGCAGAGGGACTTTTCTGCTGGCTTGGACCACCAGAGAAACAACACAGTAAAAGGTAGGGTAAATCCTCTTGGCAACCCTACGTGAACACAGTGGTGACCAGTCAGTGCCTGCAATGAGACACTTGCTTTATTTCTGCAGGTATTTTATATTCTAGTTACTTTGTATGCCCCTCCTGGCACATGTAGGGCCTGGCTTGATACACTTGGCACAGGCAGAGCACAGCCAAAGCAGAGCTGAAGCACTTAGGGACAGGTAACATTAACACTTTGGTGTTTAACTCACCACCACTTACCTTTGCAGACTCCCTAAAGTTCTTTCAGCACTACATTTCTGATAGAGGATAAGTGTGCGATGCTGTCCTGGTTCGACCTAGCAGACAGCTAAGTCCCACACAGTTGTTCACTCACCCTCCCCCCTCCCAAGTGGGATGGGGGAGAGATTTAAGGAATAAATACGGTAGAACTCATGGGCTGAGATAAAAGCTATTTACTAAGACAGCAGAGAGAATAAAAGAAATAACAGAACATATATATATGTATAAGAAACAATAGATAATAAACAAAGCAAGGGACCAACAACCAATACCCAACCAGCCAGCAGCCTCTGAGTAAGAGAGCCCTCTTCCGTAAAAATCACATGATGTGATGTGGTATGGAATATCCCTTTGGTCAGTTTGGGTCAGCTGCCCTGGTCCTGTCCCCTCCCAGTTCCTGGCTCCTTATGCCTCCTAACTGCTTCACTGAGGAACAGAATACGTCCTTGGCTCTGTTCAACACTGCCAGGTGTTATCAGTTTTGTTTCTCTTCTGGGAACAAAACATAGCTTCATACCAGACACTGTGAGAGAAGTAACTTCTGTTAGAAACTAAGACAGATGCATATATAGTTGTCATAACTCCTGGAAAGAAGGTTTTCTTGCATGTACTCTTTGCAAGACTGTTTCAGACTTCACTGAAATTTTTGGGAGCTCTTCTACTGCCTTCCCTCAGCTTTGGATCAGTCTCTGAGATCAGTACTTTGCTGTCTGTAAAATGCATGACATTCAGTTAGGTGTGAACAGTTAATGCAGGGTAGAATAAAATTCCTGCTGAGAGAGATTTAAAATCACTGAGGAAGAGCTGAGACCACAATACTCTGATATCTGCTGGGTATAGAATCGCAGTTTTTAATATTCCAGAAATATTTGCAGCAAATTAACACTCTTGTTGTTGCAAAGCTATGGTTGCAAATTATAGAGAAACAAATGAATGTTCTTTTTTTTTCCAGATAGTTAAATTCACAAAGTTTTTGTTGCTCGATGCTGAGAAGAGTTTGCGTTCTTTTGTATATTCACTAACATTTGTCCACAAAATCAGTGTGACTGATTAGTCTAGAATATAACATCAACACTTTATTGTGGCTCCAGAAAAAGACCTGCCAGAAGATTAAAGTCTTTTAATCTTCATCAACCAAAACCCATACTGCCAGGCAGCTTGTTTTTCGCACTATTGAATGAGCTAATTTAAGATATAATTGAACAATCATTTTGGTTATATCCTAGTCACCAAACCTTAACACATGACAGTACACTGTATACACAAAAGAAAATTTTTGTTAAATACCATCTTACAGCTTAGAGATTCATATTTCTGATATTCATTGCCTTTAAGCTTTTATAAATTCTGGAGCTTATGAAAGAGTAACAGCAGTAGCTAATTTCTTGTTTTATAGATGCGCAACAAAATTGAGCCAAAATTATTTTAAACTTAATTTTATTTCAGTGTTACAAGTGATCTATTCAGAAGCAAAACTACATTTTTTACCAAGTTAAAGTTTCCATTTCTTATAAATGTAATAAGATGCATGCATAAGGACTACCCATGAAGGACTAGCGCTCCAGCTACTACATGATAACAATAAAATGCATAAGCTGATCCTGCTCATGCCGAAGGTGATAGGAGTCATGTTGCCTCACCAAGTGCAACATTGCTAGTATAAACCAAATTAAACAGAAAGCAATTTACTACAAAGCATCACTTTAAAAAGGATATGGGTAGGTGATATTTTTTACCACTTGGACTTGGCTTTCCTCTTGATTCCAAGTAGTGCAGGCCAAGCATAACAGCTGTATGGAGGGGCTGGAGGCTCATGTTCCCTCTCATTCTGTCCCATATGTGTTCTGGTTTATCAAAGAACTCCATGTGGAAGCTTATTTTTCACACTAGAAATAATCGACCTCTCCTCTGTACTTGAATTGTAGATACTGCATAAGACAGTACATAGAGCTTTTATTTTCTCACTGTATGCCATCAAAAGGACTAGCAAATGATCCTTTCCTCTTTCTTGGCACTAGCTGCAAGGAAATCTGGTAAATACTGGACACCTGGAAGTGGCAGATGCTTAAGTACAATTGATTTGAACAGTACAAAGATAATTTCGACCAGCTGAAAACTTTGGAGTCATAGTGCACTGACATGGGAAAAAATGGGAAAATATTTCAATTGATTCCCTGCTGGGACTGCCTGAGTAAATAAGGATTTGTTAATTCTTAAAAACCTTGAAAAAGATCTCAGGACAAAGAAAAAATCCAACAAGTTCTAGTAATAGCCAGCAGTTAACACCAGAATATTTCATGCCTAAATCTATCCTTAAACCTTTTGCTGCACCAGTCAGAGATAAAGAAGGTCTGAGCAATATGAGGACCTCCTGGCTGAGTCAGGGATTATGGGATTTTGTATGCTGCCATGGCATCTCTGCTGTCCTTTCAGGAGGTGTCACATGCATTCGTTTATGCCAGGCCAAGTCAGCTAGCGTGCTTAAGGAAATCTGTCCCATCGAATGAACTACTATATTTCACAGTCAAAGATTTTCCAGACATTGTCATACATTTTCCCCTCTCAATTTCATTCTGTATGTCTGATGGATTATTACATCATTCTCTCATCAAACATTTGTAGAAAGTGTGGACGCAGCTGTATTACTGTAGATAATCTCCCCTTTATCTAATGTGCAAAACTCAATACATTTCTCCCTGGATCTGATTGCATTATCATTTTCTGGATTCCCTCCAATTTGATGCATATCTTTATACCCGATACAACCAAAATGTTTTTCCAAGTGAATGCATACTGGAGTTTTACATTGTTATATGGTCTGTTGACCAGATCTTCATGTGGCTCCTGAGTTTTTGCATCAGTGTTTCCCCCACCTTTTCACTTTGCACATGCAGGTTGCTTTTGCTCTTGCATGCTTTACAGCAAATCACACACTGCTTCCCCACATACCTGTTAATGCTTTTTCATGTTTCTCACTTCCACAACATAATTATCACATTCCCCGTGTCTTTTAATTCTGTATGAAAATTTGCCATAAGCAGTTTTCTTTCTTTTGCAGTTGATTGAGTAACGGCAAAGTATCTTGAAAAGACCTGTGCTTCGCCATTTGTCACTGCTTTCTTTCCCTTTCCCTTTCCCTTTCCCTTTCCCTTTCCTTTCCCTTTCCCTTTCCCTTTCCCTTT